>JAOTQR010000045.1:15882088-15908095 GCA_025774065.1 Solanum ossicruentum | reverse complement strand
TCTAGGGCTTTTTTTTGCTACTTCCTCGCCAATCCAAGTAGTTGTAAAAGTTGAATCTACTAAGTATCAGTCTCAAACTCATTAGGACCTGTACTATGCATCTTTGAGACTCCATTAACTATTAGTTTTATTCGCCACATTAGCCAAAGAATTATGATTCTCAATAAAGTGTTATCCCATATTTTGATCGGCAACTGTTTCTTTCATATCTGTTTCACAGCTATCACAAAGTTAAAAAAATCATGCCATCTCCCTTTAATTGTTCCATACTCTTAGCCTCAAAACCAGGTTGCATATGTGCAAAATCTCACCAGCTTCATCGGCTAAACAATCATCTTGAGACAATGTCTTACCTATTAATGAACAATATTTATTTCCTTCGTGTCCATGATGTTTACAATGAGTATAGTATAGTGGAAGCTTTCATAGAGAATTCTTTGATAATGTTCAATAACTTTACCCGATTCTTTCTCCAAAAATTATGATTTTACCTGATTGGGATGTTTGTCCAGTAGATCTAGGATTAACTTAAACCTAGTTGTACTTGACATTTTGCGATTTTGGGTTGCTTTATTCATTGCAATAGGTTTCTATGAAGCTATCATAATTGATAATGAGGACCTCCATGCAAAGAGAGCTATTGACAATGAAACTCATACTCAGGCTTTGAGTGTTCCTTTCTTGAGATTGAATGATGGCATCCATTGAAAAATTCTAAATAAATACTCTTCTCTGCCAAATTTAAAATAGCCATAAGAACTTGACAAAACAAGTATAAAATCCTCATATATAAATCAACAGGTGACGAAAATCAAATTGTCCAATATTCAAGTTTCCTATAAGATCAAATTATTTTCGTAAAAGCTTTTGTAACTTGAATAATACTGGTTTTTGTGAAAAACTTTTTCATATGTAAATTTGATAATCAATGCTTGATATAAACCTTTTTCTCTAGCAATCTGCTCCCTTTTCTCCATAGTAAATTTTAGAGCAGGTTCAACATTAATAAACTCAATGAATTTTTAGTATGAATTTTTGACAAATTTTGAATCGTTTGTTGTGATTTAAGGATTGCTGCATAGAGTGATTTTGCCTCTAGAGTCGCAACATCTAATTTGCTCTTATAGGTGTATAATAGAATTTCTTCATCAATAACAAATACTAATATTCTTTGATTTTTCAATCATATAAAATCACTCCTCACCAATATATACAATACATGTCAAAATATGAAATTTTGAATGATATGATATACTATAATCATCGAGTAAAATTATAATCGATCTCTTTTATTTTCTTTTGTTTAGATGAAATTTTATAGTATTTGAATATTTCATAATTGAAAGCGCCTAATTAAAGTAAACCTTTTCACGTTTATTGCACAAATCAAACAGAACAAAAGATTTGTTAGATTCCGTAAATATATTGCCCGTAGTCGATCTAATTTTACTATTTTTTTACTATCACAAAGTTTTGAGTTTCTATTACCTACGTATGATTTCAAAAGTACCTTCACCTTAATTTAAATTTTCAAGATGCATTTAATTTTATTACCATCATCTTTATATTATCACTCAGTTCAAATTTTCATCAACACTTCCTCGTACACAATTTTACGTTTAACATATCTTAAATAAATAAAAATAAATACTTACTAGCTTATGGAAAAAAATGTAAAAGTAAAGATGTCTTACATATCAAATATTTGACGACTACGTACACAAGCTAAAAAGTGTTTTCTTGATGAGTTACCATGTATCTTGAAATAGCAAATTTTTGATAAAATAGCTATTATGATATGATGTACATGTTTTTTCAGTCCATAATCTTTAATATTATAACTAAAATGAGATATAAGCAAACATATTGAAGTTTTTCTATATGTATGTTTAGTTCTTCTAGTGATGCTTGAATTTCTATACCTAGTAATTGTGAGACTTCTTCACATTCCAAAGGGATATACAGATCAATATGAAGTAAGAAATTTGATGATTTTCATTTTAGCCATGTTTATCAACATCGTAGAACTCAAACATTCCTTTATAGGAAAACTTTTTGTAATAAATATTAAATTTTTTAGTTACATTTGAAATTTTATTTTGAATATTGAACTATGTTAGGTGACCATTTTGAGAAGAGACTTTTAAAGGTTTTACGACCATATGTCTTGCTTCAATAAATGCTACGATTAGTTGGAGCTCTATTAAGAAACCCATTTATTGAGCTCTATTCAAAATGAAACTCTTTTCGTCATGGTCATATGCAAATTTTAGTCAAAGAAAATTTAATTTAATTTAATTTTCTTTCGGCAAGTAACTTATTTCGTTCCTTTTTATTAATCGTTATAAATATTTTTAAAATTAGCTTGACTAATTTTAAAAATTAAATTAGATTCTAATAATATTTTTTTCATCTCATTTTAGTTGTCATAGTTTTTAATTTTAGGATCAAATTATGTACACTATGACTAACATTTCATGTATTTTTTCATCATATTAAAATGAAAAGTTACAATCAGTAATATTTTTCTTGTAATGTTTGAATATTTAAAATTTTATTTTAGAATATTAAATTAATTTTATGTAATTTAATTTTAAACATTAATTAAATTAATTTTTTAAAAATATAATATGATAACTAAAATAGAAAAGAAAGGATATTTTACAATTTTAAATATTATGTAAATGTTTAAAATATTAATCAAAGGACTATGACCGTTGGAAGAATCATGTCTCTTTACCTTGGTTACGGTCAAGGTGAAATAGTAGTAATATCGAATTGGGCGCGTGGACGAGTCAAAATATTTCAACTTTAGTAAAAATGCTTGTCTTATTTATTGTTTTTCTCTACAAATAAAAAAGGAGAAAAATAAATTAAAGCGGATCCAAGAAAAGAAGACCGTTCATCGATATCGCTGCACATTTACACATTTCAAAGTTTCAACAAACAAATACTCTTCTATACAAAAAAACACACAGGGAGTTACAGTATCTTCACTATACCCCTACTCCCTTTACCCTTTTCTTCCAGTCACATAGATAGGGACTTCATTTTGGCCTATTCCTATTCTCTTTTGTAGATTTGAAGGAAACAAGATAGCATTCTTGAGAGAGGTTATAACAGAGAGTTTCAAAAAGCTTTGTGCTAGATGCAACAATGGTGGCAGGCAAAGTAAAAGTGGCTATGGGTCTACAGAAATCACCTGCTAATCCAAAGCCATGGAAGCAAGATTCATCTCCTAAGCCTCCTACTCCTTCACCCAGCTGCCCCAAACAGCAAACTTCCAAAGGTGCTGGGTTTTCTCGCTCTTTTGGTGTTTATTTTCCTCGTTCCTCTGCTCAGGTTCAGCCTCGTCCACCGGATGTTGCAGAGCTACTACGTATAGTCGAAGAGTTGCGTGAAAGAGAGTCACGTTTGAAAACAGAGCTCCTTGAGAAGAAACTGCTTAAAGAGTCAGTTGCTATACTTCCATTGTTGGAGAGTGAGATCAGTCTGAAAGATGCGGAAATCGGACGAAAAAGTAGGATGATTGAATGCTTGGAAGTGGAAAACGAGAGGCTTAGAGAAGAAGTAGAGATGTTGCACATTGAGCTATCGAAGCAAAATGGGAGGTTTGATGAAAGGATTAAAGCTATGGAAGCTGAGATTTCTGAGTTGAAGAAAGCTAATGAAGAGTTACCAGCTCATACAAACGGTGCTCAAAACAAATCGAACCTCAACAAGTATTTGAGAAAATGCGTGACTCAACCTAGCATTACTGTATCTTCAAAACCAGAGTGTGAGGTGAAAGAGGAAACTGTTAGTGCATTGGAAATGTGTGAAAGGCCCAGACATTCTCGGTCTAATTCAGATGAGCTTGCTGATATATCAGTTGGGATTATGAGTTTAAGATCACGAGCTCCTCGAGTTCCTAAACCGCCACCGCGGCCATCGACGGCACTACTGCCATCATCGTCATCTTCCTCGTCTTTATCTTCTTCCTCATCTTCTCCTTCGTATAGTTCGATATCAGATTCAGCTGAACGTGCATTAGCTGAAATTTCTAACATTCCGCCTCCACCTCCACCACCTCCGCCACCAGCACCGGTGCTCAAAAGGGCAACAGTTACTGCTCCACCGCCGCCACCTCCTCCACCACCACCACCTCCAGCGGCGTCCAAAACAGTCCCACCGCCACCTCCACCGCCACCTCCGAAAGGTTTAAAGCATTCACCGGCCAAAGTTAGGCGGATACCTGAAGTAGTGGAGTTCTATCACTCTCTAATGCGGAGAGACTGCCGGAGAGATTCCGGTGCCGGAGTTGCTTCCGCTGCCGATGCTCCAGCGTCGGCTAAGGACATGATCGGAGAAATTGAGAACCGTTCTGCACATTTACTAGCGGTAATTTTGTTAAATTACTGTTTTACCATTTACCTAATGCATCACTATCTGTGAAAATGACTAGTACTGTGATGTCTATTTTTGGTACCCTCATTGCACTTTTCTTGGAATTTTGCCAAAGTATTCCACAAGATAAGACAGTCACTTGATTTCGAATTGATGTCGGTAAGCGGTAAAGCGCAATTATGAATCAGAAAAGGTGTAATTTCATCAGCTCACTCTGGGTAATTTAGTCATTTGATGATGAATTGATTGGCCAATCGCTATCACAATCTTTATAGATTTCATGCGTTTAGATGAAATTTCGTTTCAGATCTGACGTTAGTATTTGTAAAAAGAAAATAATGGAACATCTTAATCAAAATTTATTGCTTAATTGGATTAAATTTTGGAAATGAGAAAGCAGAATGGCATTTTTATGAGGTTTGCCTAATTGAACTACAAAGTTTCATTCAGTGTTAGTTGTTTTATTTAATTTCTGATTTTGCTTCCTTATTTGCAGATTAAAACAGATGTTGAGACACAAGGAGATTTTATTAGGTTTTTGATCAAAGAAGTAGAACATGCTGCATTCACAGACATTGAGGATGTTGTGCCTTTTGTTAAATGGCTTGATGACGAGCTCTCTTACCTGGTTTGTTTCGTTATCTAACATGTGAAATTGTATTTGTTTGATCAATCAGTCTGATGACTTGAAGTTTTTTCAGGTTGATGAAAGGGCTGTTCTGAAACACTTTGAATGGCCTGAACAAAAGGCTGATGCGTTGAGAGAAGCTGCATTTGGATATTGTGATCTGAAGAAACTTGAATCTGAGGCGTTGTCGTTTCGTGATAATCCTAGACAACCCTGTGGCACAGCTCTTAAGAAAATGCAGGCCTTATTTGAGAAGTATGAGTTTGCTCCGTTATCATTATTACTATTTAAGTTCTAGCTTAATTAATGAGAACCTGCATTTGTAAAGGAAATATGTTTATAATAGTCATTTGTCAACAGATTAGAGCATGGAATTTACAATCTGTCAAGAATGAGAGAATCAGCTACAAAGAGATACAAAGTCTTCCAAATTCCAATTGAATGGATGCTGGATACTGGTTTTGTTGCTCAGGTAATTAATAGTAATTCTATTGTCTCCTCTATGATTCTACTATACTAACTGTTTGATGTATTTTTTCTATTGATGTTCCACATCTAAATGTCCTCCTGATATAAGGTTTCACATAGAAATACCCCTTTTCATTTGATGACTACTAAAAAGAAAAACTAGGAAAGTTCCCAAAACGCTCTGGGAAATGATGCATAGAGCACTGAAGCTAGTTTAGTCGAGAGTTGTTCGTACATTCCTCCGTTCTGCAAAGCTGGGTAACCACAATGTGTGATTTTTGTTTCTCGTGGTGTAATTTGGTACTAACTTCTGAAAACCAATTACTCTCCAAAAGTTTAGTGTTGGAGAATCCGGCATGAGTATGGCATTGAAAGTGAAGAGTCCGTACAACTTAGTTATGACCTGAGTAAATGGTTCTTGGTCTTACTGGTCTTTACCATGGAGGTTTCCGTTGGAGAATGGATAGAATAGCATGAGATAAAATCAACTCTGTATTATTATATTTGGAGTGTTACTAGATGACAGAATTTATGGGGAAGTTCTGCATTATTAATATGCCCATGCCTGCATGAGCACATGCCAAGTCTCTGTTCTCCAAAACATATTTGCTTGTCTGCATCCCTTTTTATGCCAGTGTTTGGTGGTAGTAAGTAGAAAAAAGGAATCAGATTCTTAATGTTGACCTTTTATAGATCCCTATGATTTTTATAATGTCTCACTAAGATAGATGTGCATATTTAAAACTTCTTTAGTGTTGGAGTCTTAGTAGTCAACAGTGAACAAAGAGCCTCCAGCAGGGAGAAGGCTCCTAATCGGCAAAAACTTGTTCCTTTACTTTTACTTTCATGATTTTCAAGATCTGGCAAGATTTAAAAATGCTTATAAAAATGGTTCACATTATAATTGAACTACATTAACCCCTTTGTATGGCGGGTAAACCGCGCAACTGAGTTGGGGACCCACGGCGGAAGCCAATGAAAAATTTATTTTTTTTAGGTCAATTATGCACAATGATATGGGCATCACTATCTAGTCTGTTGGATCTTTTTCCTGCAAGATATAACGCAGGCAAAGTGCAGACATTCTGCTTGCCTGCAAAATTACTGGTGTCCTTTTTTCTTTTTCACTGTTATGTGGGACAAATCTTTGTATTATTTGTTTGTGCACCATGCTGCTTGTTTGATTGAGAAATAACAGAAAGGAGCTGGTGATAATGTGAGGTAGTTGTGTTGTTTATTTTTGCATTATTGCAGATCAAGCTGGCATCAGTAAAATTAGCCATGAAGTACATGAAGAGGGTATCTGCTGAGTTAGAAATGGTTGGTGGTGGTCCCGAAGAAGAAGAGCTTATAATTCAAGGCGTTAGGTTCGCCTTTCGAGTACATCAGGTAAATAAAATTGAAAAAAGGAAGAAGATGGTTTTTTGTACGAGTAATAATTAAATTTGTGCTTTATGTTGTTGGTGAAGTTTGCTGGTGGATTTGACGTGGAGACAATGAGAGCATTCCAAGAGCTGAGAGACAAAGCAAGATCGTGCCATATACAATGTCAAAATCAGCAGCACAAATATGTTTACAGATCTACCCATTGCTAATTCAAAATCTGTAGCAAACTCAGCTTCAGAATGCTGGTATTTTTGTTGTATAAAAGTTACGTCACCAATGTGTATACCAATGGCAGTAGAATTTTTCTGCATAAACATTTATTAATTTATTCATAATTCGTGTGAAAATGGGGTGAGCTGATTGCCATAAGTATCAATCTGTTTGTAAAATTCCAAGGTACCGTAGATAGAAGCCCAAGCTTCAATGAATTAACTCAACATCTGCAACTGTCGAAAAACAGAAAAGTGTGTGTAAATATGAAAACTCATAAACGTGGAGGTAAGTTTTCAAATGTAACTTGCACCATTTCAAATTCAACTTTTGAACTTAACGTCTTTAATTTTTCTTTTCCTACCTCACTTTCCTTGAAGATACATTTTTCTTTGTGCTTTTCTTTTTTGAATCTGGAAAAAGGAGAACAAGATAAAAGACAGTTGCACAATTTTCCTTTTCATTTTTATGTACGAGTCATATAAGCTAAACTATTGATTAAACAAAGATAATTGAGATTATCTTCAACTATAACAGTGTCATAGTGACACACACTCTCATTTTCTTTTTAAAATAAATTTAGCGCGCTTCTCCTTTACCTCAAATTCGTCAAATTAGAGACTCTTCCTTTTTGTCCAAGTTGGGGGTAATTCAGCTTGAATATGTTTCTCTGGGTACTTTTACTTTCTGGCTTCGCTTCTTTTACAAATAATTGTTTTAGTAATTATTAAAGTTGAAATATACTCATATGACAACATCTCTTCTCATTCTTGCAACTTACTTGTGAATTTGTAATCAAGATTCGATGGTTACAATAATTCGTAAACTTTAAATTATGAATTTGACTTTGCATCAAGGATTTAACCTTTCCTGTTATGGCTGTTAATTTTGGTGTGATATCATAGGCCTTTCAGGGAATGAATTACTCTATTCGTGCGTTGTGCACGTATATTCCATCTTTGTTACAATAAAATTTTCATGGCATCCAAAAGATTTTTTTAAAAATGCTCATTATGATTAGTACAAAATCTGAACGAAAAAAAAAATACAAAATCGTAAATGTTTTGAGACTATCTAACTGATTTTACTGTTGAATGCAAAGTAATTACATATCTTTTGAATAAAGAAGTTGAATAGTTATATTTAGATTGGGCTTATGTGCTATAATGTATAATGACATAAAGTGTGATGTTGTTAGATACAAAAATATAATTGTATCTCCTCTAATACTTTTTTATATAACGACTTTAGCGTGTGTATTTTCAATTTGAAATAAAGTAAGTACAAAAAAAAAAATCAATTTGTGAATAAAAATAGAAAAAATACCAATCATCTATGACACAAAATCAAAACTTTAACAATGTTATTCCATCTAGGTATACACCAAATCGCTTTACGGTAATATGGTTTTTTTTTAAATTATCAAAAATTTAATAATAGGTCAAAAAATTTTATGACACACTCTTTTCTAAAGTAAATACTCCTTCATGCTCAATTTACCTATATGATAAAAGACCAGATAATTAGCGTGTTACTGGTTTGTAATTTAGATTTTCAAAAATTTTTTACTTTTGATTTTACATTAGTTGGGGTTTAACAAACTAATTTTGGGATCAGATAAAAAAATTCGTAACATTTTCTATGAAAGACTACTCCATGACATATACTACATGATAGACATCATCATAATTGAAGTTTTCTTCGTGAGATAATACTTTCAAAAATTATTGTACTGACAATTATAATTTGACGACATCTGTAAAATTTATAAATTACCGGATAGACATCATGATGATTTTACCAAATTTATTGTGAGAGTTGCCAAAACAGTGAGCCTCTAACATTTTCTTTGGTTCTTGTAAATATAATGAAGATCAATAGGCAATATATAATGACAAAGCTATTAATATATTTGGACTGTTACAAGTGATAGGCAGAAACCAAAGAGGTAGGAAGAAGAATAAACAACATTGATTGATTGTATTAACTAATTACAGACCATTTAATTCATTAATTAATAATTTTATAGGATAAACTTCTTTTTATTTTTTTTAATAAGGAAAAAATCATCAATTAATTTTTGACTCTTCCCATTTGATATGATGATTATTATTAGTATAATGGTATGATATAAAATGATTACTATTTAATATTTAATTGATTAAAGGTTTTATAATTTCTTAGTATTTGTTATTTAACAAATTCATATACATAGTGTCTATATTAAAAAGAAAAAACAATTTAGCTAATTTGGATTATAACTATTAATAGCAGTTAATTACAAATGTACATTATTTGTACGGATATATCATGAATGTGATATAATTTCACTGTTACATATTTCAACTATAAAAAATGCAAATTAAATTCTTTTTATGAATCATCAATTAATTGACAAAGAACCCTTTCATTTCTCCATATGAATAAATTTAGTTAAAATATTTTATTGTAACTTATAATTTCATTAATGGTCCTTCGATTTTTTTTCTAATAAATAACTTTGAATGCAACAAATAATTAAAATATTATTATTTAATATTTAATTAAATTAGATGTTTAATTTTGTGCAAGTCAAAATGGTAATTCAATTTTTTACTGTGGACCTTCTCAATTTTAATAATATATGATGATCTAATTTGACTTGGCATGATATTTAAGAAAATAAAAATAACTTTTTCAATCTCGTGCTCTAAATTAAAAGTTATGTGCTAAAATGTCCTTTAATCTTGTTGTGCCAGATAGAACGCTGAAATTAGAGTGTTACCGAGAAACGACAATTTTCTTAACCAAGTAAGAGTTATGTACAAGTATTGAAGCTTAAATGGGCAACCTCATATCAACTAACAAAACATGCTACTATTGTGGTGTGCTATCCAACTCCCTTTGACAGAGTGGGGCATTCTTGATTTGCAGTGATTGCCCCAGCTGAAGAGTCTATCCCTTGTATATAGTTAGTTGATCATGAGCTGCTAATCTCAGAACTAAACCATTTTGGTGCCCCATAATTAATGAAGTTGGATGATTGACTTGTTCAAATTAATCTGAATATCATTTTCTTCTCTCTTTTATTCTTATTCCTTTAATTTGTTGTACTTGGGGTTGTTGAAGATGCTTGTTATAACAGCTAACATGATGTTAGTGGGAGTTGTACTTTTCACTCAGAACAGCAAGAGTTTTTTTGGGTAGAGGCGAGAAAATGTTGGTGAGTTCTTTTCATCCTCCATATACACTTAATTTTCTCACTTAGCCAACTTTAACCTTTTTTAGTGATATGCTAATACAATTCATCTAACAATGACTCTGTTAATCTTGTTAGATGGCGTTTGGATTATAAGTTATTATAGTTTGTGCCCGTAGCATTCTTTAATCTAAATCATGAAGCTTAGGCTTTCCTAGATATGATATATATTAACTAATAATGACTGCAATTTCCTTGCTGAGGTTCTCTTGGCAAAGTTTCTCTGATGAATCCATCTTAATCAAAATGAACTGGAAATAATGTGCAGGGTAATCCAGTGTGCCTAATATGTCTAACTTGATTAACTCTCTATCTATAGTCCCTTGCAATTTTTATGTCTCCAATTATAATGAATTTACATGCTCCATAAATTCTGTGCTACTCAAGGCTTTATTTCAGCATATAGGTGATTTTTCTTTCAGTGTTGATGTAGACTCTATTTATTCACATCCTTGATTTCCGTCAAAACATGCTATTTTGCAGTCGCGTCAAATGTCTAACATTTCAGCTTGTTGTCAACTGATATGTTAAAGTATAATCGATGTTAACCATTGGAGGCCATCCATCACATATATTACACCATGAGCAATGCAAATATGTTCATGAATGATGAAATTTCATCCAAATGTTTCAACTACCTTTAGTTGTGAATCATAAAATTGACTCAGCATGAAACTCCATATCCGGATAAGAAGCTTTTACATGTATTAGGACTCAATCCAGATATACATAAGCAGAGAGATTCTGCTTTTATTTGTAATTGCTTAATGAAATGAAAGGAAACTTCAAGCTAGTAGACAGAAATTAACAGAATTACTATGCACCCCGATTTATTACATCTAACAGCTATTGTAGCCGTTGAATCAATTATTTCACAGTCGAGCCTTAGCCCCAATAATACACAGACCAATACCTATGAAAAGAAACAAACTGTAAGCAGTCAAAACTACTCTGAAGTCTTCATCCTCAGAGAAGAACTGCTGCTGCATAAACAAGCTGGCTCCAATTATTAAGAAGTCCAGTACTGCGCTGATGATTGCAACGTGCACTTGATTGCTCGCTGTTTTGAGCTGATGGTCTTCACACACCTCCACAAATGTACAGTTAATTTCACTTTTTAAGTGGAAAGAAGATGATTAAAAGGATAAAATTATATGAGGAGGTTCATCATCCTCACATAATCAGTGATGCGTAAAGAAGCTGGTTCCAAGTATCAGGTAGTCCAGGGAGACACCAGTGGCTGCAATCTACACCAGGGTGATCGCCGCTGTACATTGATGGATGAGCATCTTTCCTTAACTGGGAGAGGAATGTGATATCGAGGAGGTAAACTGGTGTCTTCATCCTATTTAATACTTTGTTAACGACAATAGCGGATGCTGGTGTCCCTGCTGGATATGTCGATCCTGCTAATGGTATTTTCTCTGAGTTACAATTCTTTGTTGCTGCCCCCCATTCCTGACCCCTGAGCAAAGATAGAAAAAAGTAAGAATTTTGAGCTTCTTAAGAGTTGAACACATTCCTGTTAAGTGAAAGTTGGTTGTTAGTATGTAAGAAGGATTTAAGTTATATATACTCGCACTAGATTGCACCTTAATCTCCTTTAGAAGATTTCTTACTATACTTCATCTAGGCTAGTGACTATGTTGCTCGGACTTGTCAAAAATATTGTTGTATGTGGATCGGATCCTCCAAAAGGTATGCATTTATGGTGGATCTGGACACTGGTGCAACAATACTTTTCAATGGTCCAAGCATAGGTTACCATTACATACTTTCGAGATAGTTGATAATGTGAATAATTTTAAACTTTCGGTGCATGGAAGTTAAATTCGAGCTATTATTTAGCAAATGAAGAAGTGTCGCGCTTACATATAATGCGTTGGAGAAATTCCCTGGAAGAAGACTTTGGTCTTAGAGGAGTCTACATTTCCATCAACCCATCTTGCCCAAGTAGTTAGACCTTTGTAATATGCCATTAAGCGGTCCATATCTTTCGATACTTTCGTACCATCTTGGACGTAATCCCATCTACAAAAATATAATTCAGTTACTATAGTTTTTTTTACCAATATATGTCTTAATTTATTATATCGTGTTTTCAGACAGAAAGAGAGAAAGCAGATTGTACGGTTGAGATTTGCCCTTGTGAGTCCACCAATGCCAAGAATTGAATATCAACACATCCATTCCTTTCCAAGCAGCACCTTGTTGAATGGAATCTAATTTCAATACCCTTCCAATTTTCTCTCTTACTATATCCACAAGGTAAGTTGTTCGATAAAGGAATAAAGTAACTCCATAGTCCTGTAGGGAAAAAAGATACTTAAAAGGCAACTAAAAAAGTGACAAAACTGTATCTAAAACTACAGTGGAACACCCTTATTTTTTCCTAAAAATATGAGTAACAAGTTGACAACAAAATTGTCACAGCTTTTATAACAAGTTATCTTTTTTTTTAGTAGATGTGGCTAAGGCCAAAGCCGATTAACTTATGCTCTGACAACCCCCCCCAAAAAAAAATTGCAATAAAAATTAGCCTTCAAATATTGGACCTACCAATGATTATGGTCAATGTTCTGGCCAGGAACACTACTTGATATTATTATTTTTTCTCTTGTACTATCTTTTTTGCGTCCTTATGGTTTCTTGTAAATGCAACTGGATAATAAATATGAAGATTGAGAAGGTCTGCATTGACAACTAGACCTCGCGAACATTATCAAAGGGTCAATAATAAAATAGATTCGACCCCCCTTATCCCGTAATGAACGAAAATTTTTGAGGTATTGGAGTAATGTTGTTGTGTTGTTTGTCGAACTATTAAATAAAAGTATACTAGCAAGAAAGCAGTTTATGCCATAGATTGAAGAATATGTAAAAGGGCTAAGCATGCTTTTCACTGGTTTACTCATATTGAAGACATGACAAATAAGATTCCTTTTTGTCCCTTTCCAAGTTTTTTTTATTGGGAGCCTAAAAAGTCAACTTTCTTTTTGTTTTCCTTTGTTGCCTGTTGTCTTTGGCTTATTTTCATATTTTGTTTGGATCTCCTCCTTCATGATTTGGCAGACAAAAGATATGAAATTGGAGAAAAATATTATTTTTCCTTAACAACTACATCTGTCTCCTGTGTTGTACTAATTGCAGTCTCATATATTGTAAAACAAAAAAAGAGGGGAAACCAAAGCAGAGCACGTGAGAACACACAACACACATAGCTGTATGCATGTGTTTTTGCTTTGTGACTAGGCTTAAAATACGGACTATATAATCTATAGAAAATTTTTATGTTATCAATAGAAATTAATTTATTCTAGCAAGTTAATTTCCATTTTTAGAAAGTTATAAATTAATATCATCGTAGAGATTTATCATTAAACAAGAGGGAGATGCTATATTAAATTTTCCCTTTTTTTAAGTCTGTCTAAAAAAGAATGTATCTTACTATATTTAAAAATAATTCAATTTTAAAATTTTTCTTTGAATATTTAAAAATTATTTTGGACCACATATTCTAAAAAAACTTTTTCTCTTGTATACCTTAAAAATGTCACATAAAATTAAATGAAAAGCGTATTATTTAGTCTATAGAATTTAAACTCTCGTGATTCATTGTTTATTTTGTTATTTAACAGATGAATTTTTCAAACTCAAAAAGGTAGTAAGTCTTTTTCTGCTTAAATTCTTATTCCCTCCCACTTGCTATAACTTTTTTAATTTTTATTTTTGATATTCAATATTAACTTTATTTATTTTTACTCGTAATTAAGAATGGACCCACCTGCTATTCCCTATAGAGTATTTTTTTCACCGCTTCATCATTAACACAACAACCAACATCATGATCCACTACAATAATAGTAACGTAACGTATATGTTCTTTTGCCTAATCAATTCAACATCAACAAATGATTAGAAAAATCATATTTATCATAAAAATACTTTCCATTAAACATTTACCCAAACAGAAAAAAGAACAAATACTGTAGCAAAAGATTGTTCCTTTTTCCTTTCCCTTTCCCCTTCCCATTTTTCTTCTTTCACTAAAGTTTTTGCCTAAACAATGATGAATTAAAAGACTGCTATATGTTGGAAATAGTTGTCAATTTTGATTTTAAATTTCTAAAATGACAGTTTTTATTTTGGGACGATCTTTCTTTGTAAAAGCAAAAACGAGAAGGGAGTAGCAAAAATCAGTGGAATTTTAATTAACGAGATTTAAAATTTTAAAAAATAACTAATTAAATAATACAATTTTTCGTGAAAGGAAATTCGTCTATCCAAAGAGTGGCTCCGTTGCTGGCAGAAATGAGAGGAAGAAAGTAAAAAAACAGAGTGTAAACCTGAAAGGTGACAGAAGAAAGTGTCTCCGTCCGAGAAATTGTAATTTTGGCATTGGGCACCGACGCATGTAGCATACACGCCAGAGAATTCCACATGTTCAAACTCAACGAGTCACCAACAAACATTATTTTCTTCCCTGACCATCTCTTCAGCAAATCATTTCCATTAAACCTGTAAAAACACAAATATCAAACTAAATTTCTCAAAAAAGAAAAAGAAATCCATTAATATATCATTACACCATAACTAATACACCGGTTATGCAAATTTATTTAAAATTGACTAGCTTTACGCCGACCATCAATTTCTCACAACTCCCCGAGTAACACTCGCAAGCGAAGTTGTACTAGGAAATACTAAACAGAGCAAAATCTTCTCTGTTTCTTCAAAATGTGTTTTAAGTCGGGATGGTGCGTAAGCAACTTTACTAAAGTACATATTGCAAAAATATAAAAAATGAAAAAAAGAAAAAGAAATGTTTGTAAGAAGGAAGATTAGATTATACCTGGGCAAGTTACAAGAGTCAGGTTTCCAAGCATATTTGAGATATTGCTTATCAGGGCGACCATATTTGAGGCAATCAAATTCAGGGTCAATAAAAAGGCAAGTTGAGGAATCATAAAGAGGATAAGAAGGGTCAATTACCCATCTACCTTGAAACAAATTGCACTTGCTACTGCTTACTACCTCTTTGTTTTTCCAACTAAGGCCACTTAAATTTTGTACTATAACTTCTGCTCTGCCAGTGTGTAGGAACAGAGAAATAATGCAACTAACTAAAAGCACGACCAATTGGCTCCACAGAACCATCTTTGGCTTTTGGTTGTGGAAATAATTGAGGGAAATACTAATGAGGAACTTGTCTTCAAGCTTATTACATTGTCCTATATATAATACACACCACAACTTACATAACAATAATTTATTTATTTTTTACTTTGTTGGGGGTGGGTAGGAGCAGGGGCGGAGCCGGTCAACCCATTCCATGAAAAATTATATATATTATTTATATAAGGTTGAATTTTTTTTAATGTATATATAATAAATGTTGAACCTCCTTCGACTAGTGCTTACTTCTTTAAATTTTGAATTTCGTTAATTAAAATTTTGACTTCGCAACTAAATTGGACTGGGGTGGAAGGTTCAAAGGGGAAGTGGTATCTGGAGATTCCTTGTTGAAAGGATCACATGATGAAAGCAAGATAAAAAGGGGAAAAAAAAAAGAGTGATGTCGATTTCTGACATTAAGTAGGAAAATCTTGAATGGATTTGATCATTCTATCAAGTCTTCGTGTAGAAACAGTGGGACATTATGTTTTTGGCTCTTCTTAGCAGTTATATTTATTTTCCAAGTAACTCCGTCGGCAAAATTAATTAACAGACTTGTTTATTTAATACACTGGATGTATACCATTAATAACTGTGGTTGTACGATGGAATACTTGGGATTTTTTTGCCATAAAAACTATCAACTATATGGCCATAAAAATTCTAAAATTCAGTTTGAAATTAGATTTTAAATTTCAAAAAACAATTTATAACATATTTTTCAATTCCGTCTCCATAATTGTAAAATAAACGTTATCTTCTTTCCTTTGCGAGAAATATAATCAAACACAAACTCCATCTTCAGTTCTTATTTCATAAGTTTGTTCTTATTTTATAAATTTTAAATAAAATAAAAAATATTTTAAATTTATGGATAAATGACGATTTAAAATTTACAAATTTGAACTCTTGAAATGAATAGTTTTCAGAATAAAGAGATCATTACCTCTTTAGTGTGGAATTCTGATTGGTCGGATCAATATATCTAAAATCTTAGTAAATGATTTTTTTTTAAAAAGATGGTAATAGTAGTTTTTATTGTACATAGTTTACAAGAGTATTAGAAATATCTAATTTAGCAGAATTGATTACAAAAGGCCGAACTCGCGGTACTGATTTGTCCCGTTGGGATTACTATTTGGAATTAATTCAGGTTCTACTATAAGTTACTCGTTTATCTTTAAGAGATGAAACTACAGATATATTACGCATTAAAAAAATTATTTAAAGAATAGTAACGATTTGATGGCGTCGTCATGGGTAGGTCAATAAGAAAGATAATTGATCGGATCAAAAAAAATTTGAATAGTAAATTGAAAATTTTGAGTCCAGGCTAGTTTCAGCTAAAAGCTGAGTCACGTGTGGTCTAAGGCAATCCGATAATAGATTGGGAGTGTAATTTTAAGTTTGGTCAGTTGATAGACAAGTACAGCTCTACGGACCTAAATTCGGGCAAATAGAATTCTCGAAATTAATCTTAGTGCAAGGTAAATCAATTAACATCATGAATTGAGAATGTGTTGTAAAAACGGAGTTTGAGACACGAGTTTATGAAGTTTTTGTCTCTATGCTACCTGCTATGGTGGTATTAGTCTCTCTATAGCGGTCCTGCCATGGCGAGGTAAGTGATTACCATAGCAGGATTGACGCGGGTTTTAAGTAAAAAAAATTCCCAAATTCATTTCTATCTCTCTCACTTCTCCTTGAGAGACCGAAAACAACCTTGACTATTTTTCTTCAGTATTCTACCAATTTCATTGCTAAAGTAAGTTAATTGTTTCCTTAACTTATATTTTAATTCATAGACCTTAGATTCTAGAGAGAATTAATATAAAGAAAGATTTAGATCTGTAATTAATGGTGGGTAAAAAATCTAGTTGAGAGAGATGATCATGAAAATGGCTAAAAATTAGGATTTTGCTATAATCTGAAAAAAAAAAGAGAGGCTATTAGTATTGATTATGTGTGTTCCTTGATGTTTATAAACGAAGAACGTGTTAGGATTTTGGAACAAGGAAAAGCTCCGATACTACAAAGTTCACGATTTGAGTTTAAGATAGGTGATGATTTAAAATTTCACTTATGTGATATATGTATGTTAATTATTTCATAGTATTTGTTGCATGTATACAACAAAGGGAATAATGAGATAAACTAATTGATAACCCATCATAATCTAATTGCATGCAATGAACATGTTGCTTGAACTTGGCTAGTTGTGCATTATTCATTATGAATGTGATTATGATTATGATTATGATTGTGATTGTGATTGCGATTGTGGATCAGGTGTCTCTTCCTGAAACATTTTGAATCAGGTGTCACGTTTTGACATATTATTAGATCTAGTATTACTTTTCGACATTTTATTGGAATGGGTGCTACATTCTGACACATAACTTGTTTTGGATTTGGATCCCTTGAGAGAGCTATGATTGAATTGATAAATTGACACTGGTATATATGTATGAATTGCGAACACAGTATTAAATTCAGTATGTGTATGATTTACTCTGCTTTAGTTGCTTGCTTAATATCATGCTTCTTGAAATAGCCACATGATCCTACCACTACACTATTGTTATGTGTATTGATACAACCCTTGCTTTTTTTTTCTAATTTGTTGAGTACACAACATCTTCAAACGGTTGCAGACAAACCTCAATTAAGCGATCGTTTACTCTAAGGGTGAGCTATCATATTTTAGGCTACTATGAATTCATTCTTAGTCTATTTTGTTTTCAGACACATTCTTTATTTATTTGATAATTTTAGTTTTGGGGGGTTACATTCCTCGCCTTGTTTAGACATGTGGTTAGAGTTTTGGTGTATTAACCTCCAATTTTTGGGAATTATTTACTATTTGACGAGATTTCTATTTGAATTTATGGGAACTCAATTATTTTATTATTTAAACTTGCTTTCATAACTTTATATTGTCCAGATAGTGATAGTTTGGTTGGTTAAGTTAGAGGATTAATGTTGATGTCACTCATGACCCATTCGGAATCGCCACAAAAATATATGTCTTTTCATTATTACTTTATTTAATTCTTTAAAAGCAAAATGGGGTAATCATTTTGGGAAATTATGAGTTTAGTTGTTGGTTTATTTTGTTTTTTGATCATCAATTATTAGAAGTGGAGATTCTAATTTAGTGGAATTGCTTAGTCGGATTATTCCCTCATCAAAAAAAAAAGGACAAAAAGAAACAAGAAGCAAAAAGTTACTTTATTCTTTTATGCTTTACTGATACTTTCTTTCATTAATTAGTATAACAAGTCCACGTTCATTAATAAGATTCATTTATATTTTTTATCTTTTTTTCTTTGGGGTGCATTAAATGAAATTTAAAAGATTTAATTAATTCCCCGGGCACAAGGGAACTAGTTCTATCAAGTTTACAGCCTATAATAGGCTGCCTATTGGCTATTGCCTTCAGTATCTTATGTGGGGAGTTCGTTGTTTTATAGGATAACTTCTATTATTTTCTGGATTAAATGCACTTGTGGTATTTTATTTGTAAAAAATATAGATAAAGGCTGGAAATAAAAGTATATTATTATTTTTTATTTGTATACTATATTAAAAATGTATATGCACCTAATCTTTTTTAATTGTCCATTTTCAAAAAATTTAAGAATAATTTATATTTATAATAACTTAATTATCTTTATTATGAAATATTATTAATTTTTTAATATATGATCTATAATAATGAAAGATGATATAATAGTTTTTTTTAATTTTCTTTAAGAATGTGCTAAGTTAAAAAAATGGTCCTTGTTTTATGTTAAAATACTAAATTTAATTTAATATCCTTCAACTCTAAAAATTAATCAAATTAACTTTCAAAAATCACAACATAACAACTAAAATAGAATGAAAGAAGTACTGAATAAGAATTTGAACAATTCTTTTAGCTAGAATAATGACGAAGTGGGATAAATACAATATTGAAAGACAAAGTGCAAATTTCAAATGCCAAAAGGACTTCCGTAGGTAATATTTCTACCTAGGACATGATTGTTCGATATTTATATTAATGGAAAATACTAGTTATTCGCTAAACAAATAAGATGCGTATGTCGAGTTGGACACTATTGTTTTAGAAAAAATTCTTTCCACTAGAATAAGATGTTTAAATACTAACAATAGATTGGTTCCAATATTGGACACAAAATATTCTGTTTTGCTGTAGGTCTGGAAATATTAAACCCGACAAGGTTGTTTCTAATGAATAGTAAAGTAATTCTACGCTAGTCATTTATTTAGCCCTTGTCATCACTTTGACAAATATTTTACTGATGTTGACAATGATTAATATGTTGGGATGCAAATGCAAATTCCTTCCTCTCATATCGGTTGTGGAAGGTCAAAATGATCAATTTAAATAGATTGAACCCAATCTCATTAGTATAAGGCTTTTTGGGAGATGACCAAAAATAAATTTGTGAGGGGCTCCGCCCATGGTCCCAACATAATGCACAAGAAATAACATTGGACGCTAATTAATTTTAGTAAGGTTGAATATATGTATAAATATGTTATAGCCTTTTTTTTTCCGGCAAGGTTACATTTATAAATATGTTATAGCCAATATTGGCTATATAACATAGCTATAGTAGATCTTTTTTTTTTCCGTAGTGAATGAATGATCTACTAAGAATGAAGTTTCATCTATAAATAAGGATCACTTTAGACCAGGGGCGGACTTATGTAGGTGTCAGAAGGTTCATCCTAACCTTTTCGGCAAAAAATTACACTATATATAAAGTCAAATGATCAATTTGACTTTATATATGATTAATTTGTATGATTAATTTGTATATCTACTAATTTTGAACCAACTAAATCAAATGAGAGAGAGAGCCTAATAGAATAAAACTGCCCACCTTGGACCACAAATACTAATATAGTACTTTACACTCCATTTCACATATTTATATATTTTTTTGAACCCTCTGAATAAAAATTCTGGATCCGCTACTGTTTTAGACGCTTTAATTTCTTTAATATTATCAGAAATATTAGCTATAGTAGATCTGTTATAATTCACGTGGCAATACCCTTTGGTTAATTTGTATTACATCGATCAAAACGTTAAACACACTTAATTACTTGAGATTAAAAAACATCCGAGTTTAGAAATAATTGATAATTTTATTTCGTCATTAATTTGTAATAAAGAGCATTGGTTTAACTTATATATGTAATTTTTTGTAATTAGGTTTCTAATTATCTAGATTTTGTTACTTTCAATACCATATATTCATCTAAATTTGCTTTACTATTCGTCGTGGTGAGGCCGTGTGTTGTATATAAAGTCACGGGAGGAGTGTGACGCTCTTGCTTAATTAGGATGAAAATCTCATATCGATAATACAAGAGAATGCTGAGTTCATAATTATATTGACAAAATACGAGAGAAATATGGAGTTTATTAGTAAATTTTACATACTAATGATACATGTTAAAGTTGTGTGGATGTACATTTAACGCAGATAATATTACTCGTGGTTGGGACAACATTAGTAAAAGAGTTTCATATTGGTAAAATCCCAGAGAGATGTTAGGTGCACAAGCAAACAAAGCTTAAGTGAAACATTTTAAAAAAAAATCATACGATCTAAGCCCGCTATAAGTTTCAATAACAAAATTGAGAGAGAAGGTTTGTGTTTTTCTTGTTGGTCACCTTTCCACTTATTATTTTGATAATTAATTTCTTACACGAGCTCTTTTTGACAGATCACATTAAGTTGTTAAAAATACCAATCGAATTAATTAGCGCTTTCTTTTGTTTTGCATCCTTTTTCCAGTAGAATTATATTGTACTAACAATAGTCTATTCCTCGTATAATTTATTTATGGAAAGAAAACTAAAACCTCAACCGTAAAACACGCCAACATGCATTTCTCATGAAGATAAAACCAAAACTAAACCAAACAAACAATCGTGAACCAAATATTTCCAGTCAATGATTATCTTCTTGGTAACGCCAATCAAAAATAGGTAACCAAAATAGTAGACTTTTCTTGATCATTATGTATTTATATAACACTAGCCATGTGTTTATTTTGGGTGGTCCTATCCCCTATTGTGTCAATGTTAAATTCAAAGATGTACTTAAGTCTTTGACTTATTTCATCCATTTTTTATGATGATTAAATTAATTTAATCAGTATTTTAGATGAAGCTTCTCTTTCAAACTGCATGTGATGTGATTCATCAGTTATAAAGTTTAAGAGGGTACGATTTCTTATAAATAAATTTAATATATTTAATTTTCCATATAAGTTCTAACAGAAAGTTGTCAACAATATTACAAATTGACGTAAATAGTACTCAACCAGGGAAGGATGTAACTACTTAGTTGTGGCCTGTGGGAAGAACGGGCTATATTCAGCCAAGGGGGTCAGACTACCACTTTTTATCAATTTTTTTAAATATATAAATTAAATATAAATATTTTGATATGTATCAATTGTTGAACATTCTTAATACAAAAATCACCCATCTAGGTTCTAAAAGTATGAATATCCTTGAAAAAAATGCTGACTCCGCCACTACCTGTGGATTCATCTAAATTTAATATTTTCAATATTATACAATTTATACATGATTGAAATAAATAGTTAATTTGAATCGATGATTTAAAAATTTTATAGATTGAACCTATAAAATTTAAATTCTGAATTTCATTTCATGCATGCGCTATATATACATACACACATATAGAGGGATATAAAGGTTACCTTTAATATTTGATGAGATTCTTAACCGAATAAAGAGCTTTTTATTGGAGTGACTGACTCATCAATCCTCTAGAAAAGGAACATATGCTTCATTGATTCCTAAAAAAAAATTTAAACTTTAGGATAGTTCACGAAGCATCTTTGTTAGCTATTGTTCGAAGTGTCCAACGAATAATGTATATCTTATTCTATGTAAACTTATCCTCAATTATTAAAAGGAGAAAAGAATGCCATGTAATTTAACATTTCGTAACACAATAAGCAATTGTGACATTTGAGGGGAAGAAAACTGATTATTTGATTAAGATGGCAAATGATTAAAGCTAACGTGTATTTGATATTTTCATTTGTATTTACACGTGCAACCCAATTGTTAATGCATTCCTGGCTAACAATTTCACCAAGTACATATTAATAATAATGCAATATTGACCACTATCAAGAATATTATTGACAAGTTTTTGTTTTTAAGCATAGAAAATTAGTTCAGATGTAAATCAATGGGTCTCACTTTAAGTTCAATTATTTTATTATTAGTCATCAAGATTAAAGTACATATGGTCAAATACTAGTGTAAGAGTAATAAGTACAATGCAAAAGTGGAATGACAGTGGACTCATTTTATTTTTTAAAATAATACTTAGAAGATAACCAAAATAATAACATATTCATTATAATTTAATAAGTTCAAAAATGATAAGACATACACAAATTTCATTCCTATCTTTGTTGCTGGTGGAGTAATAATAGAAGAGGATGATGACGTAACAAGAATTGTGCATTATTATTTCCCTTTAGCTAGTTAAAGATAAGTGAAGAAATAAACCTAAAATGCTATATTTTCTGGAAAAAGGAAAAAGCCATGAGAGTACTTCCATTGGACTCGTGCCCATTGCCCAATCCTATTATGAAATATGTCATTATGATTGATGGAAAAAAACCAATTTCAATTGGTGCAGTAGGGTAGAGTTGAAGGCTCTGCACTTTCTCTTTCGTTAGTTTTTAGACAAGTTGTTAGAGGGTGGGCCAATTACAACAAGGATTGCTTCTAAGAGAGTGAAGTGTGTCCCTATTACTAAACATATATATATATATATATATTATAACTAAGAATCCACAGTTACTATCAATTGGGTATGCACAGGGTAAATGCCGGCTTCTACTAATAGCTCGCAAATCATATAAGAGAAGTAATCTTTTATTAGATAAGTCCGGTGTGACGAGCTCACCCAAAAGGCAAACTCTTGTTTTCGCTCACAAAAGGTCTCAAACTTGACTCCGTTACCCGAAGGGGCGAAGGAGTGAGACCAAAGCAGTTAGATTTGAGACCTCCAACGTAGAAGCGCAGGCCCAAAGATCAATCCCTAATATATTCATATCTAAATATAAATTATATGTCGTGTTTGATTTGGGTAAGTAATTTTAAATTTTCACATCTCATTCAATTATGTGCGGAAATACTAAATTTAGTCAAAAAAGTTTTTGGAGCAATTGCGATGGCTTTTCGAATATTTAGTTAAAAATTAGGAAATTGGCAATTCGTGCTATAGAGATTTGAGATAATAATATATTTATGGGAACATATAAAAAAATATGTGGTAGGAATCATTGCAGAACCAAACATGAAGATAAAAGGATAAGGTTGAAGGAATTGGTCATGTAATTATCTAAGACTTGTTTGAATGAATTGGTGATCATATCAATATCTTAATAACTATCTAACTAGGACTAGCTAGTTTGGAGGAGTTGGTGATCACATCATTATCTTATTTGTTAAATTTGAAGGAATGAGACAATCAACATAATTATCAGACAATTATGAATACTTTGGTCCAAAGAATTATACATGATCAACAATTTTTTATTAAAAGGGTGAAGTGCTATATATATAAACTTTACTTGCTTTTCATTATAAAATGATCTCGTTTTCATAATCTTGTTCTGTTGTTTGCTAGTTTTCGTTTTAGACAATCTTATGTTATGTAGAGACATATCGTAGGTCGAATGAAATTGATTCTCGAGATTGATAGCGGAGTCAAAATTTTTTCATAGAAAGATTCAAAATTTTAAAAAGTACATGAACTAATCGAAGGGGTTCAATTCCCTAATACCTATGTGGTTCCACCACTACTTATTATCATAAAGACTTTATCAAAATTTTTATTTTTTCCCGTTTCTATGCTTTATTTTATTTTAAACTATTTTTAAACAACTATGGAATTCAAGCCCCTTACGTGGAGGTTTACACCTCGCAAATCCGTTTTAGAAACATAGGTCAAAAAAGTTGGCATTTTTTGTATTAATTTTGTTGGTGAATATATTACAAATCATAGTTGAATGATAAAATAGATAAAAAATGAATAGATAAATTTTGAGGTTGAAATGTGGAAATCTTGCTCTTTTTAAGGACTGCAGTATAATTTTCAGTGATTGAGTAATATAATTTTTAACTTGTCCCTCTAAGATATAACGCAATACAATAACATCGTATAATTTGAACAAAATAAAAAGTCCAAATTTCATAAAAAAAGCTTTTAATGAAATATATTACTCTCTTTTGTAGAATAATTGAAATTTTAAAATATTTTCCTTTCTTTCACTATACTCTGCACATTACAATATTTTCGCATAATTCTCATTCTACTACACTAAACACAGAAAGAAACATGTACCAACATTTAATGCAGAAATTTTCCATAAATTAAATAGCAAAATAATAAAATAATTAGTTTGTAGATCATGGGTTGATGGTAAGTAATTAGTGAGAGACATAAGATTAGTGGTTATGTGAATTACACAACGAATAATTGACGATTTCCCTGTCGATTTATATTACTAAAATAATACACTCTGATTTTACTATAATTAAAATGCTATACAACAATTTCCTGCTGCCTGTAAATTGTATCAATCTATTAGACTAGTAGACATACTTCAAATTTCACCCTTTTTTTCGGTGCGGGGATTTTCACAAATAGCTATTAATAAGTATTTTAATTATACTCTTTAACTATAATTTGTCAAATTATGCTCCATTGCTATAGTTTCATTTGTATAATTTACTGCTAATATACAAATCTGTTTGTATAAGTTATTATCAATATACAAATTCTGAGCATTAATGTCGAATTGTAATTGAATGAAACTATAACTATATTAATTAATTCATTAATAAATATTTACTTAATCACTTTTTTTTTCCTATTACCATATAGAAGGGAGGAATTTTTAGAAGGTCAACGTGATGGTGAAAGTCAATAACTCAAAATAGACTTTGGTATAGGTGAGCTACGTCAAGACAGTTGGGCTTGAAGTTGAAGTGAAGTTGCATTCTTTTTTGTTTCTTATTGGAGCAAATATTTTCAAAAATTTTTAAATAACGAATGATAATGAGAATTAAATTAAGTACCTTTGTAATTGTTCTATCTAAAAACTGCTTTACATATTAAAAATACACATTATTAATTACTTTGATGACTTGAAAAAAGGAATAGAAAATGTTGTTGAATTAACGAATTAGTTGAGAATGATCTAGAATAGATTTTGCTAAATGTAGGGTATAAACAATGAGTTGTTATAGTTTTGGCTAAATATGTTGAGGATAGTGAATAATTAATAGAATAATTGGTTAAGAAGTAGTAAATAGTTGATGATGTAGGTTAAAAGGTTAGTGAATTAATTAATTGGATTAGTTAGTTTAGTTAGCCTAATCCTAATTGGATTAGTTGATTAGAAGCCTAATTCTAATTGGATTAGTTGA
>JAOTQR010000045.1:15838113-15848795 GCA_025774065.1 Solanum ossicruentum | reverse complement strand
GTTGCAAGGGATGCACCCAGACTATGTCCAGTCACTGTTATGCTCACATCTTCATCCTTATATTCCTCAACCAATCTCTTCACTTCTTCAATTACCTAAAATTAAGGAACAAGAAAATGATGAATTGAATTGTTACTAATTAAAAGCATGAAAAGAAGCTAGTTACACGCGCACCTGATCCCTAACACTATTCTGATTAAATTGTGATCGTGGATTTTCCGTTGTATATATGTTATAGAAGCCATGATGCACCATTGGGTGAAACAAAGGAACCAAACCTCCATCACCAAAAACTTTGGGTGCTGGGATGAGTAAAAATTGAAGGTCATTCACCCACTCCAACACTTGCAAAGTTCCTCTCCAAGCAACCACAATATCCCTCCTTCCCAGTGCAACTTTTCCCTCATCAGTAGCCACAGCAACATACCCCATAAAGTTTGATTCCTTACTCCATGCTTCTCTTGAAATTGATTTTGTAATGAATGCATCAGGAAGTGGAATGGATGACGTAGCATAGAAATATTTGGTTACGCAATACTTGGTTGGGTTAAGTCCAACTTTAGTAAAGAAATTTTCCCTCGAGTATCTGCTAGCTCCTGCATATTTAGACACTTTCTCCGAAATGAAAGTGTCATAAGTTGCTTGAGCCAATTCACCGTAATGAATGATGTATTTACGAAGATCAACATCCAAAGGGTTTAATAGCCCATCCCAATTGTTTTTCCCACTAAGTTCCTCCCATTTCTCAGCTAGGCAAGACATTCTTTTAATTGATATTTTATAAATGTTTTTTTCACTCCTTGTTTCCTTGGTATGTGAACAACGTTAAGCCCGTGAATTTATAGTGAAGGAATTTTCAATAATTGAAATGGCCAATAGAGCTAAAAATTTACCCCTCATTTTCATTATTTTTAACTAGAGACAACTGTACCTTATCATCACCTTATGGGCCATTTCAAATATATGTAGGGATGGCAAGGAATTAGGACAAAACTCCAGATCTATTCTTTTTCAAAATGAATAGGTAAGGATCAGCCTAATCCTCCACCAATGAGGTGCTTTTTAGAAAAAAAAAAAAAACATGTCAAATTGGAAGATTGGATTAAATTTGATTGGACGGTTCAAAATCGGGAGTTATGTTGATACAAATTCACCCAAATGGTATTTGTATTGTATAAATTGTATCAAGTTAAGTTTTTAAATTTCTCGTAATTTATTTAATTATCAAATAAAATAAAATAATAAAATTATATATCTCAGCGCCATCAGATAATTAAATAAATAAGCATTTCAGATTAGAATCTTTCCCCAGTTTATAAGAAGAGTTTGTATACAGTTTTTCTGAGATAAGTATCAAACAAACATTTACGCTATTTTTTTTTATTTTTTGAGTTTTATATCTAAACTATTGAGAGTGTGAATTTTCATATCTAAACTATTGACATCCGAAAGGCGCAACGTCGTAGCAACTCGATAAAAATAATAAAAATAAAAAGATTTGAATAATGGGAAAAATAGTTTAATATTTAGGAGTCGCCACCTAATTTTAAAGATAATTAGGAAATCAATTAATTATTTACAATATAGTCTGCGAATCAAAAATTTCGAGTAAGGGTTCAAATTATTCCGAAGTGAAGGTATTAGCACCCTTCAAAATCCACAACTGTGGGTTCCGGTTGAATTCATTTTTACAAATTGAGGAGGAGATACACGATATAACACAAGCACGATAATCATGAAATAAACATATAAAAATAATATACACAACAATGAAAAATAAAGAACAAACTAAAATTCTTCCGTCTTTTTAATGGGGAGGCTTCAAAATTCGACGGATAGATTCGTCATAGGCCAGATTTAACAAACAATATATGAATACGTGGGTTCCTATTTAAAGAAAAAGAAAGTCAAAAAGAGAAAAGGAAAAGTTAAAGTCAAAAGAGAAAAAGTTAAAGTAAGAAAAAAAGGAAATACGTGGGGTTGAGAAAATAAGTGGGGCCAAAAAATGCAGGAATTTAATTTAAAATACTGTACAAATTAATATTCAACAATAGCAACAAGTTATGGGCACAACAATCAATATAAAATTAGTATAGAAGAAAGTAAATAAATAAATAAACAAATTTATAAGGTGGAACGTCCGGAGAAGCTTTCAACAACTTTAACTATTTTTTATTTAATGGACATAGTCATAGAGTATGCCACAACTGTAATTAAACATTTTATTTGATTTGATTATTTTATTAATAAAAGGGTGAAATCCAACATAAATTTATAAAAAAATAAGCAATAAATAAATAAACGACTCCCGAAATTAACCAAATGATTAGCATTCACAACAAGAATAATTTATCAAAAAAAAAAAGACTATGAACCCATATAAACTAACTTTTTTTCGTCTTTTTTTTTTTAAATAACGGTGAGACCTTGAAATTCAAGGAATAGATTTTTTATTGATCAATTTTACAAATAATGAGCGTGAATTTAAATTAAAGTTTTCGAATATTAAAGTATTAACATATATCAATCTAAACTAAAAATTTTTATGTATCACCTTTAATAATCACACAAACAAGTAAACTATAAACTAATGATGACTCAGTAACAAGACAAAACAATAAAATGACAAAATATAGTGAAATATATACAAATATAAATGAAACTTGTTCCGTCTTTTTTAAATGGAGAGGTCTCGAAATTTGACAGATAGATTTTTCCTCGGCCATTTTAAAACAAGTTATTTTTCAAACATAAAATTAACATTGATGCAAACACCAATAAATTGTAATCAAGTCACTCATAAAATGATTCTTTTATAACAAACAATTAAGCATAACAAGATTGCTAATAAAATAAAGCATCAACTAACAAATAATAGGAAATTAACATAACAAAAATAATAAGAACATGTATTTTTCTTTCTTTTCTTTCTTTTTTGAATGAAACATGACAATACAACAATAATTAACTTAAAGATTAGATAAAGCAATAAAATCAAAATAATAACATGACAGATTTATTAGCAGAAAATATAAACACAAAATTAATTAAAATATAATAATAATTCAAAATAACAACAAAGCCAGTAAGACAGTGAACACCAAACAAGATAAAAACGCAAAGCTAATATATTCAAATGAAAATAACCTAAAACTAAGTAAAATAAAGATAAGGGCAAAAGAATTGCCACTAGGTGTGAGTCGGTTTTAGTTTATTGGTTCTGGTTTAGATTGAAGCTCGTCGGATTCGTCGAAGATGGTCATTGCTTCACAGAACTTTGGGGGCGGCGTTTTGGATTTTATTTTTTATATTTTTTTAATTATTATTTTTTTGACGTTTTAAGGAGTTTTCTGGCTGTCTTCCGGCAGGCCACCAGTGGTGATTTGATGACTGTTTCGTGGGGTATTGCATTGTTGTTGGGGCATTAAGAGAGGAGGGAAAAGGGCCACCGACGGTGCAGGGTTTCTGTCGACGTTCAGCAGCGAGGAGGGGAGAAGGAAACGAGGTCGTTTGGTCGGGGTTTGGTGATTTCGAAAGGGTTGTTGGTCAGTTAGGGAGAGGGGGCGGCTAGGTGTTAGGAAGAGAGGAGAGGAGAGGAGAGGAGAGGTTTTTCTTGTTTTGAAGGAGATTAGGTGAGAAACGTGGATCCCACCTAAAAGAAAAAGAAAAAAAAGTAAAGTAAAAAGAAAAAGGAAAAAGGGGAAAGGGGAAACACGTGAGATTGGGGAATATACTGGTTTGAATTTTAAAATATACTATGAATTAAGATAGATCAATTAATGAACTTCTCGACTAGGCGAAATAATTAACTCAATTATGAACTATTTAATTTCGAAAATAATTTGTAAAAAATAAAGAAGAATATAATCTTTTGATAATTATGAAAATATTATCTACAAATTATATGAAAGAAAATTTATATAACATCAAAAACTAAAAAGAAATAGTAAAGAATGTTAGAAATACACAAATATTTGAATAAAATTGAAATAAATAAAATACATATTTTAATCAAATAACACTCTAAAATGGGCTATAGGTCGGTCAAAATTGGGTGTCAACATAAACTATCATTTCGTAATTTGAAAAACTCAACTCCGAATAGTTTAGGTATGAAACTCAAAAAAAGGAGATAGTTTAGATACATTTTTGATACTTATAGTTTGATAGTAACATATCTCTTTATTTCATAAATTAGATAAATATTCTTAAATAATTTAAAATAATTTAGTGGACAAGTAATGATGAACGAAGAAAATACGTTTTTGCTAATGTGTTTTTGAAAGGTTAATGTGTTAGAATGGGTTAACGTTACATATTGCTCGGAAAATGGACCAGCATTTAACGACATGTTTATATGAATTTAGATAATATTTTCTTTATTAACTGGCTTTTAAGATTAAGTTATGTTTAATTAATTATCATATATTTACATATTCCTTTACACGTCACGTTTACTTCCTAGGACTCTATTTTTTATGAAAAAGTAAAAGTAGTTATTAATTCCCTCTATTAGGAGATACAATTCCAAAGAAGAAAAATAATCATGTTGTTATTGTTCTTTATTTCTTACTTATTAAATAAGCACAATATTTATTTATCATCCATACGATTGAACTTGATGTTTATCAGCTCCGTGTACATGTTGTAACACATCAAGTTAGGACAAATTAAATCCCCTATATATTAGGAATTGTATATCAGCTCAAAGGTCCTCATAAATGACCTTTCACCCAATAATGACATATATCTACAATTTGTGCCAAGAAACATTTGGTCTTTTCCCGCATTGCTATACATATCATAGTTTTCTATGCATGATGATAAAGCAGACTCACATGGGAGTTAACAATAGACTAAAATGACTGTACAATAGAGGATCAGGTTGTGTACATTCGATTCTCCTTTATTCCATAATGAACAGGAGCCTTTTAGACACTGGAGTGATATTATTTTGTACAATACTATATATAAACAATTAATACACAATCATTTCAAGCTGGCACATACAAGATTTGCAAGTTTTAATTTCTAGTATATATATATATTCATTCTAATTTATATAGCATTATTTAACTGTACATGATTCTTTTTTTGAAAAAGAACATTTTTAAAAACTTTGTAATTTAAAATAAGTTTACACATTTGTTGACTTTAAATCATTATCTCATTTAGAATAAAGTAAAATAATTTAAAATGAATTATTTTGATATATAAAAATAATTTATTTTTTAAGTAAATCTTTATCGTTAAACTTTCTTGGAATACGCAATCCAATCATGTTGCAGATGGGCTTTCTGATATTGTAAAAAATATTTGAATTATTAGTGTATTAAATTTAAACTCACGTCTAGTAGTTCCGCAATCTACCCACTAGGCTCATCACAAAAATCTATACGATATGGGACATGCAACTTGTCCCGATTTAAGCACGTGTAGGATATATCATTGGAATATTTTATAAATTAAAAAAAAACTTAAAATATATATAATACTAATCCCCCTTTTATAACATATCATAATAATTATTAATATAATAATTATATTGGAAATCCCTACAAATATTCGTATCTTACTAATCCTCTTCTCACAAGTCACAATATATCATCATAATGGCACTACGCGGATCATTGCTAATTATGGACAATCATAAGTAATTGATCATATATCATTATATTAAGACTTACTAATTTGTGGCAATTTATGAATTTGGTAACATGATTCAATGAATTTAAGAACAAATAATGATTATCAAAGCACAGTTTGATTCTAAAAAGTATTTTGTACAAATATTACTTGTTTTTAAATTCATTGGATCATGTCACCATTCATAAGGACTTATGTTTAGATAGTATTAAATTCTTAATTAAATTAAATTAATTAATTACTTATTTAGACAAGAGTAGCGGGCTTAACCTATATATATATTGACACTAGTCAATTTTATGATTTTTTTTATGAAAAAATTGTAAGAAAAAATTATTTAAGAGTTTTTCTTACATTCTTACATATCCCACATAATATTTACAAACTTAAACTTTTATTTACCAAAGTGTACATATCTTTAATTTTTTTAACTTTTATTTTCTATTTAATTTTTTATCTCGATTTCGAATTTATTTTCTATTTAATTTTTTATCTCGATTTCGAGTCAAAAGCTGTCACTTTTTTAATACTAATGTACCTTTCTTATTTTTCTTATCTTTGGAAGCAACATCAAATACAAATTATGTTTTGTTTTTTCAAAAATTAACTTTTTCTCTCTTACCCTTTTATTACATTTTTCCGTTTCTTTTCTCTCCATGGCTGAAAATTCTTGAAGTCTCATTTTTTTTTCTGTCTTCGTCTTTGTTGTGGCAATCATTGTTGAAACTTCCTATACCATTTTTTTCTTTCTTTCTTTTTTTTTTCTCTGTTGGTTGGTAGGCACTGTTGGAAACATCATGAATCATCCTTCAAAATCACCTATGAATAATCCTCCAAAATTTGTGAAAGGGAAAGAGAAGACATCTAACCTCCCATATGACAGTGATTTTGAAGTTGAGCTACCTCATTTAAAAAGACTTCGTCTAACCAAGGAGGGTAAAGGCTTCTGAGTTAAATCTAAGGTATTTTTAATTTCTATATTTTAAATTTTTTTGCAGACATCTGCTAATTTTTTGCTTATAATGATTTTTCCTTATTGGAATATTATTTTGTGTATAGTAGGTGTTTTATGATGAAGACATTTGGATTTTCTTCTACAGTTAGCATGTTGGTGATTTGTTGGTATTAACTTTGATATCATTTGTTAGAGTTAATTCAATATTGTTTTTTGCAGATGATATTGTTGTAAACTGTTGAATTGTTGTGAGTTTGTTGTGAAGAATTGATATTTTTTTATTAAGTCTTGATTTTTATTTTTTTTTTACTGCTACTTCTTTTTTGTACAATGACTTCTATCCATGGTTCAAATTCTATCTGGTCTTTAGTAATTTTTTGGATAATATGTTGGTGTTAAATTGATACACACACAGACACAATGGAATGTTTGTTGTGTTGAAAATTTATATCTGTAATGTCTATAACTTGCTGAAATTTTTTTCGATAGTGATTCCGGCCTTTATACATATGTCTTTGCTGAATACATTTCTCAAGGACAACTCCATATTGATGATGAAAGAATCCGAGTAGTTTCGAATTTATTCCGGGCGAGGTATGGAGCGTTACTTTAGGACTATGGCCACAAAAAGATAGATGCAGGTACGGTGAGCAAAAATAAGATCACCGACAAGGTGTTTAGCAGACGAGCTCCCTTGACGAAATCAGGGGAATACGTTTCTAGAAAAAAGGATTAGACATTCATTAATTATTAAAATGTTGGTCAGTTTTATTTTACTAATGAATAATTTGCTAAATTTAAGTTACTTATGGTATATTTTGTAGGATTTTTGAGTTGTATAGTTGTTTTTAATATTGAACAAGTGGGACATGGTTAGTAATTATGATATTCTTATGCCTTTTATAAATGTACATGTGGCTAGTTAACTATATTTGTGGTATTTTTCCTACCATTAAATTACCACAATTTTGCCAAACATACATACAGTTACCAAATTAATTATTGTTATATATCACATCAATACTATTATCAAATATATATATTAACAACCTTTGCTATCAAATATTTAAAAATACTGTTTCTATTATTTCTTTCTGCCATATCCTGGTTCGAACTTTATTTCATTTATACTATAAATATAAAAAATTTAATTAAAAAAATTAAAACAGACCAAAAAAAAAAATCCACAACAAAAAGCAAGGGTTTTACCAATGTCTATACCAATATATTACTATAATTCTGGCTATATAGATATTGCAACCAAACTTTTTCTTTTCCATACCAACCTCATACAAATACTATTACCAAATAAATACCATAGCAATATTTGCTACCAAATATTTACCAAAATACTAAATACTTAAGTGCCAAAGGAAAACCAAAAATACCAACAATAAAAATCAATATTTTCACCAATGTAAATATCATCTTAATACCATACATCTGACAAGATACATATTTTTACCAAAATTTTTCTTCCGTATACAATCCTCATGCCAATACTATTATCAAATGTATAACATAGCATCTTTATTACCAAATATTCCAAAGAGTAATAAAAAAAATTATAAGACACCAAAAAATCACAAAATACCTACAACAAAAATCAAGGTCTTTACCAATGTCTACACTAATATATCATAAAAAAATCTGGCAACATATATATTTTAACTAAACTTTTCCCTTCCCAAACATTCCTCATACATATATTATTACCAAATAAATACAATAGCAACCTTTGTTTTCCCAAAATAATAAAAACTTAAAATACAAAGGGAAACAAAAAATACCCAAAATAAAAATCAAGGTTTTCACCAACCTAGAAACCAACTTAACATCATACAATTGTCAAGATACCTATTTTTACCAACCTTTTCATTTCGCAAACAATCCTCACCCCAATACTAGTACCAAATAAATACCATAGTACGAAATAAACATTCATAAAAATAATCAAAGATAGAGACTTTAATAAGAAAGAGACTTTAAAAGATTATAAAGTCTTTATACTCTTTTAATGTAAGAGAGAGAAAACATACATGAACATTAAATGCACATTAAATGCATTGGTTGCTTGTTGCCATTTTTCCCCCTTTTTCGGACACTATCTACACAATTTTTATTAATTGCATTATTTTTTTGGTTCACACGTTTTCATTTTTTTTAATTTTATTTTTTATCTTTTTTTTTGTCCATATGTAATATGTACACTTTTGCAAAGGAACTATAGGCATTTGATTGTAAATAATAATTCTAGAGCCTAACATGTAATATCCTCTCTAAAAATGAATAGGCAAATTGCCTATTTTTATTCATAGCCCATTGAACTTGAGAAAATGAGATTTCAGTTTTGACATGTAAAATTAGGATCTTTGAAATTTAGGACTTGGGGTTTGGTTCATTAAGCTTCTATGTTTGATCAGTCTTCTTTCTTTGCTTTAGTTTATTGCAAATCATTAAACTTTTATCTTGATCTATAATTCTTTATTTTTTTGATTTGTTTTAAATTATTTGAGTTTATATATTTTGCACAATCATTTATTTTGCAAGGTACTTGACAGAACATAAAGATAATTGAAAGTAATAACACTCAAACCTCCTCAAACATGAAGAAAAAGAAAGAAAAATCCTCATCTATGAAAATTTGAAAGCTTTCATTGCTTTCATAAATAAAACTTTGCAAAAGATTACATTAAAAAGAAGTCTATTAGAGAGTAGAAGGGTGATAGAATCATTACATATTTTTCGAACCTTTTAAAAAAAATCACACGCAAATAATATGTAATCATGTATATGTACATTTTCATTTAATGTCTATCCTCTGAAAGCTCTCTAAAGAGATGCTCCCCGTGGTTTCTTAGGAGGAGTACATAGGTAGAGGTGTGACAAATTAAATATGATGGTGATGGTCGAGCCTAAATCCTTCTCTCATGATTTTCTTTCGTAGAGTGACACAAAAATAATATTGATTGTTGATATGTTTAAAAACATAAATGCATTCACTCGTCTATGTTCATTCTCATCAGGGGAATTTACCTTGATTTTGATTCTGTTACGTGCAAGTGCCAATTAGTCTATTTGGTAATTGATCTTGTATTCGAGGTAGGCAATATGGGTTGACGCAATATGAAAAAATATGTATAATCCAACCAAACAAACTCATTTATGAGAACCAAGAAACACATATTATCTAAGTTGAATTTGTCAATAATAAAACTTTGAAAATACAAGAACTTAATTTTCTTAATTCAAGATCATAATATGGAGATTCTTATTAAGACAATGATAGTTAGCAAACAACAAATACCTTGGTAAAATACTTGAAAGCAATGAAGTATGAATCAAACAACGATTTTAAAGTTGACCAACAATGAGAGAGCATGAGAGAGACACAATCGCAAAAATGACGATCAATTAAAATATCGATGGAGGAAAAAAAGAACTTAAACATTCTTTAATAAACTTAGAACCTTACCCAAAATTATTTAAAATAGTAAAAAGAGCCCATGGTCCCTTTTTTTGACGCAAGAAATATAGAAAAAAGAAATTAAAAGTGCACCTTTTGTCAAATCTTGTCTCTACAGGGCAGCTCAAGTACATTAGTAGCTTAACGCGAAAATCAAATGGAGGTCTTAAACTTAAAAAAATAAATTAATATATTTTTTTATAAACTTTATTCTTCTATCTCTTTAAAATGCAGAATTGTTTAAAAAATTATAATTATTTTCATTCAGTAATTTTTTTCAATTGATCATATAATGATACTCTAGATTAGGGGTGTACAGAATCAAACCGTAAATCGCACCAAACCGAACCAGCCCGCAAAAAAATATTCGCGTAGTGGGTTGGTTTGATTTGGTTTGGTATTGACAAAAAAAATCGACTATATTTGGGGTGGTTTGATTTTAATTTTAAAAAACCAGCCCGAGGCTAAACCAACCCGACATTATATATATATATATATATATATATATATATATAATATTGAAACTTGTGGTTCCAAATTTTCCTATCCCCTTCTTTCTCCCCAAGACCCCAAGTCCACCATAATATAAATTCTATTTTTGATTAATTTTATAAA
>JAOTQR010000045.1:15800372-15810705 GCA_025774065.1 Solanum ossicruentum | reverse complement strand
ACAGGATTTTTAAGGCAATTATGAGGATCTCCATAAGTTCGATTTAAGGCATCAGTTATAGCAGTCACAAAGCAAGAAGCACTAAAGCCACTAGTTTCTCGATCGTGAGTACCATTCAACAGAAGTACCTGGGATTGAGGAGAAGAATTGTTGGGGAAGGAGAAGATGACATTAATAACATTGCTATGAGAAAAGCATCAGAGACATGAGGAAATCATTGACACAGACAACAAAGTTTGTCTGAGAAAGTAGCAATACAGTTATTATTTGCATAATCTAAATTACCTTGGGACAAGACCGCAAAGAGATGGTTTCCCCCACTCCAAGTAAGACCTTCAAATGGAGCAGCAAAAATCACTTAGTAATGAAGAAGAATGCTAATACAAAGGTTATGACAATGCCATGCTTAAAAAGATGAACTTCACTGAAGATAACAAATTAATTTGCCAATATTAGGTATATCTTCAATCTACTTGTTTTAGCTTGTCATACAAGCAGGATCAACTCGACAAAACCAGATACTTGCACATGCTTTAATAATAGAGGATGAACAGTATAAATATCAAAATTTAAAATAGAAACAAATCCCAAGCTGTAATAATGCACCATCCAGTGCATTTCATGTCTGTGAACTACTGTGGAAGAACTTATGTTGCATGCTACTCTACCAGAGAGGGGCAGATAGAAGTAAAGAGGGATCCCATGCCAAATACGATACAGTCAACACTTCTTAACTGTTCCAAGACAGTGGGATTTACAGAGGGGAAGACCTGTACAATGGGCAAAAAAAAGGGCAGTCAAAACATCATCGATAGATCTGTACTAAGGACAAAGAACCAGTAAATATCAGAGTCAGAACATCACCCATAGAGCTAAAATGAGCTTCCATTAATTTATTTAAGTACCTCATAATTTTATTGCATTCAATATTTGACCTTTTAAAATAATACAAAACATTTCCTTGTACACAGTAATAGCTCATGGGAATACTCAAGCTGAGTTCTCTCGCAACTCTTGTTTTCTCACATAAACCTTTACCTGAATTTCGGGCTCTGAATTAAACTACACAAATCTTCATATCTGTCAATATGGTTTTCGACAACAAAAAATAAGGTAGAGCATTGCAAACACATTAACAACATTTTGCCTACTTTAAAATAATCATCATCAATACAAAATAAATTTACTTACAGATATTCACCCAGAAGTTAAAGGCTTTTCATAAATAAAGCAAAATTGTAAGAATAGTAACTATTGTTCCCAATAGAAGAAGCAAATTCAAAAATGGTAATAGGGATTCAACAACCTTTTGTTTATAAATAACAAATCACCCAGAGTTAGTGGCACAGTTCAAAGTACGGTGGGTAATGGGCCCACCCCACTAACCCACTTCACCTAAATTACCAAACATATGCATGCGGTAGAGTTCAAACTAGTGAAGTGTGTATAACCCACCCCATCATGCATAGCACTTTAATAACTAGATCAATGCCTTGAGGGTCAGCAGCTTTAACCATCTCACAAGTGCAAGATTAGCTACTTGTATTCTATAGGCGAAATATGGATAAAATTCAACATTTTATCACTTAGAGCCAATCTTGTACAATTTATTTGGTTGCATAAGGCTTTTAACAAGTAGAAACGAGCAATGAACTTTCACAATCCAAAACTCATATGGTATGATATTCCTAGTAACATCCGAAGATAGGTGAAGGACAATCATCAGAGACAAATGATTGATAAATTTATTTCTGTCACCTCATCTAGCATCAACATTTTGAAGACGAGGATTTAGCTTTAAAAATCATTCAGAAAGTGTTTTTATCTTTTTTTTAAAAAAACATGTTATCGTACATACCTGTAGAGTTCAAGTATCATCTTTCTATTCATTGATAAGAACAACAAACCTATTACCTCATGCAATAAGTTGCTTCCTTCACTAGACATGTAGAATACCCGTTTTATTCTAGAAGGAAGTGCTGGGGCTCTCGAGGCATCCTGTCCGACAAGGTTCAAAAAGTAAACTGGTTAAGTTGGAAAGACAAACCTACTGCTTACTAGCAAAAAATGAAAAAGCAAGTACCCTAGATTTATGTTGTATACTCACGACGTTCCATATTGTGTTGCTGTTGCACAGATTAGACTACTCAATAGAGGTATAAAACTGAAATATCTAACAGAGGTACAGACAATGACCATGTTACCTCTTTGGACCATTTTCTGACATTTACCACCAATCCCTAGTACGTATATGCAAGGAACTCAGTAATCTCTCCAGTCCAAGTGTCAATCCAGCAACTTAATCCTTTGAAATCACTTGTTTAGATCAATTTAACATCCTGAATTATTATACCAAGTCCCTTTTATACAGACCCCCAAGTGCCCATACGTACAAAGCATAACCAAAATACTCCTATAACATAAGCATCTCATATACCTATCTCTTTCTCCTATAGAACAAGAAGGTATAATGGAAGTTATTTTGCAGTCTCACAGACATGAGGCTTCATTATTCAGAATATGTTAACTCAAGTAAACAAGTCTCCTTAAAAAGGCTATGTAATACTTAAGCTTTAAGAATATCTACAACATACAAGTGGATGTTAAATCATTATTATCCATGTTAGTCATCGAACCTGTCAAAAGAATGAAAAGCATGTCCCAGATAGATTATCCAAACAAACCAAGGGTTTCGGATTTGAGAACAAAGTACAATAACAAGGTATGGTAAAATATCACATTTCAGCAGGGACCACAACAGCTCCTTTTAAAAAGATGGTCTTTATCATGATTATAGTTTATGTTAGGAATATACAATTATAACAATAAACCTTGCAAAAAGTATCTGGTTCCAGAACATTTTAAGGGAAAAACAATAAAAGAAACCAAAAAGCATTACACATCAAGATTACAGACTGTTTTGATACCTTGTCTATAGGTTGCATGGATCCATGGGTTGGATGAGATATTTCATTTTGTCCGCGTATAACAGTTCCATCCTACACATAGATGGTTACATGCAACAAAGAAAAGTTTTAAAATTGTAGTTGCAAGACAATATCCATTAACTATATTATTTGTAACTTCCTCCTCCAATCAACAAATAAAGGAGATTCATATGAATGGCTTAATGAACGTGTTTACCACTTTGAGCACAGGAAACAGATTTTAAATTTGTCACTTCATGTTCAAACCCTTGTTTCTTAGAAGGATCATTATCTTGAGTTCCTATAGAAATTCAACTTCATTGCTTCTGGGATAACTACAAGGTGCTATTCTTGGCGATGAAAATATTATTCAATTTATGTTGCAAGCTACTCATTGATAAGAACTTTCAGGCCATGGTTCCTAGTATTTAGCACTAGTGTTTGACAGTCATTGTTTAAGATGACTTTAAAGGCAAATCATAGAAACCTCCCATGATTACTACCTTATGAATTGATTATGAGAAGCCATGTAATTGCTCAAAAAGATCTCAAAGATGACATAGGTTCCTTAATTCCCTAAATATTTGCAAGCACAAACATGGACCTGGTCGTTTGTAACTTTGTCCATATTCTTGAGCTGATTGGGTCTGATTTCATATTCTTGCCTTTTGCTGCAGTAATTTGTTGAAGAATGAGCTCACCAATGGGTATTGATGACCAATATCTTCATCGGACCTTGGATTTACAGGATCAATACGGAAGTTTGTATTTATAATAGCCTCCTACGAACCCTAACCACCCACCCCTGAATTTTCAGATCCATTATTGAGAACAACTGCAAGTTAGCTTCACACCCTAGAATAGAGTAAAAAAGAAAAATAGACATCCAAATGACTTTTCAGGCACATATGATCACTTGGAACTAGAAAACTGATATCATGAATGGCCTGAAAAGGAAAATTCCTTATCAGGCAGGCATAACACAGTTAGAAAATAGACTTGAATAAAAAAAACATAAACAGAGAATTCCTTATTCTGGTTAGTATCCTTCCTAGTTTTATGCATTGATGATTTTCATATTTGCGAAAATGCTCATTTTCCATATCTTTAGCCACGCTTGTCTAATTATATTTTTCCATTCACTGGATCATATCCATTAAAAAAGAAGATTGGAGAAGTGCATGATCTTTCCACACAAAGTGCTCAAGATATTCCTGGCACAAGAAAAACATCAATGAATGTAATCGACTAATTGAAACTCAAAAGCATGCATTCTATTCATTTGCATTAGATGCTAAGAGGAACTGTATTCTTTGTGCCTCTTTATATATGTCTAGTCTATAACCAATAAGGATGACCAAAATACAAACCTCAACATAAAAAGAAGGCTCCGATGATGAAGGTACCAAAAGAATAGTTAAAGATCAAGGCATAGAAAGGAGAGGTTAGATAACTGTTTTGGATAATATAGAGGTCATACCCATAACTCACATCCCAGGGTAAGCCTTTCATTTGTAGATACCACAGGAAGAACAAAACTTTCTGCTGGAATTTCCGAAACCCGTGAAAACAAAAAGATTGCTGCATCTAGAGACTGGAAGAATATGCGTGCTCCAGCAAAGAAGAAGTTTCCTATACTGCAAGTGTAATAAGGTCTTGTTACCTACTTCAGTCACTATTTACAAGTATTGCTGAGAATAAACCACCCAGAACAATGATTAGAGGATAATATTCAGCTATACAGAATTAGTAAGATACCTTCCATTGCTGAAACAGAAAGACTCATCTGAACGCCGGAGAATCTGGAAACAGAAAGAGACAACAGCCGGTTCAATAGAAAATCCAACAACTCTAAAAGGCAATCATTCAAGAGGACATAAAAGACCCAATTAATGAGCAACTATAAAGTATTTTCTACTTCGAGTGGAAGTTCCATCATTATGTATGACCACAACAATCAGCAAATAGCTTCAGAAGTTTCGACCATATTCTCTGATTTCAATGCCATGGAATGCTGGTACAACAATAAACATTGAAGAAACATCAATTCTTTGATAAAGGTAAAATATAGAATTTGAAGGAACATCAATAATTTGACCATTTAGTATAAGTGCTCAAGAGGTGAATATTTATACACTCAAGCGGCAAATTAACCGCCATAAATTAGTGTTTGGTTGGTTCATTCGTCTGATTCAATATAATCAACCCAGTCCCCTATCATGAAATCATTAATTGGAAGGAGGCAATCTAAACTGAAGGTCTATATAACCTTACTAACAACAAAGACGTCCAGATTAGGACAGGAATAGGTGTTATTAGGCCCAATGAAGCTATAGGGAACCTATTCTTGATAATTAAAATCATAAACAAGAATCAGAACTTCATTTATATGACAGAATTACAGCATGGCAGTTTGGGCTATGGGTTAAAATGCACTGCTTTAACCACTAATTTTAGGTATAGTCATCCATTCCATACAGACTTTGGAACTCCTTATTCTTCCTAAATTGGCAACTTGTGCTCTTAGATGCAACCCCCCCTCTAAACTGACAAAAAAAAAAAAGGTTACATATATACAGAAACTTATCTAATGCAGCAATAAGCATTGAATGCAAAAATTGTCCGCCAACAAAAGACAAAGATGAACTAAATAGCATAATAATGATGAAGAGCAAAGTCAGCAACATCTACGAAAGAGGATTATCCCAACAAAATTTTGCAAGATAATTTTCAAGGCAATAAAGCATCTTAAAAAGCAAAGATAACCCAAAGCAGTTTATTATATAGTTGTACCAGATTGACCAACCTGATCCTGGAAGTAAGCCAAGAAAGCTCTTATAGTTTCCCTATATGGTTTGGAGACACCTTGCCAAAGTTCATGGCTGCCTTCCACAATTTCATACCTGTCATGATTAATTAACAAGTGGGTATACAGTATTTAGTAGAACAGTAGATGATAGGGTTCTCAAAGGAACTGCTGTTCTTCTTTTCTTCTTTCTATTTCTGTTTATATCCTTCTTTTCTTCCTATCCTTCTTTCGTTTTTCTCTTTAAGATGCCATCATTTTAGTAAAATGTTCACATTTATGAGGGTGTGTTACTACTCCAAGCAGTCAAGCGCTAGGTAGTTTCCTAAGCTTATATCTTCTTTCTATCAAATTTCTGAGATTAATTCTTACTATGAATCTTTTATTTCTTCTAGGTCATTTATATGCAGCCCTGTCTGACAGGTATGGGTTTCTTCTACATCCTTCAATTTTAAAGCCATTGGTATTGTTCAGGTGTTTACAAACCCAGAGAACCAGATCTGCACCAAAATATATCCAACACTTTTGTTCTTTCCTCAAGATCAATCTGTTGTCTCACCACATTGAGAATCTGGTAAAGTTAATGCTCCACCTGAGTCTAGCCCAAGTAACCAATTCTCATTGCATAGCAGTTTTTCTATATAACCTTCTAATCTGTGTTGATAACATTTTACCCACTGAGCAGTCATAAGAAGAAGACTTGTACTCAGAAATTCCACAATAAGAATATCATCAGCATTTTTGTTTCAAAGTATTTCTTGGAGAAGAATCCAATAGGGTCGTAGAGAAAATGAAAAGAAGTAATGAAAGATGTTACACGATCTATCTGGTTTGAAATACCATTCCATTTTGGCTCTTGGTGGCTCAAGAGGTAAACGATGACCAAGCAATATTCGGACTGCACGAGCCTCTGAAGTGCTTTGGTCGGACAATCTCAAACATCTTGATCGTATATCTCCAACAGCAGGACCACCTAAATATTCACAGTCAACTTTTCTGTCTTTCATCCGTGTTGCTAGAAAACATGCGTAAAGAATGATGCAAAAACTTAACAGGGAAACAAACTCATTAACATAACTGAAGTCGGCAACACAACCAACATCATACATCATTTTATTTTCTGAAGAAACTTCTTTTTTCGCTTGAGAAGGCCAACATATTTCTAGATATAGTTGGAGAAAGTTGTGTACTTCTCCCAACAAAGATTAAGTCAGTATACCTCTTCAGATATCAGTCCAAAGCAAACCAAAAAATGCAACGTAAACTATCACATGCCCAAATATATTTCACATGGGGAAGTCATGTCTTATTAATACTGCTGACACTAATTTTCAGATGCACCATAGTGAACACAAACAGAGTGCCAAAAAGGAAAGATAAAGAATAAAAAGGATTGGGACTTTTAACCATACCAAGAACACGAACAATTTCAGCAGTACTTCCTCCATCATCAGAAACAGGGAGCACATGAGCAACACATGTAGTTAGCTTCTTAAGCTCTTCAACCACACCATTAAATGCAGTTCCACCTGTAGCAGTACTCAGTTCTCAGAAAGTAGCCATCAAGAGTATTGATGTATATATAATACAACAACTACACCTCTATCACAAGCGAGTTGAGGTCAGCTATTCGAATCCTCGCTGACATGTTGCTACATTAAAGCTCATTTCATACCAATATTTACACAAATTAAAAATAAAAAATACTAAAAGTTCACTATATTTTCTACTGACATAGAGATCCTGACAGCACTAAAAGACCCTTAGAATAAATGTACTAACATGACAAAAACATATTCCCAACTGATACGGTATCTCTTGTATAAATCTTTTTCTTCCGCTGTACCCTATTTTTGGTGAGGTTGACACGTATTACTAGGGATTGTGGGTCTTCCAAGACAATTTTCGTACATGTGATTTTATACTACGTTGCTCAGACTCTCCATAAATTATTGTCGGAGGATTCCACACACACTCATCGCCATTTTTATGAGTCTGAGCAACATAGAGTTTTGTCCTACTTTGAACAATTTTTAAACCTTCATGCACCAATGTTACTTATGTCGATGTTGGACATGATTATACCTTCTCAAGAGACCTTCTTTCAATTTATTCTTCATTATCCTACTTGCACCTTTTATCGAATGTGATCATATTTTAATCTTGTCTAATCTTTTTTTTTTCCTGATAAGGTATCTTGTCTGATCTTATATGATGGCACATTCACCTTAGCATCAATATTTCCATGACACTCATCTTGTGGACTATGTTGCTTGGGGTCTCCAAAAAATGTTGCTATAGTCAGATTCTTCAAAAATACACTATTTTAGGAGAATCTGACACGAGCTTGTTGAAAATTTTGAAGAGTCTAAGCAACATAGCTTGTGAATATTTGGACTTTACTGATCAAACATTCACTCCCATATCACATTGTTGATCTTATAAATGCTTTACCAAACTTAGATTTCACTTTGATAAAAATCCTTATATCACACATGACGCTCTGGTAGAACTTCTCCTTTTCAACTGTCCAATTTTATTCTATTGTAACATCTTCATCTATGACACGATTACCTTGGAACATCAAGCTTAAATATCTTAATAGTTTGCCATAAGGCACCACAATCCTGTTAATCTTATCTCAACTTCACTCTTCTTATGCCGACTTAACTTCTAATACAATTCATTTAGTCTTACTTCTACTTATCCTAAAACCCTTGCTCTCTAGAGTGTTTATCCATCGTAAAACCTTTTGGTTGACATCTTCATTGGCTTCATTAATAAGCACAATATAATCAGCAAATAATACCTACTATATTTCTTGCACTAGCCATGGCTCCTTCATACACACCTCTATGGCATTTATATATCTAATATGAAATTCCTTTCTTGGTACTTTATCTACTTCCTATATTGTCAAAGAAATAAAGCAAAAAATAAAAGCTGAATTGGGAACGATCCAATTATTTTAGTTGAAATCGCAGATTAACTTGACAAAATCCAATTCCTCTTAAACTACCTAGTCTAAACATTGCCTACATTTTCTACCCACATTTATCACTGACAACCAAAACGTATTAGGGAAATACATTGATATTGCAAGTAACAGCATAAATAAGTACCCAAAAACAACTAGCATTCAAAATACCCAATTCTCATCTCAGTAACAATTAAAATGTGAACTTTTTGGTTTGTGGATACTTTTCAAGATTCAACATTCACACCCGACCAATCAATTAATCAAATAAATCGAACAATCTTGCGAACAAAAAGGGAAAAAGCGCAACATATGTACCTGAGAAAACAAGAAGTGAAGGTTGATGGGTAGTGGAGGAAGCAGTAGATGAGCAATTACAGTGACGAGCAGAAGAGCAATTAGAGGCCATTAATGAGAAAGAAAGAGATTTGGGGGAACCTGAAAATCGAGAAAAGGTGAAAGGAAAGGTGTATAAAGAAGGGGGCTTGAGAAGTGGAGAGGGTCCCAAATAACTGTCCGCCATACTTGTCGCTCTCTATTTATACCATACACAACCCCCAAGTCTCCTTAGCTTTTGCTAATGCAAGCAATATTCAATTCTAACACATGTACCAGATTCAAGCATAGCAATAAACGGACTGTCCCGGAAACGGACAATTCTCTTCACTGCCTCCTCTTGTTATTTTTTTCTATTTTTCTTCCTTTTTTTAAATTTCTCTGTCGCCTGAATAATATGTTCTTTTAAGCAAGAGAGTGAAATATGAGTGTATTTCATACTCGGCCCAATCACTTGACATAACGTTTAAAAAAATTTGAAAGTTGTAATTTAAAATTATTTTTAAATAATTATATGATTGTGTGAGAATTTTAAAATTAATTTTTTTCTAATTAAAATAAGATAATATTTTTTTTGGACAAATAAAAAAGGATAGGACCATATAAAATAAGATAAAGGGAGTAAAATCATCAAAATGGTTGCTCTTTATACATTTAAAAAATTAAAATCATAATTTGGAATAAGATGTCATTATTTGAATTATAAAAATTAAAAAAATAAATTACACAATTTGAAAACAAATAAATATATCACTACAATTTTTTAAAAACTTAAGAGTGGATTGATAATAAAAAGGGCTAAGTAGATACTGAATGATTATTTGTGCATGTAATCATCTAGAGTTTAAAATTCAATAACGTAATGTTGTAGCCCAAGGAACAATTAGATGTTGGTAAACACGAATTTGAGAGAAAAATTTCTTCTATTACTCACAAAAATAGATTACAAAACAACTCTCAAACTCACATTTTCTACTACACTCTTTTCTTGGTGTTTTTGGTGTGTTTTTTGAGGAGCTCAGCAGCTATTTTATAGGAGAAATTTGGAGGTTTAATTGTCAAAAGTTGGTGGCCAACTTTGAAGAAATTTGCACAGTCTTCATTTGAATAGTTATTCAGATGGGTTGTGCAGCAATGGTTGAAAAATGACTGAACTTCTTCAATTCTCCCCCCTCCAGCCATATTCGGAACAAGCATCCTAGGTATATCTTTGCATAGCTCTAACTTCTCTCGAGTCACCACTTTCGTCAATATGTCAGCTGGATTCTCCTTCGTATGGATCTTCAC
>JAOTQR010000045.1:15784987-15800272 GCA_025774065.1 Solanum ossicruentum | reverse complement strand
ATGATACCGAATATCAATATGTTTTGTACGAGAATGGTACATGGAGTTCTTGCTCAAATCCAGAGCACTCTGACTGTTACAATTTATCTTATATTCCTTTTGCTTGATTCCAAATTCTTGGAGATAACGCTTTAACCACAACATCTCTTTTTTAGCTTCCATGACAGCAATATATTTTGCTTCAGTTGTGGATAAAGCAACACACTTCTGTAGTCTTGACTGCTATGAAATAGCTCCCCCTGCAAAAATGTAAATAAATCCTGAAGTAGATTTCCTACTATCAAGATCTCCGGTCATGTCTGCATCTGTATAGCCCTCTAAGATTGGATCAACTCCCCCATAGCAAAGACATAATTTCATTGTACATTTAAGGTACCTGAGAATCCATTGTACTACCTCTCAATGCTTTTTTTCGGGGTTGGAGAGAAAATGACTCACCCTCCCCACTGCGTGAGCAATATTTGGACTCGTACACACCATCGCATACATCAGTCTTTCGACTGCTGAAGAATATGGTACAAACGACATCTCCCCAATCTCTTCCTTGGATGAGGGACACGATCTCTTACTCAACTTGAAATGGTTGGCTAATGGAATGCTAACTGGTTTGGCATTGTTCATGTTGAACCGTCCAAGCACTCGTTCAATATACTTTTCGTAAGATAGTCATAACCTCCGGTTCTTCTTGTCTATGGTGATCTGCATTCCTAATGTTTGTTAAGCTAGTCCTAAGTCTTTCATATCAAAAGACTAAGAGAGTTCCTTCTTCAGCTGGTTGATCTTCGTTGCGTCTTTCCCCACGATCAGAATATCATCTACATATAGTAGAAGAGCAACAAAAGTTTCGTCAGAAAACTTCTGAATGTTGATACATTCATCTGCTAAAGTTTTCTTGTACCCTTGACTCGCCATGCATGAGTCAAACTTCTTGTATCACTGCCTAGGTGCCTGCTTCAGACCGTACAAGTTTTTCTTCAGCTTGCATACGAGGTTATCTCCCAAAACCTCAAAACCTTCCGACTGCTCCATGTAGATTTCTTCTTCTAAGTCTCCGCGAATAAAAACTGTCTTTACATCCATCTGTTCAAGCTCCAAGTTCATACTTGCGACCATTCCAAGTATGACTCTAATTGAAGTCATCTTGATTACTGGTGAAAATATCTCGCCAAAGTCGATCCCCTTCTTCTGTTGGAATCCTTTGACTAAAAAGTCGTGCTTTGTATTTCATCCTTTTTCGCTGCCATCCTTTTTCAGCTTGAAAACCCATTTATTTTCCAGTGCCTTCTTCCCTCTTGGAAGTTCTACTGTCTTATAAGTCTGATTTTTCTGCAGAGACTCCATTTCATCCTGCACTGCGAGAAACCACTTTTCTTTGTCCTTATGAGATACTGCCTCATGGAAACTCTCTGATTCTCCATCTTCAGTAAGTAGAAGGTACTGGGATTCTGGATATCTTCTTGATGGAATCCGACCTCGTTCAGATCTACAAACTTCTAGAACAATCTGAGGAGATTCACCATCATCTTGGCCTTGTGATGGTCCTGGAACGTCTTCCAGATAGTGTTGTGGCTCCCTTGTTCAGCACCGTCACTTTCCTCATTGTCTTCTATTTCTGGCATATCTTTTGGTACAACATCATCATTTCTTATGAATGGTTCTGTTGCTGCTTCTGGTATCTGATCTGCAACATTTGTCTTCTGAGAGACTGTGGGTTTTTCAATGTCATCAATTGCGTAGGACCGTCTTCTCATATCAGATGTCATATGATCTGCAATAGGCATCGAGCTGCCAGGAAGAGTATTCACCTCCATTGTCAAATCGGAGACACTTCAACTTCTTTTCTGTCTCACGTTCTACCATGACATCGAACAGTTTGAAGTAATAAAATTCCTGGTCCTTCGTCCGCAAGAAATACACCCACACCTTTCGAGAAGCATCATTGATGAATGCTAGAAAGTATCGGACACCGAGTGATTCAACCTCCAAGGGACCACAAACATCAGAGTGTACCAGACTGAGTAACTCTAATCTTCTCATTGAAGATGAATTAAACGAGACTCTATGTTGCATACCAAACAGACAATGATTGCAAGGATCTAATGCAACATCCTTGTCCACATTGATAAGCTCCTTCTTCATCAGGGTAGACAACCCCTCTCTCATTCATGTGGCCGAGTCTCTGATGCCATAAATTTTGAGAAGCCTCTTTTTCCGCTACATTGAGACTGTCTATGAATATCTTCACATGAGTCTTGTATAACGTGCCACAAATATGTCCTCGAGCGACTGTCATAGTGCATCTTGACAATTTCCATATGTCTTTACTGAAATGACTATCATAGCCCTGTTTCTCAAGAGCTATACCTGAAAGAAGATTCAACCGAAGATCTGGTACATGAAGGACATCCTTCAAAGTGATTGTACTCTCGAAACTTGTCTTTATCTGGACATCACCAATTCCTACAATCCCAGAGGAACTGGAATTCCCCATCTTTACATCTCCAAAATCTCTAGCTTTATACGTTGTGAAGTATTCCTTATGTGGAGTAACGTGGCAGGACGCTACAGTATCTACCAACCATTCCATATCTTCTCTTGAGACGTAAAGGCATGTCTCATCATGGGTTGAACAATAAGCTACATCTTCAAGAATAGTAACTAATGTTTCTCCACCCTTGTTCTTCGGCTGCGAACTGCTCTAAGCTTGCTCCTTTTTCCATTTGTAGCAGTTCTTCTTCATATGTCCTTCAATTCCACAATGATGACACTTATATGTTCGTTTCTTGCCATTAGTGCATGTGCCTCTACTCTTGTTTCTGCCTCTCCATTTGTCTTTGCTACTCTTTTGTTGCCTCCTTCGGTTCTCTATGACAAGGGCATGGGTCTGATCTGTGCCCGTGTCCTTTCTCCTTGCCTCTTCACTAAATAGAGCATCATTAACCAGTGACATGGTAAATTTGTCATTTGGGGCTGAGTTGCTGAGTGATATGACCAACTTTTCCCAACTATTAGGAAGGGAACTGAGTAGTAGCAGCGTATGAACTTCATCGCCAAGTGGCATCTCTACAAACGACAACTGGTTGACCAAGCTCTGGAACTCACTAATATGCTCGGCAATTGAAGTTCCATTTTTAAGCTTCATGTTGACTAAATGCCTTATCAACAGGGCTTTATTTTGAGCGATCTTGGCCTGGTACATGTCCTCCAACTTCTTCTAGAGGGCATATACGTCTGTCTTGTGCAACATGGTGGAAGACACTATGATCAATTCATTGACGAATTTGACCTATAGTTTTTCGGTTTGATTTCTTCCATTCTGACTCCTTGGCGGGATCAGGATTTTCACCTTTCAGTTCGATAGGATCGAATAAATCTTTACAGTTTAGGAGTTCTTCCATCCGAGGTCTCCACAATGTGTAGTTGGTGGCAGTGAGCATAACTATGGCTCCAGAAGATGATGTTGACTTTTCTGTGGTCATTATCACCTTACAATAGCTTAATTCACCAAAACGAGGTTGGATCTTAAAAAAATGGAGCTCACTGTAACGTCTGGAACGGTCAAAAAGATGGAATTGACACTTCGATGCCAAAATTCCACTATCGGGGTAGAACAATAATTTCAAAAACTATGGGGATCAAACTGCAATTTCAAAAAGATCAGAGGTTAAATGGTAATTTCAAAAAGATTAGGGGTCACTCTGATATTTCCTAAAGATTAAGGGACCAACTGAAATTTCAAAAAACTTAAGGGGTCAATTTGTAATTTTTAAAACTATTGTAGATTCCGGCCATGACAGTATCTCCGGTCGTCTTCTCCGCCGTTCTCCGGTGAACAGTGTCGTCGTCTCAGGCAGAACTCCGACAGAGTTGACCAAACTTTGACTGCGATTTCTGGACTCATTTGAACTCCGATTAGGTCGCCATTTGGTGCGTTGGACTCTGTGCAATGAGACGAATCCAATGACGCAGTCAGAATTAAATTTCGAACAAAGCTCAAAAAACTTAAATTCGGCCTGTCACAAAAAACCTCGACCAATGGTTCTAACTTGGCTCTGATACCACTTGTTGTAGCCAAGGAACAATTAGGCATTGGTAAACACGAATTTGAGAGAAAAATTCTTCTATTACTCACAAATATAGATTACAAAACAACTTTCAAACTCATATTTTCTACTATACTCTTTCCTTAGTGTTTTTGATATGTTTTTGGAGGAGCTCAGCAGCTCCTTTTATAGGAGAAATTTGGAGATTTAATTGTCAAAAGTTGGTGGCCAACTTTGAAGAAATTTGCAGAGCCTTCATTTGAACAGTTATTCAAATGGGCTGTGCAGCAATTATTGAAAAATGGCTGGACTTCTTCATGTAAATCTACGATAATTCATTCTTATAGAAAAAATGTAATTAAAATTATGGAATGTCAAATTGTAGAGGCAAAAATATTACTTATACTCATCAATAAAAAATATAAAGCATCCATCTTGAGAAGTATAGTCAATGAGAAATCTGAAGAAGCAGATTAATGTGAGTTGCCTAAGGAATGTCAAATCATAAAGTTGTGTTTGGAGCTTATTTACTAAATCTCTCTCAAGTGTTCCTGGAGCTTCATTTGAAGCTTATTTGCCAAGATGATTGTCGCTAGATGGAGCTTCTCTGTTTAGATGATCTCCCAATCTGGTTCACAAAATCCCTCTTGTGACCATTCCAACTTGTCATTTGGAGAAGATTTTAACTTGCACTCTGCGTTTGATTGCTCTAATTCCACACTGAGATCCCCACATTTGGTTAAGTCCTTGTTTCTCTGTTTTCCTGATTTTACCTTTAGCCTTGGCATATTTTTCTGAAAGCAAAACAATCATAAGTCAAACACTCAGAAAAGCAAATGATAAACACTGCATCCAATGTTATAACGTTTCAGATTCAATTAGCCCCCAAGCGCATACTCAACTGCAACCTCCAAACACAGTAAATAAATGACTAAACATACATAAACAAAAGGAAGGTGACATGCATCTGATGCAGAAATATAAAACCAGGGCTATGGCAGCAGGCAAGACCTTGTGAGAGATACGAGCTCCATGAAATTCAGAGCCTGAAGAAAGATCATCCTTATCTACCAGAACGCAGTTTCTATCAAACTCCAATTCAGGAACCGGGTCACTCGCTAGTTCATTTACAAAATGCTCCACAAATGCTCCTGCATTGTTCATTCATTAGAACAGGGCCAATGATTTCTCAATCTTACACTTCTCCTTTAGGCATGTATAACAAGGATTTATAGCTTAACCAAGAAAAGAACCTAAACAGACAACATTAAAAGAGTCAAAAAATAAACACAGCTAGAACTAAAAGGAGAGCCAGACATAACGAGGGCTACCTTAAAGGAAGTTCTTTAGGTGGGGAAATTCTATGAAAATATTAAGAGGATCTTCTATACTGGGTCAGTGTTAAGTCATCAGCTTAAACCGTTAAGTGGAGATTCCATTTCACCTCCTACCACCTTCCATCCATCATACAAGCTTATTAAATCAAATGAGGAAAAATCAATATTCAACAGAAAGAACAAAAAGAAGTCAAAAGCAAGAGGAAATTCAACTGTATCAATGGCAGTCCGAATGCTGACTATTTCACTGCCTCCAAATGAGCCAAACAAGCATTCAAGCTGTTAATAAAGTCCCGACAAAAAAGATTAGCAGTATGTGGTCATGTCTGGCCAGCACAAATCAATTATCAATTCTCTGTCGGTTCCTGTACAACAATCTTTTTTTTTTTCCTAATAAGTACCTTTCACATACAGCAATTACCTAGTCTGTCAAAACAATGCTTTCTAACTGAGCGCTATTTACAGAACGACTAAATTATCAGCACAAAAGCAGAAAAAAGGATAGTAGTCAAAGCTACCAAGGAAGAATTGTCATATAAAATTGACAAGAAACTAAAAAGGTTACTAATCAAATGGAGGGAGCAGATAGTTGAGGGAGAAAAAGTATTACAGAAAGGGGAAAAAATTAACATCATAAACAACCAACAAGAAGATATACCAGTCTCAAGACTTGGGAAAACATACCATTTGATACTTCTGGAAGTGTTGCATTAGAATTTATTTCGGGAAAAGCACTTTCTTGAGTCTCAGTAGAATAAATTGAACAAGTTAATGATGGAACATTCGAAGTGTTAGGACCATGATCAGTGAAATCTATAGTTTTCCCTTCTTGCATAGAAGGATCAAATTCTAGGCATTCAACTGATGATGCAATTGTCGAAGATTCATCAGGAACTTCAACTCCATTATCACCCTCACAATAAAGTGTCCTTTTTAAAGTTTCCTCAGTAGAAGCAACTACTGCTGAACTTTTACCAGTAAAACAGAGTACCTTTTCCCAATCCTCAACAGACAACTTCATCGCCTTATCTGCTTGGGGCTTAATTGCGGAATCAACATGCACTCCTTCTGTAGATTCCACAGCGAGCTTGGGGGAAGACGAGTTTGAATGGGAAAGTTCATGGGAAAGTTCATCCTTATTATCTTCTTGCACACTGATGTTTGACAGCTCAGAAGCTGGATGTTGTTCTTCGCTATTTTGTTCTGACGATGAATTACTGGTCTCCTCCTGGGCATTTGGCAAAGATGCAGGGAGTACATCTAGAATAACCTCTATACAAAATTGTTTCAGATTTTCACCCACTCTCTGCCATGGGCTTTCAACAAATTCCTGCCAACACACAATCAATGAACTAAACAAAAGCATATCAAGCCTCAAAAAACATCATAAACTGGCAGAAACCTAATTTTATTACCCAGAACTCACAAAAACACTAGAGGTGCAGATTTTACATGATACCACAATTTATAGTTAGCTGCAGTCTACCCTCTTCCGGAGATCCATTATTATTGCAGGAACAGAAAGACTAATAAGAACACCAAAGAGATGGTAATTTGGATGAAATGTATGCCCGCGTATTTTGTGCATATATGTGCATGAAAGCACCAATTGGAGTGTCCACCAACATGTAACTCTCTGGATATTCCAATTTGATTTGCAAAGGAAAATAAAACCGAAAAAAAGGAAAGCTAAAAGAAGTAACAGACTAAAAGCCAAAGAAAAAATGGCACTTGAGATGGAAGGCCAACTAATGATACCTGAGATCTAGCCTCAACTTCAGAACACAGACTTTCCAGCTTTTCCCCTATTTTGTCGAGCCAGGCTCTGCCTCTACATGTAAAGTCCATTACGAACTAAATATCTGAATGATTAGAGTGGTCAGTACACAAACACAATTCCTGCTCTAAGGCCAAAGAACTGTTAACTTCAATTGAAATGAACAATTATGAATAATAATGGTACGCCGGATGAAATAAGAGAACTGATGTATAATTGAATCAGATTGAGCAACAGGCTGAGCAAGTACTTCATCCATGTCAATACTAGTGATGTTGCACCCTGCTTGGCGTGTCTACTCTCCCAAGACAGAAACCAGTTACTAGACAAACAGAAAGCCAGTAATGTGCTCTAGCATGTTGTTGCACTCAAAAAAAGGATGCATCTTTAAGTACAACAAAATCATACTAGTGTAATCCCACAAGTGAGGTCTGGGGAGTGAGATGTTCGCGGACCTTACCTCATGAGGGATTGTCTCCGATAGACTCTCGGCTCAAAAGAGAAGTTATGTGGATAAAGGTTGCAAGAAGAAAAAATCGCAACAAAATATGAAGATACAAAACAAAATGAAGCAAACAAATGGTAGAACGCATAGAAAATAAGAAACTACACAATTACTAAACACTACTACTTATACGGAGAAGAGAATATGGAGCTAACCTCTCTGCCTATCCCACCCATTGGGAGATCACACTCTGCTACCTACTAACCTTCTATACTGATTTGCGATCTTCATATCTTCCTATCTAGGGCGATGTCCATAGTAAACTAAAGTTGTGTCATGTCTTGTCTAATCAACTCCCTTGGTTCTTTATCTCATACATACATCCAACCATCGTTATCTCGTGACATGCTTCTTTAAGTGTCAATACAAAAACAAGAACTGGAAGATGGATTTATCTGACATTCAAATATAATTGCAAGATAAACAAATGCAGGCACGGGATACAAGAGTATAGTTCAATCTTGTTTTTTCCCTTTAAATGAGGAAAAAAAAGAAACAACATTGTTCTAATGAATTAGACTCGCATCATCTTACATATTTGATGAGTAAACACTTTTATATCCATACTCTCTCTTATGCTTTTTCAACCTTTCCTTTTTGTTGGTAAATAACTCTTTTCTTTTCTCATGAAGATGGTATTCGGACCATCTTGTGACTATCCCACCAGGTAAATGCAACCTTGCACCAGCACAATTACCGTCGTTGATCACTACACCACACATTTAGATACTATTTGTCCAATGCACTTCCTCCTAAGTACAAAATTAGTTTTTAATTTCAGCAATCGCCTGTTTCCTTTACCATACAGCAATGTGTGGCATCAACTGAAATTATCCCTAAACTAGTTTAATAAGTAATGCGTTTGCTAAAATCAAATATTCTCGGAAACCCCAATAAACAGAATTATACTAAAATTGGAGCGGCAGAAGTCTTCAATGTTAATCTCAAATTTGTGGAAAGAAACAAATACACTACTCCTTACCTTGCTCACTTGATGCAACTAATGAAATCCGAAAAAGGTTCCATCCTTACCCCAATTAGCGTTATGAAAGACCAAACAGAACAAACAATTCAACAAGAACAAAGCAGTTCGTGATATAATTCACATAACATTCTATTAAAGGGGAAGATGATTAATTAACAAGAACAAAAAGAAAAGATAAATGAAATAAAACAAGTCGATCATTCTTGAATTGAAGTTGATAACTTACCATTAGTTGGAGACAGGAAGCTCTGTAGGAAAAAAACCATAGAACAAATAACCCAAATTATAGGAGGATGAGGAGGAGCCTAATAGGAGTAGGAAGTCCGTCATGCAGTAGAAATCTAATAGCTGTAGGACTATATGCTTCCTGGTTCGCGTGTCCCAAAAATGTAAGAGGTGACGGGGCCCAACATTCATAATAAATTCAAATTGAAAACAAAGTAAAAGTCTGACTACTACTTACTGGGATTTGGGACCTTTCCTGTTGTCTATGTGGCCGTGAGTTGTGTTTGATCAATTTTTTTTGAAAAAAATATCTAGGGCTAGTTTAGTTAGGCAATGTCAAATTATGATAGAAAGTTAAAATTTTATTTAGATATATATATATATAATTTAAATTTTTGAAATTATAATTATATATATAAAAGAATCTCACAAGTTGCGAAAATTATTAAAGTTTTATCAATTTTTACATAATCTTATCAAATAAACAAATCATAATTAGTAAATTAGATATCGTAATGTCCTAAAGTCTTAGTATTGATAAATGAAACATCTCTCTATTCCTTTTATAAATAAATACTTGAGATTATCAAACTTTCAAATATACATAATTTTATAAACACTCATGCTTCTTTCACATGATATGAGCTCTTCACATTAAGTGTGAACTTTTTCTACAAAAGTTAAAATGCTGGTCAAATTTATGAGTCAAGTTTTATATTTCAAAAAGTTAGAAATCATGATTTGAAATTGCAAATAATGTTTTTTTGAGATTTCAAATCATAATCTCAAATCATATATCTAAACACTGATCTAAAATCGTGAATTGAAATCATGACTTCATTATCACATATGCAAAAAGAAAGCTTATAGTTTGAATGGATATTTTATAAATATCGTTTATAAGTGCTTCTAATCTTTAAAACGTACTAAAAGCACCCAATTTGACCAATTCATCTAAAACATACAATCAAATTTGTTGTCAAAGTAGGTAGTTATATCTATACTATATATACTAAATCCAATATATGAGCTATTACATACTACTGAAAATATTTTTTCATTTTATTTAAAAAAATTTGAAATTGTAGTTGTGTTTGGTCGGATTTTTGTAAATAATTTTTAGTTGCTAGAATAATCACTATTTAAACCAAAATTTAATTTTATAAAGAATTTAAAAGTTTTACTTCTAAAATTTGCTCAAAACGACTCATGTACGCAATTGTAATTCACTCTATTTCTGTATTTGAAAAACCCCAAATATTCCATAGCACAGGAGTGCAGAGAGGGAAAACAAACCTGTATAACAAAACATGAATGATGGAAATAAATCATTGTTACTCATAAGTCATAAGAAATGCTTGTGTTGAATTAAAGGAAGAAAGTGTACTACTTCACCTGGACGTATGTCAAGGGCAGGTATGAGTTCAAATGAATCCACTAGCTTTAATGCAAACCTTGTATATGTATTAAAAATTAGTACTAAGCAAATACAAGTAAATATCAAATGAGTTATGGTAAAATCTTAAATTTGATACGATCAAAGTTCAAATCATGTATTTGTCTTTGCTTCCTCATATATGAACGAGTCATCAGACTATTGTTGTATGGTTATTCTATCACTCCTCCTCCTTCTTCGTTCATGACAAATATTTTCATATGATACAAAGAAATGAATAATTCATGTAGACCATTGCACAAGTAGTGCAAGATGATTAAAGATCCATATTCCTAGTAAGGCAAACTCTTAGAACTTGAGCTAACAACTAAGGACTTAAGCCTTGAAGATTCACTACCCCCATTGGCTCTACTAGTTATTGTTTCCATATTCTTATAAAGGCTTTGTTTCACAATCTTCTTCATCAATTTCTTGCTTTCATCAACAGATCTTGGACTCATTGGTGATGAATCAATTGGCATCCTTCCTACTTGTGGCCCTGAATGAGGCCCCATTTTGCTCTGCCTCTCATCCTTAAACCATTGTAACAATTTTAATGCTCTTTTTTGAGCCAAAGAAGTACCCAACAATGCCACTTCAAGAAGTGCTGGGACAATACCAGCCTTGGCCATTTTCTCCCTTTGCATTGAACTTTGGTGAGCCAGAATCATCAAAATGTACACCGACAACTCTTGACATTTCGGCTTCTCTTCCCATGTCATTATCTCCATTAAGCTCTCGGGGACCATCGGGTTTTCCTCCATCGCCTTCTTTCCCATTAGGGTAACCACAAGATTCCCCAATGTGGCTAGTGCTTTCTCTGATACTTCCTTCAATGAAGACAACCTCAATAGAGTATTCACTGTTCCATTAGTTGCCAAACTGGCGGAATTTTCCAACACAGAGGATATGTTGTACAGTGTCCCTAGACATGTACATTTAGTCTCAACACTTGTACTTGATGAATCAAGAATGCTGACTACAAATGGAATGATTCTTGAGGAATCCATCTTGAATTGTGTGTTGGCTAATAATGATATAGACAAGATCAATTCTGCAAATTCTTGCTTAGTGTTTCCATCTAAGTTGTCTGTTTTTGGAGGTAATTTTGATAAGATTCCTGCTTCTACCATCAGAGCCTTGTTACTGAAAAAGGGAACCAAGAAAACAGAACAATGTTAAACAAATGAATTATGAAACAACCCCAAACCCATTAACATGGCCAAATCAGAAATATAGAATAAAATCAAGCTTTAGGGACCTAATTTTATGACTTTCCTTGGTTATATATATTTAATTTATTGGTCAACCAACAACTTAGAAGATGATAGAAAAATGGTTAGGAACTAAAGTTGGGGTAGGGGATCTCCCAATCATGTGGGGGTCCTCAAAAATAAATAACCTGAGAAATTCTAAAAATTATTGAGAGTGAGAAGTCAGTAAGATTCGGCTAATCAGATCAGTGCTACGAGCTGAAGGTCAAGATAAGTAGGAATTTTTTTTCCCAATTCTTAATTAATTAATATGAGAACCGCTACACTTTAATTACATCGTCTGATAAATAATATAAAAGACAATATAGAATAGTATGTTCATAAAAGTAAAAATTATTCCTCAACTAAACCCCGTTATGACTACTACAATGATTGCGCTAGATAGTAAACACACTTATAGTAACAATAAACTCAGGTGAGATCCGAGATATTATAGAGGTTGTTTTCAATAAACTCTCGACAAGTAGAAGGAAAATGTTATCTTTTCCATGTGAATAATAATCGCGACAAAACTTTTTTCACGAAATTACTCCAAGTTGATTAATTGAAAAGCTGAGGTGAAAGCAACTATACGCTATGATCATAGGGTCGATTCAACCGTCTTCATAATTAGCACAAGAATATGGCCACACCACATAAAGTCTTTTTCAGATAAAACAAAATGTTATGGCCAGAAAGTCAAGTTGACTCAACAACTTATCCTTGAAATTTTAAGGCTTCCAAAATATTACGGCTATAACGTCAAGCTGACAAAATCCATTAATTGCTTTCCTAGTCATACAGATAACCTATATATTTAAGGCATTCATTTCCTATATATTTAAGGCATTCAAATGAAGAGGACTAATAGTGTCCCTTGTTTAAATTACCATTTAGATTTTAGATCAAATGTTTCTTAACTTGACAAACAATTTACAATAGTTACCAGATTTGATTGGAAATTTTTTAATTTTGTTTGGATTCATGTTACTAGGGGTATTAATATTTCATGGCTGTCCATTAGAGGTATTTCTTGGGCACTTAAATGGATATTTCCAACACCAAATCTCACGTGCCACACTGTGGGTTTTAAGTCAAAATTTGGCCACGGGAAGTGGCCTGTGGGCTCCAATTTTTTTATTATTCCCTTTATGTAGTTAGTTAAACATCCAATAAACACCCGCCACGTCATTTACCGCACTATGAATCCACTAGCCAAATGGGATGAATTTTAAGAATCTCAACCAAAACTTTCAGCTCACCAAAAAAAACATTAATCTGATATCATAAATGTTAGTACTTTCTTTTTTTGGGGGGTTTATGACGGTGATGCTAGAGCCTTTTGCACGTATCTTAATTAGATAATCAGACAAAATTCATCTAAGTCCCTTCTATTCAATTTAATTAAACTTATTGATCTTCAAGATTGTAATTCATGGTTTTATTTTTGGTAATAAAAAATTATGGAAAGAAAATCATGATGCAGAAAATAAGTCATTTTTTGTTTCTGTTCAGACATGAATAATGCAATTTAAATTATAAAATCAGTAGAATTCATGAAAGATGGGATAAAATGTCAGGGTGATGAACATTTGAATTCCACTTTTATTAAAAAAAACTCACATTAAAATAAAACGACAAACCATTATAAATTTATAATGCAATCCCACAAATAAATTTTTTTAAAATAAAATATATACGGATCTTAAAAAAAAAATTCGATGGATCATGCTCAAAAGAGAAGAAGAAATGATCATACTTGATCGAAAATGATTTAAAATAAAAAAAAAGTGAGTAATTATTTATACTGATAAAATAAATAAATAAACTTACGTGAAAGAACCATTAGCCAGCTCGGTGAGTGCTTGCACCGCTAATCTCTGCCGCCGCAACACCACCTGATCAGAACCACCAGCAACCATGGCTACAAGCGGCGGAATCACGCCGAGCTCCGCCATGAATTTCCGCCTCTTCAAATCCTCTTTAGCCAACTTCTTTATCTCTATGGCCGCCGCCTCTTTTTCCTCCCAGCTTCCAAAGTGAAGTTTCTTCACTGATTTCTGCAAAACCATCCACCCATTATCTTTATCACCCTCTTTTCCCATTATACCCTTTTCCCCCTTTTCTTCAATCACAATGGAAATTTCTGAATTGATATCCGTCTGATGATCAGACGGTTGGAATGATTTTGCCTTAATCTGAAGGAACCGCTTGACTTTAGTGAAGAAGTTTAGCTTTATGTAAGTCGAATAAGAATTACTAGTAGTAGGCATGTTTGTAAAGGGCACATATAAGAAGAACTAATGGTTTTGTAGGGGCCTGGAGGGTTTTTGGGTAATTAATTAAATTAAATGTGTTTTAATTTATTTATGTCTTGACTTTTGATGAAAGAAAAGGATTAGTATTGGAAAAGGAGAAGACAAAGAGAAGAAGACTTTGTGAGAAAAAAACAGAAGAGCAGAAAGCACATGCAGACAGGCTCACAATCTGTCAGTTACGACATAGGAGGAGAGGAATACGTTTTCTTCCATTCTTATAAACAACTGTTACATAGCCGAACATACTACCAAGAATTCCACATTCACCCTTGTGTTTTCATGTAATTCTGGAAAACCCCCTCTAATCTTCAAAAGTAATATGTCGCTACTTTTTAAAATTTATGATTTAAAATAATTCTTAAATATTTATATTAGGGGTATGTAAAAATTGAACCAATCAATAAATTAAATCGATAAAAACATTATTGTTTTTTCTTATTGAGTTATTAGGTAATCGGATTTTTAATGGGTTTTGAAATAAAAGATTATCGGTTTATTAGTTTGATATCAGTTGTTACTATTGGGTTATTGGGTAAACTGATAAACCAATAAGATTATAATAATTTACTATTTAACTCCTCGTAAATATTAAATATTAGTAATTTAATAGTAATAGAACATTATAACAATACTTTACATGTTTTAATTTTTATAGTATTTAAAGTGATTAGTTATTCACTTTAGTATTTTAGTTTGTAATTAACTAATTATAGCTTTTGCAAGTTTGTAAACACAATTTTCGTAATCTATCTGTTTTTTATTAATGTAAATTCTCATTATCATTCTTATCGGGTAAATCAAAAATCGAACCGTTAAGGACTTAAAACCGATAAATAGAAAATTGATAAATATTGTTTTATTGGTTTCTTATTAGTTTAGCTTATTTAGAAATCGAAAACTGATAAACCGAACTGATAATGTACAAAATCAATCAAATCGACCGATGCACACCTATGTATGATCGAAAGTCATTTTATTGAATATAAAAGAGAAACTTTATCATTAAATTATTTTCAATTAGAGTAAAGTGATATTTCTTTTGGATATGGACTACGAAAGAAATGATGTCACATAAAATATAGAACATATGCAGTACTTTGTATGCATTATTAGAGAATCATCGTTTTGTTTAGATAATCAATTTTAAGAAAATGTTTTCAATAATATCATAATTGAGATTTGTATTTGGCCAAAGTTCTAAAAGCATTGTTGAGAAAAGAATTTCATACATTTTGCTATTATTCAAATACACTTATTTTTTCTAAAAATTTGATTAAATATCTCCAAGTAGCTAAAACAAGCATTTTTAAAAATACTTTTGTTTTGCCAGAAGTTCGAACAAGTCGGTTAATGATGTACGATAGGTAAAGTATTTCAAATCCAAATCAACAGGAACTATTGATATAT
>JAOTQR010000045.1:15761768-15779969 GCA_025774065.1 Solanum ossicruentum | reverse complement strand
ATTTCGTTATCATCTTTCTCAACTTTCTGAGCTGCAAAAAGCAAAAGGAATTCACATAACACAACTAGAGAGCATGAATTTAGTTATAAAATTTATTGGTAATTTTAACTTAATGAAATTTTAAAAAAATTATTATGTAGATAGTAATCGCAATATAAAATTCTAATAGTAATGGCCAGAGAAATTTTATAATTAATTAATTAATGGATGATGTATGAGCTGACGAACTCGTTCTAAAATGTGAAAGAATATCTTGGCATAAGTAAATAATAATTTATAAATTATAATTACTCACATGCATACTAATCTAGTGCTAAGTACCTTTTTAATATTTCAGCTATGTTGGCTCTTTTGCGACAATTTGTGAGGCTCCTATAATACTTCCCAAGCTGTCATATTTTCTTTTCTGTTACTTCCGTGGTTAAAATCATATCTACGTTAGTGCAGGGTCGTTTCAATAAATTTTATGAGAATTCACTGAATATGTTATTCTTATATTTAAGACAAAGAAAAATAAATTTCAACAAGAATAAAAAGGAAAACTTTAAAAAAAAAGAGTATAAAAAATAAAATAATGAATTTTATGTTGAGGTAAGAAATTCAAAATAAAATGAGTTAATGTTTTGAATATGAATAGTTTCAAACATATATATACGTTTTCAGATCAAAATTATGATCACATTTAAATGAATCATTCTATTTAATATCACTTATTGATACTGAATGTTTTATATTTATGCAGATTTAGAGGAATATTGAAAAAAAAATTATGTTTAAGGTATATAACTTAGCTCTTATATAAAAAAAAGAAGATAAAGTTGAACCCAAAGAGTGAAATGAATATAGTAATTAAAGAGTAAAGAAAATTATTATAATTTATGATCTTATTGGCATAAAAAAACCTCAAATAAATAATTAAAAAATATATACTGTAACCATTTTATTTGTCTAATAATAATAATAATAATTTAAAGTAAATTTGAGGCCTCCAATTTTTGGGGAAACAAGGCAATGACCTCATTGGCCAAATTTTAGAATCGCCAAATATTTTTCCTCAAAAAAATATATTACGCAAATTAAAAATAATACCATCAAAATTAAATTTTTATAGGTATATATTAAAGATCTAAAAGTTCTTAACAAAAATTTTATCTTGGCCATTGTGTTAGAGCAAAAGCAATCTAGCTATATATACTTTTATTTATTTACTTTTTACTCGGAGCTTTCGTATATGCTCCCTTGGTGACTCAAACTTACAACCTTAGGGTTGGAAGCAAAGGGTTTCTACCATTCGAGCGACTTTATACCAAATATGTGTTTTTTTCTCTTAGAGAGAAAGTATCTCTTGTTTTATTAGTGTAGTTGACTCTTTTTGGATACTATTTCATCGATATTTTTAAAATCAAACACTTACATCTTTATATTATATCAAAATATTAAAGATAAATTAAAGTTATAAATAAATAAGATAATTTGTAATTTGACTTTAATTTTAACCATTAAAGTTAAATGATTTAATTTACTCTAAACTTTAATGCGTATAATTATTTATTATTTGCAGAATTTAGCAGAATACTAACGAGAAGAATTCAATTGAACTATAAAACTTGCATAATGTCATTCATATGTTCTTCCAATTGTAAAATTACCTTAAAAGCATAATTGATGAATTCATTTTGTTCCTCAAAATACGAATTTGTATCTAATTGGCCCAAGCTGTTCCACAGGGAATAGGCAGTTTAATAATGGTACGGTGCAACTTTTGGCACAGGATTAGTAAATGATAGGAGCAATTTTATGAAATCATCTTTTGAATATAATAAATATAATATTTTAAAAATGTAATAAAAAAATGTCTAAATTAATAATAAAAATAAATTAGAAACTAAATATAAAATTATCTTTTAATTTTATAAATTAAACAAATAAATATTATAATAGATAAGTAAAGATAAACAGAGTAGAAACATCCAAAACTCTTTGAAGTAATTATTCACGATCATAAGAAAAAGGGCCCTGTAGTATGTTCTTTTTTGGACAAGTTACACAATTGGCCCATTGCTAAAAATAATTGTATTTGTTGGCTAAATTGGATATTATTTTGGTGGATGACTATTTCTATTCATTTCTGGAATAATTATGGCCCTAAACACTCTGGCCAACTAATTTAAAAAATATGTACAAAGTGTATATGTTATGTATACTTTATACAAATACACATATACTATACATATCTATAGATAACATATACATTGATATATTTGGTCATGTTAGTATATTAGTTGGCCCAACAACATATATGTGTAACTTCACCTCGTCCATTGTTTCAATTTGAGTGAACTTCTTTCAAGCCCCAGAAAGTGAAGAAGCCTGAGGACCTAAACATAGGAGCTTCATTCAATTTTTCCAATGTTTCTTAAACTTTCTTGTTATAAAATAATCTTTATGCATAAAAATTTATATTTTCACAAATGCATGCACAAAGACTGTAATATATAATACACAACAAACTATTTACATATAGTCATCATATAACATGAAATTCCAATCCAAATCAACAATTATTTGATGTCACAGAATATGAAAAACATAGTATTAGACAATATACAAGCTGTTGAATGATATGATAATTAGGATCAGAATAAGCTTGAAGAATTGAAGCAAGAAACTCGTTGCCTCTTGTTTGGGTAGGCTGAATATTCCGGAGACGCAGAAACTTTATCCAGGACAGAACTAAATGCCTGACGAACAGTGGATATGAAAATTTCCCGAGCCTCAATATTAGCATCGATCACATTTGTGAAGACAAACACGTTCTTCACTCGATTTCCCAACGTTGATATTTCTGACTTCAGCAAATTCACATGAAGGGAATTGATAATTTCCTTTAAATCTGATAAAAGATCAGGCCTGTATTCACAACAAATGGATGCCCTGTAAAGACATGTCCCATCTATTGCATTTTCAGCTATTATTTCAACTCTTACTTCATCAGAGTCCAATGGTATGATGAAATTTTCACTAACACGAGTTGCAGTCTCCTTCAATTGTTTCACTTGGTATACCACTTTAGCTAGCAATGCTGCTTTGTCCATCTGAAGTAAAAGTTTTAATCAATCAAAGTAAATAATTGACATGACATGAAAATGACTTTAATCTTATAGTTACCGTGGGGGGGGGGGGTTGCTATACATCAATAATCCTTGCAATGTATAATTAAAAGAGCTGCCATATTTAATGGACACTTGAGAACACGTCCAAAGACACCTATAAAATTGAAGACGGAAGTGTCTAGTTGAGGTACACTGACAAGTTTAAGAGGGTGTGGATGTATTCCGCCAAATAGTCGTGACATACCATCTTAAGATGAGAAATCTCACATCGGCAAAACACATTAGATATGTTGGGTATATAAGTAAACAAGCATTCCCTACTAATGATGCGTTTTAAATCGTGGGTGCCTGAACCTAAAACAGGCAATATCACTAGCAGACTGGTTTTATAGATTGTATCAGAGCCACTCCTGTGTTTAAGTAAGCGGACAATATGATTAGCAGGTTGAGTCACAGTCATAGTGGCTACTCGATCTAGAAGAGCAGGTCAGGGTAGATGATATGAAAACGACTATCTTAATAGGAAACAAGTGTTTTAAGTCAAATGGTTAACTCATAGTTGTTAAGGTGATCTCGTCAGTTTTTGGACCAAAGTGCTAACTAGTAACTACAATAATATTACTAATTAATTGGTGAACAATTCAAAAGGTGATCAATAGACAGAGTCCTAACTACTTTACTAATAATATAACTAATTAATTGAACAAATCAAAACGTGTTGGCATAGATAAAGAGATGTAGAAGTCACCAGTCTACAGGTTTAGCCTTTATCAAATGAAAATTTAAATCAGCCGACAAGCCTTTATCAAAGGAACTTATATTTAAAATCTACAATGTTTCCATCAATGCAAGTTACTAGCACCTTCTAATTATGAGAGGACCACATCAAACTTATACATGTTGAATTTATATAGCATTATAGCCTCCCTAAATTTCCTTCTCTCAATGATCACAAAGAAGAATAGAAAGTTTTTAGTAGTGGCATAATAGGAACAAGTAGGACAGTTAGTCGGTTTATTTATGGAAACAGTTCATGGGGTTCAACATCTTCTGTACAGATATAAAAAGAATTCAACTTTGTATATATAGTGTGATTTTCAGGCACAAAAACCTTTTTACTCCTCTAGTTCCACCCTGACTAGGAATGCGTCGTCTAACTTAGATCTAGTGGCCGGTGAATCACTGATCAAAGGCAAGATTTGGAGAGATTCTTCATCAATCTAGCAGCTGAAAACAGAGAGTAATATAGGTTTCAAAGATTTTGTTTTTGGTTTCCCACCCATTGATCAGAGCCCCAACTAAATTCAGATTGCGCACTGCAGGGCCCATTTGGGAGTGACGCTGCCAACAAGATTTTTTCCATTCCCGGGGCTCAAATTCGACACTTCTAATTAAGGGTGAAGCACTTCTACTAGTGCATCACAACCCATTTTGGTTTCAGTCTTCAAGATTTATGCATTCAAAATAAAATCATTTCAAGTCAGTGAGAGACCAGGGATGTTTCGTTTCAAACTTAGGTAAAAACTTGTGTAACTAAGTGACACAAAAACTGACTTAAGAATTAGATCAAACATCTAAAGGTTAAGGTTATTTGACACAGTTCCAAGTTGCAATACTACAGAGACATGAACAACATAAAAACCAATTTTCACCTAATTTATACACAGTAGTGCACCAGACAATTATGTTGTATCATTCTTTAATCTCCATTATCAAAACTTACTTTGTCAGAAGATGGCACAAGACTCCTGAGTGTGGACAAATGAGCATTAATCCTCTGCCTTCTTCGCCTCTCTGCCTCGCTATGGCTCTTCAATGCAGCAAGCGTTTTCCCCTCTGTTTTCGCAATTTTTTTCTCCACTCTTCCACTAGCCTTCACTAATTCACCTTTCTCACTATCCAACACCAAACTTTTAACAGCCCCTTTTGCCTCATTCTTACGAGACTCACCTAAATTCCCACAGTTCATTCTAACAAAGCAATGCACACGAATACAATAGTCCTTTCTTGTATATATATTGAGGGTAGATATAACTATATTTCACATTTCAAACAAGACTCAACAAACCATAAGCTATTCATGCGATGTCTTTTACACTCTAGGATTTACGAACAAATTTGATAGTACCATGAAAAAACTGCACAAATAATCTAAGGTGCAGCTCCCGGAGGATGAGTTGTAAGAGCAAACCAGAAAGAGATCATTCGAGGGACAATCTTGAAAATTGAGAAAATCTTGGCAGCAGAGTGAGAGGTAATTGTGGACATAACTGCCATAGAAGAGGTAAACTGAAAAGATTAAAAAAAATGTGAAGTTTAAACAAATTATGGAAAAGACAAAAACTAGCAAGAAAACATCCACATTTTCTTTCTAATGGTCATCATCTCGATGAATATGAGGTTGACCCTGTTGAGTAAATCGATGTAAACAAATCGAAACCCCAGAAATAAACAAAGAAAATTTTTTGTGTTGCTGAAAAGGACAAAGTGGATATAAGACTTTTTTGATCTTCTTGGTTTGAAGATACAGAGGATGCAAAAAATTGCTATGGACTATGGTGTTCATAAGTGTAGGAGTTGATGATATAAATAGAGAATTGAAAAGTTGCCTGTTCGAGCAGAAAATATTAAAGAATTTTAGTAAATAAAGGCAATGTATACTTGAATTATAAAATGAATGCAAGTGCATATGTGGAGAAATTCAAATAAGTTGACCATACAATGAAATATATATATAAATATTAGATAAAGGTGAGAATGTTACATATTTATTATTTTAAAATGCTTCCCTTATCATTTTTATCTTTAAAAGCATATAGGTTTTCCACTTCATATTTGAATACGTTTTGGGCCCGATTGATTTGACTTGCACCGAAAAATGTTATGTTGGTGGTAAAACTCTCCCAGCTAAAAATAATTAAAACTCAAATCTGAAATCTTTAATTAATAATACAAGAGTATTTATTAGTTCACTACAACTTTTAGTGATATCCTTTGTAAACAAAAAACAAAACTCTTGTATAGTGTTTCTATGTACTGAAAGGTTATAACTTGCATTGGTTGATTGCAACACCTCAAACTTTTTTTGGCTAAGATTGAGCCATCTTTAGTATGATATAGAATTTTAAGTGATAATTTTTAATTGAGTATAAATATTAAAGTCAATTTCTTAGTGTGAGAATAGAATTGGAGATGATATAAGGTTGTAGTCTTAATGTAAGATTTTATAAAAATTAGATAGACAAATGACTTTTAAGTTATAGATACATGCTAGGATCAATTCCTAAGTATTTAAAGTAATATTAGATGTAATTTAGAGTCATAAGGGATCTTTTACATCAAGTCAAGTCCAAAGAATTTCTAGTAACTAAGTTTTCGTATGAATCAACAGAAGGGTCAATTTCAAATGATCATATTTCCTAAAGTATAACGAATTAGGGGACCCATAATATATCAAGTCGAAGATACATGTATGAGCTTTCCAGTGCATCAAATTTCGCCTTAATCAGAGTTCGGAATAGAAAGTTATGACTATTTTAGAGAGGGAGTGAAGAGCTCTCTAAAGGTCCGCGCCGGGAGCGCGTTGTCGGCTTGACGCGGACCCTTACTTGATAAGCTATGACTTTTTTTTCCTTTAATTTTGAGGGTACTTTTATCCTAAAACCTTTGGGGGTCTATTTAAGGTCCTAAAACGTATAAAATGTCAGTTTTCATAATTAAAAATCCTCTCCTTCATTCCTAACATAAATACTCAAAAATCATCAAGAAAGTTATCAAGTTAGGATTAGCTTCCAAGATTCCTCCTCAAGGAAAGTTATCTTTATGAATTTCAAGCCACCCAACTCAAATTTCTTCATCTATTCATGAATCTCTAATAAAATATAAAATCATAACCTAGGATTTCAAGAAGACGAATTCAAGAATCCCAACAAAGGATTTCAAGAAGACGAATTCAAGAATCCTAATAAAGGATTTCTTGATTCTTCTTTTAAAAGAATGTAGGTTCTTCATCAAGAACTCTAAAGATTCTAAGTCAAGAACTTAAGAATCAAAGAGATTTCCTTCAACTAACGTCCTTCCAAGTTCTTTCACTTTAAAAGAACTACCAAGATCGAGGATTTTCTCCAAGCAAGCTAGTACTCGTTAAATTTTGATAGTAATATCAACTTTCCAGATATGTAAGGCTACCATAGCGTTGGACTAAGTTCATCCACATGCCCCACATGCTTATTCTCCATAATTTAGTTCAAATAGAGTTTTACCCTAATTCTTGAATTCTAAATGAGTTAATTCCTTTTCCATTGAGTTAGATATATTTATGCACTTGGATTATGAATAATGAATAAAGCCTATGATTTTAGATAATTTTGAGAAAAGTTAAGGGAATATTAAGTTGGGTTAAGCCCCAAAGAGAAGAAAGCACTACTTTGAGAAAGAATATGCTTTTAAGTATGGTCATATAATTAATAATTTTGGAAGTAGTATTGAGCACCGATATAAGTGAGAGTAATAATAGTTGAACTCATAAACTACGTAGCCAGCGTAGGATAGGATTGTACCAGGTACAACTCCTCACTCGCCAGACCTAATTTTGGGATGGATTCACTCCTCTAGTTTTTGTTCCTTACCCCGACAAAGTATGGGATAGCTCTGGCAGCGTGGACAAGACGTTGTATCATCATGAAACTCATAGTGATGGTTGTCGGTTAGAGAAACTCCCCAGGAAGTAAAGTTTATTATTTTACACACTGAAATTTATTTTTTCTTTATTAAAGTAGTTCTTTTTATTATGTTGCATATTTAATTGAGTTGAGCTATTTGCAGAGCTAAGCATTTGAGTATCATAATTTTTATATATTGAGTTGTGTTCATTACTGCATTAAAATAAGTATTTCTTTATATTAAGTTGCACTTTTAAACAAGTTCAAAAATATATGTCTTACTTGTATGACATACTTTTGTCAATTAAGCTATCTCAAAGTTTAATTTTAAAGTGAGTATCTTGTTCTAAATACTTTTTGGTCATATTACATACCGTACATTCCACGTACTGACGTCACTCGGCACTGTACCATTTCATGATGCAGGTATAGGTTTTAGAGATCCTCAGCAAGCACTTCGTTAAATATCTATTCAGTCGCAGACAATGGTGAGACCTCCTCACTTTCGGAGGAACTCTTTTATTTTAGTTCATTCTTTTTATTATTGTCTTGAGTTAGCTTTGAACATATCTTGACACCTTCTTATGAGTTGATAGAGGTTTCATAAATTGAGTTAGATAGAGAATAGTAAAGTTTGTCTTACTTTCAAAGTCATTTTTTTTAAAAAAACTATTATTATTTATTTCGATTGAAACGTGAGTTATTTTAATACAAGATATGAAATTACTTTCATGAGAATTTGCATGTCTGCTTGTGTACTTTAATTTTATTAAATCTTCTGTTAATTGAATAAGTGAATTGAGCTAAGTGGTTCACTTGGAAACTACCAATGATTTCTGAGTGTCGACCACGTCCAGGATGTAAGCTCCGGACGTGACATTGATTCTAATATAGACCCGTCCTTTAGTCCAAAAAGGGTGTTATATATTTGTTTTCAAGAATCAAATAGTGTGGCTCTTTATTAAATATTTTAAAACGTATTCTTCATCTGTTTTATATAAGGGAAAAAAAACTAGATATTTTGAAAAGATTACCCATTATATGTACTCGATTTTGTATTAGAAGTTTGACAAATCGCTAAGCGCTGAACTAGCATTCGACGATATATCTAGGGCCCTTCATTAACAATAAAAAATTAACCTCCTCAATAAGAATAAATACATTAAGCAACAGAGACTAGACCTTATTTTTATTGGTCCTAATGAGGTAACCGGTCAAAAGACCTCTCAAAATTAGATGATACTAAACTAAAGCTTCAGCATCCATCCCTAGTCTCTTTCAAACTCTCAAGTATCAGACGTCATCTCCAAATGATCAGTCTATAACCTCACTTATAAATCATTAGGGTTATTAACCCCAAAAAGATCATTAGGGTTATTAACCCCAAAAAGATCATTAGGGTTATCAACCCCAAAAAGATCATTAGGGTTAGCAATATTTCAGTTTAATTAATGGTAGAATAAAACGTAATTATATAGCAATCGCCCGGTCATCAGAGTAGTTGAAATTTGCAATAATAGAGTTTGAATATTGCAATGCGTTATTATTTTATTCCCTTTCTCAAGTGGTTAATATTTAAATTTATACAGAAGAGGTCCGAAACCGAAAACTACTAGAAGCATTGGCTCATTATAAATTATTTAAAACAAACATTATTAACACATTTATATTTAATTGAGTTTGTAAACCTTTTGATCTCTTAACATATGTATCCTTAAATTATTTTTTAAAAAAAAACTAAAGAAAATAAAGTCAAACTTTAAAAATGTCTTCTTGTGGACCAATAGAGAGTCAAATTTGAAAAATTCTTGTTTGAGAATCTCAAACTCCATAGACATCAATAAAACTAATATGAATAAATAATTAAACTTGAAGCCATTATTAGGTGGTTAAAATAACTCTACTCAAAGTAGCTGCTGAAAAATGGCTGGTGTAATGTTTTCTGAAAGAGAAATATTGGTAGACTTTATACTATTCAGTTTGATTTTGAAGGTGTTCACGTTCTAGTCATCCATGACGTGGCATTTTTTGTTTAGAAAGTAATAATAAAGAAGAAAAAAAGGATTAGCCAAGTCAGAATTAAAGTTAGTCCGCTCAATTTATTAATAAGAAAATAATTAATTTCTGATTAGGTAAGCGAACACATATTTAAACCAAACCAAATAAAATTGTTAAGGGAATACTTATTTTGGATTGGAGAAAATAGTTAATTATCATGACGAAAAAGAGAACTGATAGTTAGCAATATTACTTAGATATTACTACTAGTTAATTATCAGAGTTTGAGTTAACTAATTACTAATTCAAAAGGATAAATATGAAAAAAAACTTTAAATATTTATTATGAAATTTCAATAATTCAACTATTTTAAATATTAAAAAAGGCCTCAAAAATAAAGTTGGAGTATGACTATGTTACGTTTAATTAACTAAAATGCTTTTTTAGGAGTTAAGATGAACTTTTCTTTTTGTATATATATACACACTTGTGAGACTTGCGCTTAATATATCAATCAATATTTAATAGTCATATGAATCCAAAACGACACGTACTCTTATTGAGACATTATTATTAATTTCATACACACCATACGTCATATTATTGTCGCAACACAAAGCCGGTTATAAGTCAAATCAAATATAGAACACAATATAACCATTATATTATTTCACATTGACGTGCCTAAAATACAATTAATTAGAAGCTGGCACCTTTTTACTGCTATAATAACATAACTATGGACAATTTAATCCAAATCTATTTCAATCACATAACATATTTATATATATTTGGAGAATTTTTAGTAGCTCAATTATTTGGCTACGTGAATTTTTGTACTTAGTTACTGCAAATTTAATTCCCCATCTTTTAATCTGTCCCATAGGCCATATCCCTTTACCCCAAACCTTTTTTTTAGAGAAGTATTCACATATGTTTATGGTTGAAAGATACTAAAAAAGCTAAGTATATTTTAATTTCCTTTAGGCAGTGGGATAAGAAGCTTCCATGGCAAGTCCACAAAGGCCTTCTTTGTCATCAACATCCCTTTTCATTTGTACATATCCATTTTCACCCCATTTACTGCCCCAAGAGTTCTTTATAATCCAATATTTTGTACCATCACTTAAAGCACCATATCCCACTGCTGTAACAGCATGGTTAAGCCAAGTGCTGCATGATCCGCTGAATACACCACTTGAATAAAACTGGAAATCGAAGCTACTTCCATCGATCGCCACCGACACAGGTTGATTAGCGACAGCCTGCAAAAGGGCCTTCTCGTTGTTGGCCGGCACGTCTTCATATCCTGTAGTAATTAATTAATTACCAAAAGTGTCAAATGAGCGAATTGAATTGAATTTTATATAACCATGTTAACATATGTGAAGTTAATGTCTAATGTTTTCTTGGATCAATATTGGCGGGTCAATCAGCTAGGGCCAACATTTGTAACCACTCCAAAATCAAAGAGTATTCTTTCGTAACAAAATTCTTATTTTCAAAATTTTCCTTCCCCTTCTAGCTGCTTCTTATTTCATTGGATCTTTCAATCTTATTTAACGCTTGAGCCAGTAGAAGGCTAATCAGTTAGGACCGGCAAGCACTAACAATAATCTCAAACTCTGATACCACTTGTTAGGCCTGATAAGAATTAGGTGTAATGCGGATTCTCTGGTTGTGGCTAAAGAATGGGTGAGAGCCTAACTCACCTAAATCAAATAATCTTTCATTTATTTATTATATGGGCTAAATGTAACACCTTTACCTGTAATCTTGGCTGCTGAAACAGCTGATTTTTTCTTGTTGCATACACCATCTGCTGCCTCGTATGGATAATTTGCTTCTGTAGTGAGGCCCTTATTTTTCACGATGAATTCAAAGGCAGTATCCAAGAGTCCTCCGTTGCAACCTTGGTCCTCGCCTTCGACATCACAATCTACAAGCTCTTGCTCTGATAAAGAGATCAACTTTCCTGTTTTCAGTTGGTGTAGGCCTTCCATAGCTGCTACTGCAGAAAATGCCCAACAGCAACCTGTGTTTTTGCATAGCACCAAAAAAGTAAACGAAAAGAAAGAAAAAGTGAGTGTAATTGAAAGAGTCAACTGCCCTTTTTGGAAATTTATGCAACAGTCACAAAGAAATGGAAATTTGTCCCCTGTTTTTACTCTCTCAAGTTTAGATCAGTCCATTGCCATGATATCGATATAATTGATGTATAGTCTTTAACAAATTCGGTAAAATAATTTGAAATGAGTAGTTCATGTCAATTAATTTTTTTTAATTTTTAATGTAATGATAAAATTTACGTACATTCTGCTATTTGTGGGATTACACTAAATATGTTGTTATTCTACTTCATAACAAGGATCAAAACCAAAAGAAATACATTGTTTTTCTTTTGATATAATAAAATAGATAAGAAAAAAGGGAAAATTTACTTTTTTTTTAATCATAGTCAAGTAGTAAAAGTGAACTACAGAGCAAAGTTGCAGGACCTTTACTTTTTGTTATGATCACCTAGCTTCAAAAAAAACAAAGTCCAAGTCACATTTGTGATTTTGTCCAATAGGAAAAAGTTCAACTCTGGTCATGTTAATTAGTTATTTCTTAAGGAACATGATTAGTCTACTAAAATAAAGATGCTATTAGCAAATTTATGTACTTACCACATTCCTTTTGGTCCTTGATAGGGGTAACGGCACCTTTCTTTCTCCAATCCATAGTTGGTGGTATGTCTGTTACATTAGCGTACCTAAAATGTGTCTTTGGTTTTGAGGAGGACATAACTCTCTTGTAACCGGTATGTAATACACGAAACTCCTCATTCGTGAGATCAGCAAATTTATTAACTCCAAGTTTATACCCTTTATCCTCTCCTGCATTAAAAGCTTCTATACGTTCCACGTTTTCTTTGAATATCTTAAATCGCATTTCTTTCTCTTTCAAATCGTTGTAAATTTTGTCATGATGGGCAATCCATTGCTCATGCCTAACTCGCATGGTTGCTTCATAGTTGATTGGACGTGATGAAGCCACTTGAGAGCAACAAAGTACAAAAACTATGAAGCAAAGGTATTGGCTAGGATTTGCAAATAAGGCCATTATGAAGCAACCACTAAATATTATGAAAAGGTTAATTTTATGGATATTAATGTTAAAGCATGCTCAAAGGTATTTATAGGCAAGAAATTTCCACAAGTTGAATCTCCTCTTGGTGTTGCATATAGATAACGTATGCTATTTTAGTTTTCTTGCACAATTTTCTAACTCATCAGGTGTTGGACCAAACTTTTACGAAAAAATAATGTTTTCGAGAAGTAGCAAAAATTATTTTTCAGAAGCTAAAAAAAAAAATTTTTTTTTAAAATATTTTTTTGATGAAAAGTTTTATTGAAAAAAATACATTTTAAAACTAGTCTGATCAGATATTAATTGTTAACTTTAAAATTAATTAGCGAAACATAAATTTTTTCTCACCAAAAATATTTTTTTTGTGAAAAAACACTTTTCAAATAAAGTAATTCTAAAAGTTTGGCCAAACTATGGGACACAATTGGATGGGACAAGTCAGTTATCGTGCTTAGCATGAAAAATGTTGCATACTACATTGACGGCTGGAATTTTTTTTATTGGCTCTTAATAATTCGTTAAGAAATCTTTGTTCTCTTTTTGTCATCAGACTAAAGAAGCTAAAAAAAATTCTTTTAGTTATGAGTCACTCGTATCATTCAAATATTTATCTAGTACATATATATTTTTTGTGTGTGCATCTTGAGACATGGGTAAAGGTAATAAATTGACCCATAGAAAGGCTCTATGCCATTACTTTGCCATCTTTATACTTATCTGGTATATCATGAAGCTATGAATTATTAATTGTTGGTTTAAATTAATCTAAAAGTAATTTTAACATGATGTTATATTTTTCTGCAAAAGGTTGCACACCATTAAGAACATGAATCACTTTTATGAGCAGAGGTGAATAAAATCTAATCAATTCAAATCAAAAATCATATCAAATTACAAAGAAAAAAAGATTTATTAGTGATTTAGTTTGACTTGATTTGGTATTGAAAGAAAATCCAATTATATTTGGATTATTTTGGATTTAACTTAAAAAATTAATCCGAGACTAAGCCAATCCGATATTATAATACAATTTTTAAAAGTTAGCTTATACATAAAAGTATTTTCTATTGTTTTCTTAAGAAGCACCTTAAATAGTAGTCGTATTTTGATATGACTAGATAAGTATTTGAAGCATAAGTTAATTATATGTTTGTATATTTTACTAAGAAAATTAAAAAAAAATCCCAAAAATCAAGATTGAGAAACCTGAAATATTAATTTGATTTGATTTATAAATTTAAAAATTCGACCCAAATAATTTAATTTAATATTTGAAAACTCGAACTAACTCGATTCATATATAACGCTATTTATAGGTAGCTTATTTTTCTTTTCTATGTTAGTTGTATAAATAATTTAACACTTTGTTTCTCAGTAGTCATGTTCTCTTATTTTCATCACACCACTAGTGGTAATTCAAAATTTTGAATTTGGATTATTGGGAAATTACATCCAGAATATGGAAAATCATCATGGATTCTATCCAAGTGGATCTTACACAGTATATTTAGTCATGCTAATGGGAGTATTAGGTATATGTTGTCGTATAGTACACGAAACCATGACCATGGAACTCATTATGGAAGAATTTTGACTTGAATGATTGATATACATGTCTAGCTAATTAGGAATCTTAGTAGCTCAATTAGTTGGCTAGCTAAAATCTTACCTTGTTGATGAGGGTTCATTTCCCATATGATAATCCCTTCGCTATTTCTCCTTTTTCTACCCTCAATTTTTCAAAAAAAAAAGCCTAGCTAAGGGCTAAACAAGTTATAGTATCATATATCACCAGGGTCCAGGGCCAGAGCCACCTACTGGTTAGGAGGTTTATGCAAAATTCCTTTGACAAAAAATTATATTATTTAAGTATTTATGTATGATTAAAATAATTATACTATTTTTGATGCCTGATTTTTTTGAACTGGGGGTCTTTTGAAAACAATCTCTCTATCTCTATAAGATAGTGATAAAGTCTGCGTACATTTTACATTCTCCAGATCCATTTGTGAGATTATACTGACTATGTTATTATTATAACTATAGAATAGATGTTTAATCCTCTTAGATAAATTCATATATTTATTTTTTCAAATTTTGAAGCCCTAAATCAGAACCTTGACTCCACTGCTGTATATCACATTTCATTCGCATATACATATTCTTGTAGCTTGGAAAAGGTTGACCAGGTAAGGATGTTTGACACGGAAATCTAACTTCATCCTGAGAATAAATTTGATTATTACTTATAGGCACTTGTTAGTTATTGAAACTGACAAAATGATCTCATCATTTAGTCACTGTCATTTTAAAAAAGGAAAAGAATTCGAAGTGGATGAACTAGATAGAAAATGGGTTAAAAGTGTGGGTTTTTAAAGAATCAAGTAATTAAAATTTGAAGTCGGGTCCTTTAATTTTAATTTGCTATGTTTTTTCTTTCAAAATTAAGAATAAATTTGTGTCTAATTATAATCGAAGGAATATATTTGAACTAAAAATATATAATAATGAAAAATTAATTTTTAAACTAATTTTACTAGTACAAAACTTGACCCTTTTCCGATTCGTTGTTTAAATAGGAGTGTTCAGAAAAGCAACAAAAACGGGGCACTTTACTGGTCCAAGAGGTTAACGGATCGATGATAATTGATAGGGATATATTTGGTCATTTTTCAGATCGATGATACTTGATAGGGACATAAAAATTAAGTTTTTATTTTTTTTATTTATATGATTCATTTTGCTTCTTAGTTTGTTTTGAAAAAATTGATATATTTTTGTATTGAGCAATATTTTAACTCTAAAATATTTATTTTATTCTTAATGAACAAATTCATAGTCAGACAAATATCTATTACTTATTTTCAGAACCACCTCAATAAAATTAAAAGTGAAGTCAAATTTTATAAAAAAAAATACCTTATATATATATATATAATGTAATTGTATACGTGAGATTTAAAAATAGCAGAATATACTGAAACTTATGAAGTAAAAATGTAACAATGTTAATTTCAAATAAAAATATAACATGAAGTTAGAATCAAGGGCGGCTCTACAAGCCTTAAAGATAGAGAATTGTCTTAGGCCCCTAATTTGAGGAGTCTCATTTTCTTTAAAGCAATGATAGGTTATAAGCAATATTTGTAGAGAATATAAACTTGTCATATAAGAGGAAAGTATTATTAGAAGTCTAGAATACTATATCTCAAGAAAGATTAAAATAGATTGACTATAATAAGTTTCATTAAGAAAAAAATTAAAATACCGTACCTCCACTCGAATTCGGCTTTAGGCCAATAATATATGTTTAATCCACCTCTGGTTAAAATAATAAATCTGGCTTAAAAATTTAATAAATTGATAAATGACATCAAAATAGTATTGCACTAAATTTGATAAGTTAATATACTGAAATAATATCGACTTGTTATCGTGTTTGAAATTAAAAGAAGACATCAACATATTCAATCTTTTTGTAGACAAACACCAATATTTACATAATATAAAATATTTGACTGTTTGGGAAATTTCACAATATTCAATAATAAGGGAACAAAAATAGTGAATGATGAAAGAAAAAGGTAAATATAAGGATTAATATATAATGTGGATTTATGTTAATTGTCAGGATATAAATGAAATAATAAAATAGATAGCCACATTAAAAAAAAATACTACAATTAACTAAAAGCTATTTCATTTATTTTTTCAAAATTTACAATATATGAGAATTTTTTAAAATAAGTGGATGTATATATACATGAAAAAAATATGGCCCTCAAATAAATTGAGCCGAAGTCATTGTTCTGATGGCCTTATGTCTGGCTGTCGTGGCTTATTGTAAACGTCAAATTTCAAATATTTTTTTTCTTAAATTTCATGTCAAATTAAAATATATATTATATAAATTATAAGTTAAAATATATGTCACATAAATTAGAGCAGAAGAAGAATAATGAACGTTCCCTCTTGCTTGCAGGCTTATAACTCTAAATAAATTGGTCTTTTCATATTCAAGGAGTAATTTCATACGTTATAATTTCTTTCACATGAGTATCTATTGGTTGAGTTTTGAGTGAAGATTGTGAATTGAACGTACCCATGAACACACACAACAAATATAAAACAGTCACGATTCTCTGGAAACCAATCAAATGTATTAAAATATTTTGTTCAGCAAATTGGTACGTACATAATTTCTGATGGAGCATCTGTTGATCATTACTCTCTCTATCTCAACATAATTAAATTTTTAATTTTTTTTTAAAATTCAAAATAATTAAATTGTTCAAAGTTTAAGAAAAATATTTGAAACTTGTTCCATATTTACCCTTTCATTTATTGAAGTTTTATATTTTGTATAAGATAAATTATACTATATATTTATAACTTCACAAAGGACAGTAGTGAAAAGTATGATTAAAATTTTATTTTTAAATACTTTTCTTAATATATGTGCATTAACTTATAAATTAAATTATAATGGGACGGAGAAAGTAATTAAATTTCAAAATTTGAGTGATAAGTATGAATTGAATATGTAGAACACAAACGACAAAATACAACATGATTTGATTCTTCTTTCTGGAATCAAGTAGTTATTTTAAGAATCTTTGGGTCAGCAAAATTGAATAACGTGTAAGGGTGATCCTCTTTAGAAGTAAAAGGAATCTATTGACAGAAGCAAAACATATACTATCTACACGAAAAGTGTAGACCCCAAAAATGTGGAATTAAAAGGAATCTATTTTATGCATGAAAGAAAATTTGAGGCACGTTTGGGATCCCTTGATTTGTTATATATTTCATTATTTAGTGTTGAAATCTGGTTCAAGTTGATCAAACTTGGCAATCACATGCAATTCAAAAATTGGTAACTTGGTTGAAAAATGTGTTCAAGATTGCTGTCCAAAGTTGACAGGCAACTTATTCAAAGTTGGCAGTCAACTTGCGATGCCACCTATAAAAATTACTCCTATATAAAGGAGTAATTTTGTTCTTCATTTGGACAAGGAAGTAGAGAGAATTTGTAGAGATTCAAAGAGTTTGTGAGATACACATTGTGTATTTTTGTGAGTGTTGTAATACTCTTTTTATATCACTAAGTGATACACAAAAATTATATCCTTGTAGTGCTTAGGCCCAGTGAGGTTTTGTTGTATACTTCTCCATTATAATGATATTTTGTTCGTCGTCGTTCGTGGATGTAGCCTATTTTTGGGTGAACCACATTAAATCTGTGTCTCCATTTGTTACCTTGCCCAATTTATTTATACTTTTCAATATTAATCTC
>JAOTQR010000045.1:15713605-15761668 GCA_025774065.1 Solanum ossicruentum | reverse complement strand
CCACATTAAATCTGTGTCTCCATTTGTTACCTTGCCCAATTTATTTATACTTTTCAATATTAATCTCGATCCTTATCACGCTTCCGCTATCGCCTCTTATTTCCAAACATTTAGCATTGTTGTGCACTGATGCATATTAATTCTGAAAAAGAATTAAAAAAATAATCAAAAGTTAAAAATTGAATTTCTCAATTTATGTCTTTTGATTTTTAACTTACAATTTATAAATCATTTAAAAAAAGTCAATTCAAACACAGAAACATCCTGTTACCTCTTAACAGAAAAAGGGATGATGATGATATAGCATACTAATACTCTATATTTTGAATTTTGCAGGTATATCAATTATTAAGGTGAGGAAAATATTGAATAAAGAACTTGCAAAATATATAAATTTAATTTAATAATTTATAAAAAAATGAATTAAAAAGAAAAGTAACACACGAAACTGATGAATATGAAGGAAAAAAGAAATTTCTTTTGAATAAAAAGGATAAGACAGACTAATGTTTTGTTCAGGAGACATGATAACGTACGTACTTTCAAGTCTAATGTCATAGAAAATGGCGGCCATTTCGTTTTCATATGATGCATAATAAAGGAAAGACTAGCAACTAATCCAATTAATTTGTACTTATTATGACTTTAATATCTTATATCTCATCATTGTAAATAGATGGTTAAAAAGGCTTCAAAGGTTATTTCACCAGTCAATTAGCATCAAAGGAGTTTCTTAATTATAAGCAACTGATTAACAGAAGTATGTGTTCGTATCCATGCATCTATTGAAAACGGCAGGCAAAAATAAAAAAAATGGAGAAGCAGAGGAAGAATGAATTGATGCTGTATAAGCGTCCACTAAGTGTCAATGGACCAGATTCATTGATTTAGCAAGAATAGTTAAATAAGTAAAAATTTAAACAAAAATAAGAGAAGTGAAAACCACGACATGTCATTCATAGAATTTTAATCCAATCCCGTTCTCATTAAAATGCTAAGATTGAGATTACAACTTGTTGTAGCTTTAAAAAATTTAACTCTAAATCTCTTCCCCTTACTGTAACAACTTTATTACATATTAGACCTTCAAAGTAACTACTCAATTGTCTACTAAATTGATTAACTTTAATCGATCTACACTTCACTGGCTCATCATAACTAACTCTGACTATAAACTCAACGACTAAAACTCCAAAGGAAAACTTGCTTTTGAAAGCACACCATGTAAACCCACAAGTACACCAATAAACAGCAAGTAATTTCCTCGATGTACTAGTTGAGAGCTCTCAAGCAACTATTAACACTTTTTTGCGTATATGAAAACTCTCAATTAGGTCCTTTCGATTCTGATGATTTGTTAAATCATTCAAACCATATAATAACATAATTGGATGGGGTTTAAGGCGTACGAATTATTTGCCGTGACTTTAAACAAAATTGATAAAAAAAATTAATCTGCAGATCTCAAAATTCTCTCCTTGTTCAATTGATCACCCGGACCAGCCCTCCCAGCCCCACTTATAGATAGGAATAGGCCCATCCCTTGCTTTAATAAAACGTTCCACTTAAAATTGATTCATCATCCCCAACTGAAAGAGGCGCACCTGTTGTCAAAGAAAATCTAGATTATCGAAATTGATAAACCAAATTAATCTATGTATTGTCAGTGTTCTAACCCTGTGAATTGTGATGATAGGTCTTTTTTTAAAAAAAAATTCCAACCACCCGGGATTCGAGCTCCAGAGATGGCGGTGGATATGACATAGACCTCTACCTTGTATATTACGTACTAAGCAATAAATATATTGCAGGGAACATTGACCTAGATCCCGAAGTTACAAACAAGACAAAAGATGTACAAGCACATTGGGAGGGAATGAGATGTACAAGCACATTGGGAGGGATGAGGGCTACTCTGAAGTTGGAGTGATGATATATAGGTCATTTACTATTCCATTAAAAGGTTACAATTATGTTCGTCGTCTGAATTTATTTATAACATAATTGAGTTTATAAATATACTGATTAATTGATTATATATTCATGAGCAGGAACGCTACAATCCTTTTCTCTCTTTGTGTTCTCCATTTGTAGAGTGATAAACAATTGTGATGCTAGTGCTCTCTCCGAAGAGATAGACTTTGAGTAAATTACTTATTTAATAAATCAAAATACATTATGGGGTAAAATTAAATAATCATATTGCTAGCAAACACAGTAGTGGTTTGAAACTATGCGACTATTTATGTTTTCCCCTTTGAATTGTTTTATTCCATCAGAAGAAAGATTGAAGATTAAAATAACGAATTAGAAGAAGTGGGGAAAGGTTCGTCGAAAAAAATTATATTTTTCAGGAAAAAAGGATAGAGGCTAAATAAGAAAAAAAAAAGGAAAATAATATAATAAAGAAATGCCTACAAAAACAAATTTTAACTTTATTTTTGCTTCTCACCTCTTCAAGAATTTGAATACACTCTATGCCACGTTTCATTTCAAGGGAATTTTTTGTTCACTTACAAAAAAATTAACGGTAGATAAGTACAAGTAAATGACTGTGAATCCTTGGCTAATATGTAAAATTACCTTTTATTGTTTAGCATCCATAACGATTTAAAAGTTTTCACTATTAAATCATCATTGAAAGAACCTTGAAGAAGTGATTTTGACTTTCAAATACAATGAATATCTTTTGAATTTCATTATTCCATCAATGCGGAGAGTATAGTAATATTTTTATTATACAGAAGAGTGAATCTAAGGGGGCAAAATTATCATTTCATACTAACAAATATCTATTAGAAAAGATATCAAGAAAACTAAATAGTTTTAAAAACATTTTTTATAAAAAGATGAAATGAATTATGACTAAGGGTGATTTCATGTTTACAAGAAAAAAATAAATAATTCTACAAGAATCTTTTAATAAAAAGATAAAGCATGAGGAATAAAGGATATATCTGTCATTCTATCCTAATTCATTAAAATATTATATATTTTGCATTACACTTATTCTCTTAATTCAATCTATATGGTTAAACATCTAAAACAAATTTCATATATTAACTTTTTCTAGAAATTTTTTTATTCTTTTTAAAATTATATTTATTATACAGAACAGTCATAACTAGGATGATTAAAGACATTTTGTACAATTATTACTAAAAAATAAGCTGAAAGTATTGTTACATTATGCCACGAGTGTGTGAGATTTTTATTAAAGTTAATCCAAATTCTAGAAAATTCCAAGTACTTTAAGATGTGGGGTTGAATTATTTCTTCATAAGATTATGAAAAAATTTTATTGTTATTTTTTTAAAAGAATAACTTCAAGAATCCACTTGCTTTATTTTGTTATGAGTTAATAGTTAAAGCACATCTTCATTATAAAAAGTCTTAATTAACTATAATACATTTTGTTATTAATTCACTTTCTTTTTCTTTTATAAATTAATATGATACCTAAACTAAAATACCATTTTTCAATCATTAATTTAATTCTTAATATTTTTTTATTCATTGTATTTACTAAAATAACTACTTTGATATAAAAACTTATTATTTTCAAAATATATTTAGTAACCTTACAAGTAAAATGATGGATGAATTTTTGCATATAAAGTAAACTATAAATGTGTACTAAATTATAAAGGAGTAGCTCTTTATTTAAATACATATTCAAATTTGTACTTTATTAGATTTAAAATGTGTTAATTTAAATTTGAAGTTGTCGAGCGAAATTTGGACGATAAAAAAAAATATATATTTTTAACATTATTTTATTTGAAATTAATCAAATCAAAATTTTAATTAATTATAATAAGTTACTTATTTTTTTCAATTTATTATTATTTTTTCTCGTCGAGATAATAATGAAAACGTAATTTCATACTAACAAAAAATCTATCAATAAAGCTATCAAGAAAAATAAATAGTTCTAGAAACATCTTTCTATGTATAGAAAGATGAAATGGATTATGACTAAGGGTAAAAATGTAAATTTTGTTAACAAAAATCTACCAAGAAATATTGATCTTTGATATAGTAATACACAATGATTTGTGATTATCATATTATTTAATTTAATTTGATAAATAAATTAATTTCAAATCCTAATAAATTAATATTATTATGCAAAAACAAAAAAAAAAATATTGGATCTTAAAAGTTTCACAATATAAAAGTGAATGATTAAAAAATTAATGCCAACAATACATGGATTAAATTGATATAATAATACTTTTTATGAATAACTTTTTAAAGAGAGTAAAATAATAAAAAAATATTAGACCAGTAATACAGTCCTATGATTATCCAGAGTGTGTGTATATATACAAGCACTACCTTAAAATGATGATTATTGAAAAAGTTGAAAATGTGTGTTTTGAATTTCAAATATGAAAAGTAAATTTAACTGAGATAGATATTGATGGAAAAACCCAAACATATATTGATGGAAAAACCCAAACATATTAAAAAAATGAAATAACTCAACATTCAACTTAGTGTATCTCCATTTACCTTTCTTGTTTCATAGATGTCAATATATAATATTATAAAATATAAAATACTCCTACAAAATATCTACGATAAATTTATGTGTCTCATTTAAAGCAATGTATTCATCCTGAGAATAAAGATTGACAATATAAATTACTTTATTTAGCATATTATCATGTCTCTAATAGTTTGCTCGAGAAAGAAGAATACTTTGAGAGAAATATATACATAAACTTCATGCATAAGCCTTAACTCCATTCTGGCATGCAATATCTAAATTTTAAACAGAACGTGTAATTCAGACACAAGTATTTACAATTTTAACTTGTTTTTGAAATGGCCAAACTTACAAAAATTTATGATTCAGGCCATGATTTAAATAGGAATCTCAAAACTGGTTATTTGTGAAATACGTGGACTTGTAGGCCCAAACCCGTTCCAAATAGAGATCCTAAACCCAATTGATTTCGGACTTTGGCAAAAACCCAACTTCAAATATCGCTATACTCCTCCATGGCTACAAACTCGTTCTTTTTCCAACGAAATCCTCGCACTTCTCTTACTTTGGCAAAAGAAATCATCACTGTAAGTTGTATTTCTTCTTTTTCTCCTCTGATCTCTTGCGAATTTCCTGAATCAGTATATGTATGTCTGAGATTATAGTTAAATTCATGTGAAAAAAATATCCAGATTAGATGTTTCTATGAATAGAGAAAAGTTTGTTTGCATAATAATTGTAGCGGCCTATTGTAATCTGTTTCTCTGGGCGGTTTTGTTATCTATCCATGCTCATGATTCAATGTTATTGTGATTTATAGACAATTATATTTACATTAGTTAATAAGAAGAGACTGAGGTCTAGTTTAGCACATTGTGATGTCTGGTGGAACGGAGTAAGTCCGAATATATAGAAGATTCATATAGTTGACTCTAACTATTTGGGTCCTTTGGGATTGAGATTTGAGTAGTTGTTTGATTGATTGATTGCAAGTCCCATCTAGTTTCATTCTGCTGTATAGTTCTGCAATCAGGGGGCAATTGTGGTACTTAAGGGTAGATTTTGGTACACATTAATCCATGGCCACCCCTTCAAACTAGGTATATTGTTACATAATTTTCATAATATTTGTAGTATCAATGTGTCATCTGCTGTCCCTGTGGTCTGAGAGGTGCACTGGTTGGATAACTACTTTGTTCCCAAAAGGAGGAGAGATGGAAATCCTCCTATTCTCCTTCCTTGTAGTTTTTCTTTTATCTTTTCCTTTCTTTTCTTTCTTTCATTTGTTTTCCGTTGCCATCCATAACCTAATTAGATACCTGCTACTAATTATTGTTTGCTTGCTAAATTATTTCTCATTGTATATCATAAAAGTAGTAGTGTGGGAAAAACTTATGGGCTATGGTGTTTATACCTCCCAAATGAATATACTGACACATGTATTCTAACACATGATTATAACTAAATCATAATTAATTAATACATAATGTTACTTTAATGTATTGCTTAATTATGGTAAATTGATATAGTTAGTGTAAATGCCGAATGTGGGTTAATTTTACCGTAGTCATGCAACCATCTTCGTGATATTCTAGATCTGCCACTGATCAGGTGCCATGTAGTAACCACATAACCTGATATTTAATAATTGAATGATGGTTTGCTGGTATGTTGCACCTATGCCCCCATCATCTCTGGTATTGAATTAACGACTCTTGATATGCTTTGATGGATAGTGTTTTCTTAACAAGTTGAAATGTGCATTTTATATAGATTTACAAGTGCACATAGGACGGTAACATGGATATTCATTTGCAATCCTAAGCTCATAGAGTTGTTTGCAAGCATGATTTTACGCTCAAAGTTTCTCTGTGATGGATTAATGTTGCAAGAAACAAACTGTACAAGTTTTGATCGAGGAATTGGATCTTTTATGATGCTATCTTTATTTAGTGGCATTCTTGTTTATTTATTAGATTTGTCCAACCCTACTTTTACTGTATTATCCTTTTCCATATTAGTTTGACAATAGGGCTTTCGGTTATATCTTCATGTTCACACATTATACAAACCTGTAATTGCTCACATGTCATTTGAGGTTGCTGACTGTAGCAATTTCTGTGCTGAAAAGTGATTTGTGAAATACTAGATAATGGGGTGAAGTGAGCATTCAACCATGTAGAATTATACAAGACATCAATATGTTAAACTATATCTTTCATGGTTTTTAAAGATGTTTGGTTGTTAACTTGTTTTACAGACATTTTCATGGGTTTCACAAAATGGGCTACATGTCACACTTCATGAGTTGATGTAGTAAATTATGATTATTCTTTCGCATGCATACTATTAGGTAGTTTTTCCTTGTGATGAATATGCATGGTGACTCTGCAATGTTCTTCTCTTACACTTTGGTTTCCAATGGCTGTAAACAGATAGAGTGACCTAGTACCATGGAACCATCTAATAACTCTGATGTTAATATTGATAGTTCTCAAAAAAGCTCTGATGTTAGTATTGATCCAAAACCTCAAGTTATATACCGCTGCAAGAAATGTCGAAGGATTGTTGCATCAGAAGAGCAAGTTGTTCCACATGAACCTGGCGAAGGCCAAAAATGTTTCAAATGGAAAAAGAGAAGTGACAATCCCTACAAGGAGTCTCTTCCATGCTCCTCTATTTTTGTTGAGCCCATGAAGTGGATGCAAGTTGGTTAGTCTCATTCCTAACTGTTCTTTTATTCCTACACATAATTGCCTTCTGTCCTTTTGAAATTGTAGGAATTGCTGTCTTTTTGAAATTACTAATATCACTCATTCTCATCTAACAGTGGAAGAAGGTTGTGTCGAAGATAAGCTTCAGTGCCTGGGTTGCAAAGCTCGGCTTGGTTACTTCAATTGGGCAGGCATGCAGTGCAACTGTGGAGCATGGATTAACCCTGCATTTCAGCTGCACAGGAGTCGACTAGATGAGTGTCATCTTTAAATAATTTCCTGAGTTTTTTTGTTAATGCATGGTTAGTAGTTTTGTAAATCAGTTAAGAACTTTCAGTCGTCCTGCGTATTGTTAGGGTATAGCTATATGATATTTTTGAAAGAAAGCAGACAGTTTCCTATTGATGGATTATTTGATGTAAAGTCAATCACAAGCAATTATAGCTCTGATGTAGTTGCTAACGGTATCATTTGTCTCTTTAAATATGTTTTTTCTGTCAAATGTGCTTACAGCTCTATATCATTTATATCAAAACAATAGAATATGTTTATCCCAAAGAACATGACAATTACCATCAGAAAACGAAACATTTTATTTTTTATGTCAAAACAAAAACTGCAAAACACAAGTAACAAACAAACAATAATGAATTGGTCATTTTGCTAATTACCAATTGGATACAAGTATAACTTCTATGGATAAGTAAATTAAAACACTAGTTTCATGAATCAAAAAATGTGCATCGATTTATTTTCCCTTACTGGCCAGCAGCAAAAACTTCAGCTGGTAAACTTTTGGTGATGCCAGCCAGACTCTTGATTTGAATATTGCCAGTGGGAGGATCATCCACAGTGATCTCATTAATTGGAGCCCACAGTATCAACTCCTTAGCTTTCACTCCCTTGAGTTTCTTGATTCTCTTCTTGTCAATGTATCCACTTATTTCGGTGTCATAACTTACCACTTTGTCAATCATCTTGAACCTGTGCTCAACTTTTTTTTCTTGTTGGATCCATATGTAGCCTGTGTTCTTCACGAACCCCACTTCAATCACATTAGCAAGAGGGAGGAGCCCCATTGGGTGTTCGAATTCTTTGAGCAGGGAAAGTGCCATTGTCAAACCTTCCTCATGCCCCTTCTTGACAATTGCTCCTTCCTTCTCCGCCATAGTTGCTAGCTTTGAATCCTCAAAAAAGTTTGCTTCTTCTTGATCACTATTTTTGCTTCTCTGCTTGAGCAAACCTGATTTTATTGTGGAAAAACCAATGAAAGCTATGGTGGTTGTTGACCATATCAGATATGATTCCAAATTATCTGGCATAATATCTTTTTTTAACTATGCAAAACCACACCATTGACATTGTGCAAGACATGCCCTGATATTGTGCAAGACATGGTGCTCAAGTCATGCTTAAAATTATAGGTCTTTGTATGTAAATAATGTCTAGTTTATTACTTTTTCAACTCTTCTTTATTCTTGATGTATCAATATTTATCAGTTTTCACTTCTTGTTGGTCCATAGTATTATCAAATGCAATTTGTCTGATATTTTCTTGGTTCATTCCAAGAATAAGACGACAATTTTGCTACACCAAGAGGCATCCAAGGGAATGGTTTCTTGGATTGGATTAGAGAAGTAAGCCTATTTTTAGAGATATATATTCCCTATTATATAGTAAGTATTTGTTTATTTGAAAATCTAGTAGTACATACTAAGAATTTGTACATAATATACATAAACAGGTGGCTTAATATTTTTCATGGGCATCATTTGGAGCCCTTACAACCCATACATCAATGGGTTGTAACAAATCTACATGCTTAGTAAGCTATGTACGGTATTTAAAACCAGGGACAGACCTAGGGAGCGGGGGAGATCGGTCAGCCCCAATTCTTTATCCGACATACACTAACAAATAGCTTGGTCCAAATCCGGTCCAGCCCAAAACACGTAGACTATAAAAGAACATATAGAGCCTATAGGGTGTTCTATTTGTGCCTTTTCCTTTCCCTCTCAAAGGACCCTTCTATTCCGTCGATGTTTCCGCCATAGTGAACTCACTTTCTTTCAGATGCTTTTGTGGGTTTGCAATCTCAAAACTCTTTGTGTCTTCTCCGGATCTCTTATTATCAGCTATCAAAAGTATGGTTGAGTCTTGATTCTTCTTATTTGTTCTTGTAGATTACATTTTCCGCTGAATCACTTTTCTTCTCCACTCCTTGTACAGATGTGTTCTCCGGTATCATGGGTTGTCCTATCTCCTTTTGCTGCTAGATGACTATATTTTCAGTTCTTTCTACTCTCCAGAACATACTCTCCTTTGTCTCAAGTTATTCCAGGAGCTAATGAGAGAACAAGCGACCATTGCAATAGTGAAATGTTTCTATTTCACTATGGCAGTGGTCTCCCTTGTTCTCTCATTAGCTCATCGAATGAACTTGAGTCTAAGGAGAGTATATTCTGGAGACTAGAAAGAACTGGAAATATAGTCGTATATGTCTAGCTTGTTATATTTGGGAAAAAATAATTTTTTTGGTATTTTTTTTGGCGAGTTAGTGAAAAATTTTATGAAAAATAATGAGGGAAATACTATCCGTTTCCATATATAGAAAATTTTTTGACATCTACACACTCGCAACGGTTATAAAAACCCATTGTATTACTATATTTATTGCAACGGTTTTTAAATATACCATATAACCACATCATTGCGGAACTTATGCAACGGATATAATTGTTGCTATATACCTCTATGACACCACCTTTTAAACCTATTGCTGTAAAATCTTTCGCCATAGACCTATTTTATATTAGTGTCTTTTAAATGAACCCTTAGACTTTCGGTTCAAATCCCACTTGATGTTTTTTTTTTAGCTTCTCTTATTTATTCTTTTTTCTTTAATTTTGGTTGTGGGAGCCCAACTCAATATTTTCACTTTATTTTTTTTAAAAGTGCTGAAATAATATTAGATTATGTATTAGTACTTCCTTTGAAAATTATTTTTGTTGGTTTATTCATACGTTTATATTTTTATATTTTGAATCCCCTAAGTGAAAATTTTGAATTCACTACTGTTTAAAACGTCTTCCTATTTATATTGCGAATCTTTTAGAAAGGAAATCCAAATAGTTGCCAACATTTTTTGTGTTTTTGTTATACATGGGGAGTGATACATACACATATGTTTCTTTTAGTAGCTGTCTGTTGTTATGAAACTGCATTTCCAATTATTTTTTTTATTTTTCAACCATCAAACTAAAATAAAAAGATTTTTTCTTGTTTGATTGTAAATTTTTCTTAGGATTTGGTTAATACATAAGCTTGGGTTAATTTACTTCATCTATAGAGAAGAGGTTTTGAAGTTTCAAAATTGGGCTATATTTTGAGATACTATTATCTTTTATATGAAATTCCTATAAAAATGAGAAATGTGATAATTTTTTTGCTTTGATTAACAATTATTTGTTTCGCATTTGACTACCCAATGTTACCGCGAGCATGATAATATAACTATTTATATTATCTAAGCGCACCCCATTTGTTTTACCAGCAACAATCCAATTAGTTCTTTGGATGAAAAAATATTAGACATTTTATTTTCTAGAACCAACACTTTTAATGTAATTTGACGTTTACAATAATTTTTTTATTGCCTATTATAAATTTGCACCAGGTGACTAGCTAAGGCCCCTAATGAAGCAGAGGCTCTAAGCTAAATAGCAAAACTTCCATGCTAATTTCATTTAGCTGTGGATTAGTGATGAATTATGTGAAATTTCAATCAGTTGAGAGTTTTTAACGATGAATTTACTGGGAATTAGCAACAAATTCCGTAGCTAATTGCATATTTTTTAGTAGTGGAAGTATAGGCCAATGTTGAGAGTTATATGCCTCTGTTATGTTATTTTGACTACGAACCTAGGTGAATTCGCTTTTTCAGATGCTTTTAATTAAGCATTTTTTTAGAATTTACATGGAAAAAAAACTACCTTAAACACTTATTTTTAAATTAAAATAATAAAAATAAATCAAAAATCATAATTGATCAATAGAGTTGCAATCTAGAGTATAGTCCATATAATCTATTGAAACCCTTCATATTGTGTATAGCCATCCATCCCGTTGTGCTTTATTTACTCATCAACAAGCAACATTCCTAAACAATGAACTATTCTTAATTATTCTTGGAAGATCTTTATTTCTTGTCAAATTACTATCATGAGACCAAAATAAAAGGAACTTATATACATTGTATTAAAATCGTTATCACGATAATGCCCATCCTTACGCAAGTGGGTCGTATTATCAATTTTATTTATAATTAATTTCTTTGTTATTACATTACTATATAGTACATATTTTGCAACTACGGAATACCTTTTCCCCAAAACAAGGAGTTGGATGAGTTAGGGAAATTTTCATAAATAGCTTAATGTCTAAATTTAATATGGTCAAATAATTATATTTTGCATAATCACGCACTATAGTCTCGGCTATATGACCTGGAAGGGAGGAAAGAGGCGAGCGAGGTCAAGAGAGGAAGGAGAGGCGAATTGTGTATGTATATTTGTCAAATTATATGTGTATATTTGTCAAATAATTATATATGTATAACAAATATATATATATATATATATATATGTATATGTATTTATATATCTGGCAAGCGAAATTGGGAGAGGGAGGAGAGACGAGCAAGATTGAGTTATAGCTAGGGAGGAGCCCAGTGATATGTATGTATGTATGTGTGTGTGTGTCTCTCTATATATATATATACACACACTATGTATATCGATTAAAATAACTGTATATATGCAGCTGGTATACATATTAATTATATATCTGACAAGAAATTACAGAGAGAGAGGAAAGAGGGGAGAGAGAGGGGAAGAGAATAGAGAGAAAATAGTAACAAAACCTAACTATAACAACAAAATTCTAGCTATAGCTATAAATTATAATTATTTCAAAATATAGTTATATAATGTAAATATATATATCATATGTTTACCTAATTAATGCTCTATTCCCCTCAAATGAACTAATCTTTAATTTTTGTCCTTCGACAATATTATAACATGAAATATACTAATGTCCCACAATTTTTTTTTTGGTCTTGTGGCACAAAACGCAAAATAGGGACAAAGGTACAAATGACCCACTCTAGCTAGCTATCAAAGCCACAAATTCAGTGTGCTTTCTAAAATATAATGGCCCAATTTTTCTATCTTATTATTTTCTTGAAACTTTTGTGGCCTTCATAGCACAAGCTTTTCTCCAAATTAAAACTAAACAACTATGGTCAAATAAAAATGTGAGAAAAAGAAAAGATGATATGATTGTGGGTCAGACCACATATAAAAAAAAATACTACATTATAGTTATTTTTCCTTATCTTTGTTATGTATACGCTCCAATTAATAATAAACATGCCTATCCAGATCAAGTTTTGTGTATATATAAACTTAGATATTAGACACAAAAAGGCATAAGAATTAAACTTAGATATCATATCATCTAAAGGAAGTCTACATTTGTGTTGCTATAGTAGCTCCTCCATCTTCTCCAAGTCCCATAATATGACGGTCTGTTTCTTAACTCATCTCTTTTTTTTTAATTGTTACGTTACTTAATTACCATTCCCAACCATATATCAAAAGGACAAAATATATCATAATCTTTTGTTATTGATCATGAATGTGTGCTTTTGTATGTTTTTGGATAAGTGAAGACAGCTTTGAAATTTAAATTTTAATTTTATAAGTTCTGAACTTTATGACGACTTTAAATGTTAATATTTATGTGCTTAATTTAAAATATGTACATATCTAGTAGCAATTTCATGTACATATAGATATAGTAAGTAGTAATTTAAACTATATGTACATATAAGTGTATGTGAAAATGGAGAAATAATATCTAACTTCTTTGCACTTTATTTCTTTCTATAATCATGATTCATGTATATTTCCTCTCTTTCGGGTTTATTTTCGTTATAGCACAGTGTGTGTAGTGATTAGTGAGTTAAATTTGAGCATAATTTGGGTTTATCTCTCTTCTTAATTATTTATGATATTATTACATTTCTCTATTTTAGAACTTCTACGCTTATGCCTTCTAAAATGGGATAATTATAGTAAATGACTATTCTGCCAAAGTAATTATAAAACACATGATCATTTCACTATACAGGCATATATAATTAGTGCATATTTCATAGCTAAACTATATTCAATTTTTGAGTGTATTATAATGTTTATTCAATATGTATCTCATATATAAGTAATCTATATATTTTATAGTTAATTTATACTTTCTATGACTTTTGGTAAGCTATATTGTATAGTCACTATATATATAAAATTTTAACTATTTTTTATATAAATAAAATATAGATAAATTTGTGATAAATTAATTTTTTTTATGATATATATTTGGAATTATCCCTTCCAAAATTTGATTTTCTTTAAAGTGATAAGCTTTGTTCTTGGGTATATATTTGAATATGAAGAAGGTTGAAAACTATAGATAGAGGAATGAGAAATAGCCACCTATTAGCTAAAAAAGGGTTTTTGTGAGCACATTTAATTTGTATTATCCTTCTGTCCCAATTCATGTAATTATTTTTAGTTTTTAAAAATCAAATTATTTAATTATTATTTTGTAATCATATTGACAGTAAAAAAAGTTACAAACTTATATATTTTGAATATTTAGGTTTTACGTCTATATATCTTCTATTCAAATGAAGATAAATAATACTATTATGTGGTAGTAATGAACACTTTATTAATCACATACGCAAAAGAAGAGAATTCATTATTATTCTTTTCTTTATTCATTATTATTATTAGTGGCTCTTCCACTCCAATATCTCTACTTTTAGAATACGATGGTGTAACTTAAGCTAAAAAAATTAGCTTGATAAAAATAAATGGGGAATAATCTACTTTGTTTTCATGATTACTTGGCATATTGCGTCGTAGCCGTTATAAGTAGAGGGTTTATATTAACAAATAAATGCTTAAAATAGGGAAAGTGATAGGAATGATGATAAAAATTTAACGATTTAAATAATATGTGCTAACAATAACAACAATAACATATTAAGTGGAATTCCACAAGTGAGGTTTGAAGAGGACAAAATATACTCCGATCTTATCACTACCTCATAGACATAGTTAAATAATATGTGCTAATGAATTTTTTTTAATTATAATATTCATAATTCTAATTTGTGATAGTAGATTAATTATTATTTTTATGAGATTATCAATCATTCTATCATATAAATTTATTCCATTATAAATTATTAGATTGTATAAATATTTTTTTATACGTCGATAATATTTAAATTCTAATACATTATCCATTTTAGATTGTGGAAATGAGAGTGCACATGGACTGTCAAGGATGCCAAAGCAAAATAAGGAAGGCTCTCAAGAAGCTTCGTGGTTGGCATATATCTCTTTTTAGAAAATATATCGAATTAATTATGACATTTATTGGTAATTTTTAGTTAATTCATAGCTAAATAATTAAATGAAATTAGCATTTGTTCTTCAATGAGGAAATTTTGCCCGTCCTAATTTTTTCTACCTGTATATATCACAACCTTACTCTTTCCCTATTGTTTTTCTTAATAAGACAACCTTTCCCAGCTTTGTAACAGAATTATAATTAATATGAATCATATTTTATACAATGATCTTTTCCTATAAAATAATTTCCTTACAATTTTTAGTTGGAGACAAGTAGGTTTAAATTATTATATGGCCACCAAATAGAGATATGACCAAAGTCTTCATTCACACAGCTCGTAAGTTTTTTTGTGTCTCCATACTTGGGAAATAAAATGGATTTCTCATTATCCAATAATTATTGGGACCTAACTTATTTTAAAATGATTTGAAGAGTTTGAGAATTTTTGTTAATCCTTATTCTATTGATTTATTTTCTCCAGCGTTATGAGTAGTGCGTCTAGTCGGTCCTTCTGTTTGGAAGAATGTATTTTAACAATACATCTATTTTGAGTTTTCAAAGATTTTCAACCACACAAATATTTATGAATGATTTTAGACGACAAATTTTAAAAGTTTTTTATTTTTTCTGAAACATCGTGCCAACTGTCAAGTCAAACGATGCCGCATAAAATGGGTTGGAGAGTACTAACCCTTAAATTTACTTTGTTTCATAGGAGTGGACAGCATTGACATAGACATGAACATGCAAAAGGTGACAGTAACAGGATGGGCAGATCAGAGAAAAGTCCTCAAAACAGTGAGGAAAACTGGAAAGAGAGCTGAACTATGGCCATATCCATACAATCCTGAATACCATAACTACATGCACCATTATTATTATGACACATTCTACAGCAGGCCGGGCACTTACTTTGCCCCGCCTTCTTCCTATAACTACCGCGTGCATGGCTACAATGGCCATGCTCACGGTTCCTATGCCGAGCTACCTTACAATACTATTTTCGATGAACGAACCAGGCACATGTTTAGTGATGACAATGCAACTGGTTGTTCCATAATGTGATCTGAACTATAACTCAATATGCTCATTAGGGGTTCTGCAATTCACTATTTGCTACAAAGGGGTTAGGGGATTATGGTGCTTACAATGGAATCAGAATCAATGAGTGCTATAGCTATGTTCTTTTCCCTGCATTTTTTATCCATGTTTAAGTTAATATATGTACCTTTAACTTTATATTGTTCTTCAATTTACCTTCACTTCAGAACATGGAAAAGAGCAAATCACATACTGTCATAGAAAACAACCAATACAGGGTACAAAAGCTAACATCAACAGTCTTCCTATTGAAACTGGCGACAAAGAACAATCAGTTAAACACCCTTCGCCAAAAATTATATTGCTATACTTATATCTTGAATATGCTTAATGAAAAACCTGGCTTCACTACTGGGAATATACATTTGCAATCAATTATAGCGTTTTGATTTAAGTGTACGCTGAATTGCTTTCTGTACAACTATTAGTTACAAGCTAGGAGTAATTAAGGAGGAGGATTCCGGTTGCTTCTCTTGTTGCTTTATGTGGTCTGCAACATGAGCAATTACTCCTGCTCCTGCATTGTGAAAAAATTCATTCTTCACCTGTCACCAGAACAGTGATCGAATTAGAACCCAGACAGGGAGGAATATAAATAGATAGAATAAGGATGGAACTTACATGGATGTTGTTATGTGCAAAAAAGGGCCAGAACGCTGAGTGAAAGCTAACATCAACTTTCTTCCACCCCAACTGCTGCAAGCCGCGTATCATTTCCTCTGTTTGAAAAGAGAAGTACAATTCAAGTATGATGTAGAGAAATAGCGGCATTCAGATTCATTGCAACAAAACAGCTCTCTTAGCGCTATTACCTTCCATGCTTTCATGATATTCTACTGTCCCCCGTGTGCTTGGTGCATTTTGAGCTGCCTCCTTCGCTTTGGCTGCCTCGAGGGGGTAATTAGGTCCTTCACATGAAACTGGAGGACAATATTCCACATCTACTACATGCTTGTAGCCATCCAAAGATCTCCAAGGGGGCTGCCAATTAAATAAAATTTTACAGTTGTACAAAAAAAATCGTCGTGCCATTGAACTCCTAAGGAAAAACTGTTTCCAGAAGATCGTTATTTTTCAGAGTTCCACAGCAATAATCTTGCTAATGAATAAGATTTCACACGATACCATGCTTTTATGAGTATTATAATCATCCAACTATGAGAATTCACAAGTATGCGTGCATGACACAGCAAATGTACATACTAAGACATCAACACTAATAAGACATATCCAGCCATAAAAGGAGCACAGTGCGAACTATTCTTTTGCCATTTACTAGAGAATATCAAATGTCAGTTGCATAAAGTCTACACTTCCTCATTTAGGGAATGAAGGAAAAAAAAACTTATAAGTCATGGAATAACTGGCTGACAATCATAATTTGCAGTGCCAGTTGAGGAGAACTGAACAGCTCCCTCAATGTAAAGATCAATTGCATCTCATCCCTCGCCTGACAATAAGCAACAACTGACTTTTTTCGGGGCTAAAACAGTAATGAAAATATTTCTTCTGTTCATTCAAAGTAAAGCCATTCTTTCGTCCAGGACATACAGTAAATCACCATCATATAGTCCATTTCATCTCTGGAAACTAGCAAGTAATTCTGACTTAAAATAGTGTAACAACTACATCCCCAGTATAGTCCCAGTGTCCCACAAGCAGGATCTGGGGAGGATGGTGTGTATGCAACCTTACCCTTACCTTATGAAGGTAGAGAGGTTATTTCAGATAGACCCCTAGCTCAAGAAAAACACAGCAAAACTAGTAAGAAAAGAAAATACAGTAGTGAAGTCATGTAGAAAAACAATGGCGAAAGAACAGTAGCAACAACAAATAATACAACACCAAAGCAAAGAAAACATGTAATAAATTGAACCCTAATTTTTGGCCTCTATATCCTCCCCTATCAAGAGTCTCGATAAAGTGTATCATGTCTTGTCTAATCACTTCTCACCATTGATTCCTCGGTCTACCTCTACCTCTCCTCATACCCCCACTATAACCAACCTCTCACACCTCCTCACTTGGGCATATGTACATCTCCTCTTTTCATGTTTGAACAATCTCAATCTCGCCTCCCTCATCTTGTCCACCACGGAGGCCACACCCACCTTGTCTCAAATATCTTCATTATTAATCTTATCTCTCCTAGTATGACCATGCATTCATCTCAGCATCCTCATTTTCACTACTTCCATCATCAGGATGTGCGTGGTCTTTGGCAGCCAATACTCCATCGCATACAACATAGTTGCTCTAACAATTGCTTTATAAAACTTACCTCAAAGTCTTGGTGCCATATTCTTAACATAGTGCAACTTTGAGAAATCAAATTTACCATACAAGGAAGCTTGTGTGCAAGCGAAAGGTCTAAAACTTGTAACAGTTGCTAAATTCTAACTTCAATACACCAAACGTAATCAAGGTTCATTTTTTGTTTCAAGGGAAGATGCAAATGAAAACTCAAAGTAATTTTCCTTTTCTAATCCCCAACGAAGGAAAATTATATAAGTAAGGTACGTGCTATCATGGATGGAGAGATGATTACCTACCCACATGCAGGTTATGTGCACATGCATTTAAGTTTTTATTGTTGTCTAAGCAACACTAAAATCAAAGGTAAAGAAAAGTTGATAGAAAAACTTTCTGGTTTTGGTTCACCTACAAGGCAGTTTATTGCACTCAAGCTATTTCATCTCACATCTGGTATACCCTCAAGTTTTAATTTGGTACAAAATGAAACTAGTTAATAGTTCTGATACACGGTATTCTTGCAGTTCTCTCTGCAAATTGTGCGTTACACTTCCTATTGTTCCGGGCTAATTCAAATAGCAGTTCTCTTTTTCTTTTTCTTTTTTTTTCCCAAACAAAAACCTCAGTTCCCATGTTGTCCCAATACCTCTTCCCAGGAATTTCAATTAGATCTGGACAAACTTGGCTAAATAAACTTTAGATAGGGAGCCTTGAGTAAAAATTGCTTACCCAAACCAATTATACTTGGATGTCCTTTTCCGTCTTTATTTTGACTAAATGCCAACATTCACAGACCTATATTTATGGACAATTATAGTAACAACTGAATAGTAAATCACAATCACCTTGATGAGTTCTGTCACCCTTCTTATAGATGATGTACGCCAACCAACCATATCTAGATAATGTCAAGAAACCACTGCAATCAATTCAAACAATTGAGAGAAGAAGCACTGGAACAAGCTTTATCAATGATACTGGATTACGACTCGATTACAGGAATCCTACGGATTCGAGGATCGAAAGATTGTCCAGGAGCTAGCTCGAGGATACAATCAATGGAGTTGATTAGAACAAGAAGGAATTAGAGAGAAGAAGAAGAGATTTGTATATTTCATATGCTGAATGAATATGAGTATTACAATGGCTATTTATCTAGAGTACAAATCCAACTGATTCTACTTTAACTGAATCAGTTATAACAGTCCTAACTAACTTCCAGTAACTAATTTCTAGAAACTGTAACAGTACTCTCCCCATACACAAGATCCTTGACCTCAAGGATCAAAAGAAGGAAATCTAGTCTTCAGGACAGTAGCAAATTCCCAAGTGGCCGCATCAGCAGGCAGTCCAACCCATTTAACCAGCACCTGAGCCACAACTTTGTTGCCTCTCTTAACCAGCCTTCTTTGCAAAACAGATTCAGGACTAGGGCAATTAGGATTAGCCAAATCAACAGGAGGACAAGAAATGGAAGAAGGAACCTCATAACACTTCTTTAATAATGACACATGCACAGTAGGGTGTATCTTTACTGAACTAGGCAAAAGGAGAGTGTCAGCCACAGGACCAACCCTCTTGATGATCTGAAATGGGCCATAATACTTAGCAGCCAGCTTGTGGGAAGAGTGCTGAGAGATGGTAGCTTGTTTATAAGGTTGCACTTTAAGATAAACCCAATCTCCAACAGAAAATTGTCGATCACTCCTATGAGAGTTTGCTGTCGATCACTCCTATGAGAGTTTGCTTGTTGCTTCATCATAAGCTGAGCTCGTAGCAAATGATGTTTCAGTAACTGTAGCTTGAGTTCTCTATTCACCAATGTAGTGTCAACTTCAGCAGAGGCCGACTCCCCTGGTAGATAAGGAAGATGGAGGGGTGGGGGTCTACCATACAGAGCCTCATAAGGGGTTGTTTGAATGGCTGAGTGGATGCAAGTGTTATACCAATATTCAGCCATAGGTAAACAAGCTACCCAATTTGAAGCATCATCATTACAGTAGCATCGCAAATAGGTTTCCAAGCATCCGTTTAGCACCTCAGTTTGTCCCTCAGACTGAGGGTGATAAGCCGTAGAGGTATGCGACAATACACCTTGCAGAGTGAAGAGCTCTTGCCAGAGAGAGCTCAGAAAAACATCATCTCTATCACTAGTAATAGCATCTGGAAGACCATGGAGCCTGACAATGGTATCCAAGAAAACTTGAGCAACTGATTGGCAGTATAAGGGTGTTTTAAGGGAATGAAATGGCCATACTTGCTGAGTCTATTGACCATCACCAAAATCACCTCATAGACCTTAGATTTAGGAAGACCATCAATGAAATCCATACTGATTTGAGACCAAACAATGTCAGGAATAGGCAAGGGCTGTAACAACCCCGGATAAGCAGCCAAATCGGACTTATTCTTTTGACAAATATCACATTTTTGAATGAATTCTCTCACTTCTGTCCTCATGTTCTTCCAGTAAAACAATGTCAACAACCTCTTGAGTGTAGCTTCAACTCCTGAATGACCCCCAAGAGGGCCAGCATGCCACAAAGTGATAATATCAGTCCTCAAGCTTTGCACATTGCCAATCACAAGTTTCCCTTTCCTTCTTAACTGACCTTGTAAAAAAGTGTATTGTTTGTGGGAAGTAGGATCCGCCTGTAACTCTGTAATTAACTGGTGCAACCCTTGATCTGAATGCCAACTAGCCTCTATAGCTTGAAAAAGATCAGTGTTAGTAGGTGAAATGATCAAAGCCAGCAACTCTGCTCCAGTAACTCTGGAAAGTGCATCAGCCACCTTGTTCTCACTTCCCTTTTTGTACTCAATAGAATAGTCAAATGGCATGAGCTTAGTCAACCACAATAACTGAGAATTAGTGTGCAACTTTTGCTCCATAAGAAACTTCAAGGCTTTCTGATCAGTCCTGATAACAAACCTCTGACCTAGTAGATATTGAGACCACTTAGTAACAGCTTGGACAATTGACAACAACTCTCTATCATATACTGATAACGCCGCATGCCTAGCAGATAAAGCTTTACTAATAAAAGCTATAGGGTGCCCTCCTCAATAAGCACAGCTCCAATTCCATAACCACTTGCATCTGTTTCAACAAAAAAAGTCTTGCTTGCATCAGGCAAAGCCAAGACAGGTGCTTGGGTTAGTGTCGCCTCCAATTGTACAAAGGCCTGTTGAGCTGTGGGATTCCGTTTGAACTTATCCTTCTTTGTAAGATCATTGAGAGGCCTCCTGATCATCCCAAACCTTGGATAAACCATCTATAATACCCTGCTAAGCCCAAGAACCCTCTCAATTGCTTAAGAGTAGTCGAGACTGGCCAATTTTTAATTGCTTGGATCTTCTCCGGATCAGTAGACACACCTTGAGCTGTGATAAAGTGCCCTAGATATTCAATCCTATGAACAACAAAGAAACATTTACTTTTTCAGGCAAACAACTGATGCTCCACCATCTTTAGAAAGACAGACTTCAAATGCAATATAGGATCTTCTATGGTTCTGCTGTATATCAGTATATCATCAAAAAATACCAACACATGCTTCCTTAGGAATTGTTGAAACACAGAATTCATTAATCCTTGAAATGTGGCTGGGGCATTTGAAAGTCCAAAAGGCATGACTAAGTACTCAAAATGCCCAGAGTGAGTTATAAAGGCAGTTTTTGGTACATCCTCGGCAGCCATTCTTAGTTGATGATATCCAGACCTTAAGTCTATTTTAGTGAATATCTAGGACCCTCCCAATTTGTCCAATAGGTCCTCCACTACAGGAATTGGAAACTTGTTCTTGGTAGTCAACTTATTTAAGTCCCTATAATCTACACATAACCTCCACGACCCATCTTTTTGCCCACTAACACAACTGGTGATGCAAAAGGACTGCAACTAGGCTGTATAATCCCTTGATCCAACATTTGTTGTACTAAACTCTCAATAACATCCTTTTTTACCGAAGGATATCTATAAGGTCTCTTATTCACAGGCTCCACACCAGCTTGCAGTACAATTCTATGATCAAATACACCTCTAGAGGGTGGTAAACCAACAGGTTCTTCAAATAATGCAGAAAATTCAGACAGTGCCTCTTGCAATGCAGGTTCTTCTCCGTGATCCTTTGCAGCTTCGACTTCTAATGAATGCCACTTGGCTACATCACTTCCTTGAGGAATCACTTGAATCATACAAAGCTGAGATTGATTGCTTGAGTGTTTGGCCAGTTTCCCAGCACTAGAAGTCAAAACTTGACTGCCAGACCCTCTGAGTAAAAGTTTCCTTCCTTTGTACCAAAATTCCATTGTTAAGTTCCTAAATTCAACTTAATATCACCCAATGATAATAGCCATGGGACCCCCAACACAACTCCACAAGATCCCAAAGGTAATAACAAAAAATCAGCCTTAAACTCGGCTCCTTGTAGTAACCAGGTGACAGAAGTTATCTTGTCCACTTTCATACTACCATTTGCTGCAGCTACCATCTCAGGTTTAATAGGCTTCACTTCACACCCCAATTGCTTGACCAGTTCAGGATCTATGAAATTATGAGAACTTCCGGTGTCAATCAGTATATGTAACCCCATTTTTGAATGGTAACCAGTCACCTTCAAGGTTCTAAATCCCAAAGTACCATTTAAGGCATGTATAGAGATCTCCATGTGCTCTACAGGTGGTCCCAGCTCCAGTGGTTCATTCCGCATCTCTTGAAATTCTCCACCTTGATCCGTTGAACCCTGCTCTTCTTCCAATTCCTCTACTTCTAACAGGTACAACGGCTTGAGATTCCTACACTTATGCCCAGGCATGTACTTCTCAGTGCAAAAATAACACAACCCTTTTGCCCTTTTTCATTCATCTCCTCAATACTCAAAGTTCTTCTGTTTACCCCTTTAGAAAAATTAGAAGTATCGGTGGCAGGTCTAGGCAACGGATGCTTACTGTTTTCATTCTTTGGTCCATGAATCTTCTTGCACCCATCTGATGTTTGATTAGATACTGGCTGTCTCACAGCAGCTAAGTATGCCTCTTGCATCCTTGCACTCATGTATACCTGAGATAGAGAAGTGGGATTGGTAATCTTGACAGCAATATTCAACTCAGGTTTCAATCCCCCGATAAAAGCAACTAATAGCATTTTCTTGTGATACATTTACTCTTGTCAAATTCCTCACAAGAATTGCTTGATACTCCTTTACACTGCCCACCTGCTTGATTTTCTTAATTTCTTCCATTGGATCATCAAAATCAGTACCAAATCTTTCAACCAATGCCCTCACATAGTCACTCCAACTGGGTGGTTGTAAGTATGGCCTATATCTCATGAAGGACAAATGCCATTGAATGGCCTCTCCTTCTAATTGCAAAGCTGCAACTGTCACCTTCTCATCTGGCCGACATTCTCCATGGAAAAGAATTGATCAATTTTGAACAACCATGACATAAGATCTTCCTGTCCGAATCTCAAGAACTCCATTCATGACCATCTATTGAAGTTCGATTGGTGAAAATGAGTTGTATTACTTGTGGTAAGACTCCTTTCCCTTTGTACCCTTACATCATCATTTTGATCAACAGCTCCATCTGGTCCTAATGGAACAGTGCCCATGCGATTTTCTCCTGAAATCTGGTTCCTCAATTCTTCACTGCCTGGTCTAATTTCTCCAAGGACGAGACTTTACCAGCTAACCTTCCCACCTCTGTTACCAGATTTTGCATCATATCTCGTAAATCTCCAATTTCTGATGCAGAATTATCACTGTTTGTTTCCCCAACTGGTCGACTTCCTTTCACCATTGTTGCCAAGGAACAAGCTGGCTCTGATACCAATGATACTGGATTATGACTCGATTACAGGAATCCCACGGATTCGAGGATCGAAAGATTGTCCAGGAGCTAGCTCGAGGATACAATCAATGGAGTTGATTAGAACAAGAAGGAATTGGAGAGAAGAAGAAGAGATTTGTATATTTCATATGCTGTATGAATATGAGTATTACTGATTCTACTTTAACTGAATCAGTTATAACAGTCCTAACTAACTTCCAGTAACTAATTTTAGAAACTGTAACAATCAATGAATTAATTTTGCTAATTAAATGAAGAAACAATATATGAGTTGCAATGGATACGATCATAAGAGACATTAGCATAAAGAACACGCCATCTGAAAGCACCAAGCGCTGATCTGCAAGAAGGAACTCCAGTTGTAAGGGAAAAAAGGGCATGAGAGAAACAACTACTTCAAGGACTGGTGGAGATATTTCTACTCACATAAATTTTCCATCATCACAGTCCGATGCCATCCTTAGCAGAAGAGGTGGTTTAGTAGGTTTGCCATCTGTAAGGAAGAGCTGACTACCAGTTTGGCCAACAAATATAGGAGCTATAGGTGCTGCAAGTTTCTCCAAGATCGGCAACCCTAAGAGAAAAGGAAGCTGAGAAGAAAAAAGTTATTAACTGTCCTGATATAAAAGCTGGAAACTCTGTACAATGTAGCAAAGTAAAAAAGAATATTTAGTTCATGATTATTGGCGCTGCTGTGTACTCATTACTGTTACTACTATTGTTTCTTTTTTTAAAGGCAAGCAGTGTAACATTATGGATTGTTATTGTATAATCTGTCATTAATAATAAAAGAAATTGCTTTTCTTTCGTCATGTTTTCTTTACTGAAACAGGATGTGTTACGGTTCATTTTCTTTACTTGTAATATTGATCAACACTTGTATAATTTCTTCAAGTAAATAAGTACTGGCATAGTTTCTCTCATTCAATATCAAACAATTTAAATTTTCAACTTCCACTTAAAAAGGTACTCTTATTCAAAACAACAATTGATGTATGAAAAAATATTAAAATATAGTACATGAATTTTTTTTTTTACATTTTTTTTGTTCCTGCTAAGATTTTTGCACCAATTAAAGGAAGGGTCCACACAGGAATAAAATAGGAGTAACAAGTATCTTTTGTATATTTTGCAAAGATGATGAAGACTACAAACAACACCAGTAATTGAATGCCATGACACAAAAAGCTTTATCACAGCCATGCTTATCTACAGGCTTCTATCCTTTTACCCTCATAAAGCACACAATAGAAGCTGATGAAATCAATTTTTCTAGTATTTCACACTAAGCCTCAACTCTTATGAAGAATTCACAAAATTTTACTCCCTCGCCTCCGTCCCATTTATTTTATTTATTTAATTTTTTGAGTAAAGGGCGACTTGTATTTCAGTATTTTAATGGACTCGGAGTTTAAATTTATTACTCTACTTGGACTTTTATGTAATCAATGATGGAAAAAATTTGAAAAAGTTGGAACACATAGATCACATATCTCAAATTTAAAATTTGAATAACTCATAAGTTTGAGCTTTGAAAGTTGTGAAATTATGTAGAATCGAATGGTATCAAACATCTTAAGATGTCTCAAATTAAAAAAAAATGACTGACCAACACTCTATTATAGATGTGCATGCGTTACCCAAGCACAACAATTTTACAAATAAGATTCCATTTTAACATCTAAGTTAGAACTAATACAAGTGCTTTTTAAAGTTTTTACTCCACTGGCACCTACTACTCCACTCAAGTTTCAGAATTTCAAGGGAGAGACTCCATTATGAGATTTACACATTTTAAAGCAAGAAATAGGAGACATACACATGAAATACATAAAAACAACTGCAAATCCCTAAACAAGGAATTGTAATTAGTAACTAATAAAGGACAAGTATAGTAGGTAAAGGTAAATTACTCTTATTATAAATGGCAATAAATCCCACCTAAGAAACACAGAGATAAGATTTTTGATGGATAAGTGATAAGATTGTACCATGACAACAGACCTGATTTTTTCCTCTCACACCAAGATGTGGTGTTGCCAAGGTGATAAAATTGACTGGCTCCAGGCCAGCAATCAAACCTATATTTAAGGAGCCTACTGGTTTGAGGTTTGCACTAGTTGAAGTGGCTACATCATTGGACTGTTCATTACAGTTGTCTGATGAATAAAGTACGGCAAGTGCATATCTTGCAATCAACCCACCAAGAGAATGAGCTAAAAAGGATATCTTCTTCAGGCTTTCTCTCTTCTTTACAACCAGCCTGACCTGTTCATAATCAGAAGTTCCAAATAAGGAAGATTAGCGCTCATAGTTTTACTCTGTAAGAACAAGTTATATATTGGAAACTTGAAAGTAGTCACCTAAGCAGCACGGGGTTAAAGAGGGATATGTTTTCATGTCAGAAGCGTGTGGCCAAAAACCATTTGACCATTCATATACTTTTCTTTCTGGGTTTGGTAAAAAATGTGAAACTTGACCATTCAAATGTTGGAAATACGCAGATGAAGTAAAAAATACATAAGAGGCCAACTTTTTTTTTAGGAAGCGCATAGAGGCCAACTTTAGAATATTAGAAAAATCTATATGTCGCACTTGATGGAAAGCTGGACATCTTTCAGCAAATATCGTACTGCAGTGACATTGCATTCACCTGCCCCAAAACAGGAAGATAACATTCACCTACACTTCTTAAACAGCAACTACCAGCGGAGGATATACCTAACTGTCAGGGTTTTATTGCCATAACCAAAAATCAATGCTAACCATACAAATTTAAAAAATAACCAAGCTAACCTAAAATAGAACTAAAAATGAATAGTTTAATAGCACCAAAATTCTTCCCCAACCAAACAAGAAAAATATGGCCGCCTATCCTACACCAAGACACCACGCAGTAGCACCAGACTCGCAACTATACAGCATAGTGACCTCGTTTACATACTCACTTCATCTGCTAGTCGGTTTCCAGCTCCATCAATCCCAGTGAAGGTTTTAGTGAACGTATTACATGAACTTGCTGAACGCCACAAAAAGACAAGTCAGATAGCTTCTTGTATTTGGACATCAGCATGTACTTTCTTGGTGTAGCATGCAAATTCAAGTAAGAGAAAACCTAGAACACTAAAAATAAATAGATGAGAATATAAGGACAAGTTTCACTAGAAAACATACCATATATCAAAAAGTTTCTTCCCAACCGCCTCCTCAACTCTGCTTGCACATATGTCCAGTCACCTGGGCTGCATGCTTTGGAAAGCTCAGTGATGAAAATAACATCATGCTTATTTTAAGGAAGAATTTTTTTGAGTATGGAAGATATAAACATTTATTTGGGCTTGAGGCGTAGTTAATTGACTGATATGGCTGATATCAGCATTTAAGACTGTGCCCATACACAAATATCAGACACAAACCCTTGACAACCATATCATGGATTAGGAAGTAAATCAACCTCAAGAACGCAGAAGAAAGTTCAAGCACAAAATATAGAAAGTGATACACAAACAGATATAGACATGTATGTCACTTGGAGAAATGCTCAGGCCAAGTTTCATACTCCAGGAAAAAGGAAAGTTCCAACCATGTTATGCGTGTTGAAAGTGAGAATGTAAGACCACTTAAACCTTACCTCGGTATAGCACTATACTCAAACATAATATTTACATCCAAAGGTCACAAAAAAAATAAAATGATATGTGGTTCTGATCAAAATGTTTTCTCAATGTTAAAACTTCTTCTTGCTTGAGCACTTAGAAAGTCAAGGTTTGAGCATGGTTGACGATAGGCAAATTGACTGCTCAAATTAACAGCCCTGCAAAAATAGAGGAAAGACCAACAGGTACTTTTTACTCCATTCAGATTGAAACTCCTTTTTGATATGGTAAACCCCATCAGAAACAGCTTCTCCACCCCCACAAAAAAGTAGGGTGAAGTCTGTACATCCTAACCCCCCGAACCCCACTTGGAGGATTACACTAGGTATGTTGCTGTTGTTGGTAAACCCCAACTACCTCAGAGGAGTCAACTGTAGCCTTTTCCCAGTTTCTTGGTTGGAAATGTAGTGCTCTTTCAAACAGAGCAACTTCACTTGTCAATCCATACAGATTTAAAGTAATTTTCCGTGATAGCTTGAATACGATTATGTGGAAACCCCTACTTTATTGCATCTTGTTACTAATCCTTTTGTTAAATTCCAATTCTTTCTTTGTATAGAAAAGGAGAATAGCAGCTAATTTAACTAGTATGCTCACATTCAAACCTTATGGCCTTGTCCCTTTTCTTCTTCTTATGCTTTCCATTGTCTTCTGCATCTCTTATGTTTTCTCTTTTGATCTGCAAACCCCAGCACCCAGACTCCTTACAGTTTTCTGTATCTCTAAAGAGAATCATGTTCACTTTGCATTACATTTTTTCAAATGCATGTACATACATATTTTATATCTACAACATAAATGTATACAAGATTTGTAGATACATAAAAGCATCCCTTTCAGTGTGAGTAAACAAAGTTCTCTACCTTGCTAAGATGCCATGAACAAGAACTACAAGATGCTCAGGTTCATCCCCCGCATCCATCAAGACTTTCGGTGACATAACACTTCCTTCAGTTGTACTCATCGCATGGGCTCTAAAGCTTTGACTTCTCCAAATGTTGTTTATTCCTGCATACAAGGCAGACAAAATCCTCAGAGAAACAATTTGCAAAACTAAATAAAGGATTCTTACACATCAAGACATGTGAAGTGTAAGCAATGATAAGGATTTTGCAGAAGAACACAAGAAACTATGTCCTAACTCAGATAGACAACATGGCTATTCAAAATTCAGAAAACAGTTGACTGCAATCAGAGAGGAGACAAAGCTGCAAAGCCGACATACAGCCTCTTTTGTATCGGCACAATTAATATTGCTTCTTAAGTTGCATTACTTGATAAAGAATGCCTTCTTTACTTCCTTGTCTTTCATAAACCTCTCTACAAAGGTCTGAGCTCAAGCTCCCCTCCTCTGATTCAGTACCTATAATACAATTAAACAATGTAGTGCTTCCAAGGTATCCCTCTCAAATCATACCACCTGTTTTCCTGTATTATGAGTGAATATAAAACCTCAGTAGAAACAGCTCCACCTTGCCATATTCTCAATACTGCAGTAGTCCTTCAGCAGTTATGTTCCAAAACAGATGTGTGTCATTTCTAGGATCTCAGCTACTACAACCTTGTTGTTGCCAGCCAGTTGCAGGAAGACATCTTTCAACATGTTATCCCCACACGAAAGGTTTAGCCAGAACAGAACTCAATTCATATTTCTGATTTTGTATTCCATGAACCATGTAAAGGGCCATCTTATCCTTCATTACTTCTACATATTTTTCCTATATAAGATGACATTACTTCCTTTGCGGAATGGCCGATATCGGTCACCACCTTAATAATGACTATCCTCCACATGGCTCCCCCTTTGTTGGCAAACCCCCATAACAATTTCCAACAATGATCGGTCTAAGATATCTCGCATTCGATTTTCCCAACCCCCACTACTTTCAAGGGGGTCATACCCCTTTCAAATTCACAAGATGGTACTTTCTTTTCCCTTTTGCACCATCCCAGAGAGAAGTTATCATTGATTTGTCCAATCTTCCACTAACTGAAACAAAGATGAGAAATGAGGAAATGAATGGGTTGGTATTTGATAATGTTGCCTTTATCAAAATGATCTTATCCAACATTTGATAAGTGGATTTTCTTTTACCCAAAAAATTTGAATCAACATTCAACGGTTGCCAAATTTCCCCAATTTGAACCTTCCGACTAGCAGGAGCCCCAAATGATTGGTGGAAAGTTTAATAACATTGCACTCTCCAAAACGTGGAAGCTCATGGTCAGATCAACCGTATCCAAGCAAGCCTTGTTGAGAAGCACAAATCTGGATGCATGTAAAGCCATCTCTAAAGTGATTTCTATGGCAAGTAAACAACTATATGTTCTGAGCAAGGTTAGCTTGCCTTAGAATCAAGAAGCTAGTGTAAATACCACTTCCCTTTCATTTCCTTAGCCATAGAAATGTCCAAAAAAGAACACTTAAGGAGATGGAAAATCCAAATGACAAGGGGAAACAAAAGGCTGAAGTCATTTCTGTCATCTGATTACAAACATAGAATGGATAAATGTGAGTAGCAGGGACATAGAGGATGATGTCGCACGTCATATTGCGGCAACATTGACAAATAGAGACTTGTTTCTGTAGTATTGTGTGATAAGAAAGTACCACCTAAACTTAAAGGTAAGTTCTATAGAATGGTAGTTAGACTGTCTTTGTTATATGGGTGGAGTACTTGTCAGTCAAAAACTCACATATTCAAAAAATGCATGTTGCACAAATGAGAATGTTGAGATGGACGCGTGGACATACTAGAAGTGACAGGATGAAGAATAAGGTTAATCTGAATAAGGTTAATCTGAAGAAGGTGGGAGTAGCCACTATGGCAGACAAGATGAGAGACAAAAAACTGAGATGGTTTGGGCATCTACAATGCTACAGTTAGAAAGTGTGAGATGATTTAGGGGTTCCGCGAGGGAGATGGGTGGACAGAAAAAGCATTAAGAAGAGGTGATTAGGCAGGATATAGTGCAGCTTCATATACCGAGGACATGACCTTAGATAGAAAGAAATGGAGGTCACGTATTAGGATAAAGGCTAGTAGAGTTAGGCTATTGTTTTGCTTTTGACAGTTAAGGACTGTTATAAGATTAGTCATATCATTATAGTTGGGTTGTTATTGCTTTTCAATTATTTCCCTACTTATAATATTTTCTTGTAGAGTTGATATTGCCCTTCATTTTAGACAATATTTTATATTTTTTTTTCTTCTTCTTCTAGGGCTAATACATTTGAACTGAGAGTCTTTCGAAAATAGTCTCCCTTCGTGAGGTAGTGGCAAGGCTTGCGTACACTCTATCCTCCCCAGACAGCATTTGTGGGATGTATGTTGTTGTTTTAATGGATAAATGTGAGTAGCAGTCAATTATCACTACTATTTGCAGAATGGCAATCCCTCTTTCCCATTAGACAACTCCAACAATCCATATGAACCGGAAAAAGCAAACTAGAACTATTTGATTCAGCGGCATTCCTGACCTGCAAATTTTTACTAGCTACTCCTTTTTCTTCACACTGTACTTCGAGAAAAGATCAAATTACTCAACAAAAGAAAGGGTTTTAATTTGTATTTTCGCATTTCTATCCATCAGGATTTCAATTAGCTTCAGTAATCAACCACCCATCCAAATAATATGCACTAAAAACACCCCCTGATTCTTTTTCATGATAAATCAAACAAGTCACATCAAGAATCAATTAATCTACTAAGTTAAATAGCACAAACTTCAATTCAATAGATAAGAAAAGAGAGAGAATTACCAGAAAAGGTGAGAAATTTCCAATTAAATGTACGGCGTTGATCAAAGGAGGAAGAAGATGAAGAAGACGAAGGAGAAGCGGAAGAAGAATTGGGAGAAACAGAAGGGCGATGAGAATAATGGTGAAGTAATGTCGCTGATGAGGCCATATATGTTGGGTAACCCACCAAGTGTAGAAAGAAAAGAAAGGACCCTTTTTGGGATTCCCTTTCTTGTGTTTCTTATTCACCGTGCAAAACGCGCTAAGCAGACTGTTTTATGTCAACATCATCAGCAACATTTCTCTTTTCTTTCATTTTACTTACCTCCATAGCCCTTAACCTGCATTCAGGTTAACTCCGGGAAAGAGGCCTACTTGGCCTTTTCCTTAATCCAATTTTTGTGTTATCGTTTTCTTCCAAACCTGCATAATCATGATGGTTACCACAAGAAACCACACTAGCTCACAAAAAAATGCTGGAATTATTTTACTTTTTTCAACTTTCTCTTTGTTTAACATTAAAAATAAGTTATTTTGAATTAATTATCTTAAGATGGATTATTTTGAAATAAATCATTTTATTATGTATATTGAATAATTTATTTCATTAAGAACTTATTTAATACTTTAAATCAAATATAAATTAAAATAATTTTATATTTTATTTTAAAATTATGCTATTTTAATAACTTATACTAAACGGCTACTAAAGAAAAATATTAAATAAAATGTATTAATATTACTTACATTACTATACAAATAGTAAGTAGAGCTGTCAAAACAAACTTGACCCATTAGGCTGGCCTACCCAACCCTTGAATTAAGTAGGGTTAGGATAAATTTGTTTAGTCCATTTAGGAACAAGGTTTTTAGGCTCGCCCTCATTTAGCTCGCTAGCCTCATAGGCCCAACCCGTGAACCTTAGAGGCTAGCCCGTGACCCGTGAATTTTAAGAATATTTATTACATATTTTTAAGTAGTGATTTATCTATTAAAATTTTGTCAATAAATACTTACAAAAATAAAAAATCAAGTCCAACTCATTTCATTTGCACAACTTTTACATTTAGGCCATTAGTCCATTAGATTTTCTTATTAGTCAATTACTTCATTCATTTTTCTATTTTACTTTCATTCAATGTAACATTTGCCTCTTCTTTTTGTTTAACAATTACTTTAGCATAGTTTTTACTTTCATTTTAGGCATTGAAGTACGTACTTAGGCCTAATTTTTCATTTTTCATTTTGTTGTCTTGTTTATGATTAAAAAAATTATGTAATTTATGTTACTATGATGAATCCTATGAATATTGTACCTTGACAATTTTGTTATTTTGTAAATATTCTACTGAAGTGTGCAACTTATGAACATATGGAATTTTGTACATATTGGTGTTATGTTCATCACTATTACATAGTCTTTCTAAGAAGATTCATATTGTCCATCTTTTAGTTAAAGGGCCAACTCGTGGCCCGCATAGGACTAGGTTGGATTGCTATTTTATTGGCCCTTTAGTTAAAAGTTTTAGCTTGTCCTAACTCGTGTAACTCTCTAGTTCGTTAGGATTAAGTTGAGTTGGTTAGCCAAGCCATTTTGACAGCTCGATCTAATAGGAAGGTATGTAATATCATATATTTACTTTTTCACACTAATTGTAGCTAATTACTCTATTCAGTTCAAAATAAATTGTTTTTAATAATTTTTTATAATTTAAAATGAATGAATTTTTCAAAATCTCAAAAAAGTGTATTAAGTATTTTTTTTTTGGTCCAAAGTTATTCTTCCCTTTAATTGATCTTTCAAATTGCAACGCGAATTATTTCTTTTTCTACTTTTAAGAAAAGTTCAAATCAAAAAGTAAATATTGATTTTGTGTATGCAACGAGAGAAAAGGGGTAATTTTTTTTTTTAGAAGAAACTAGAGTTAAAACAGGAGAAATGCCTTTCTCTCTACCATTGGAAATAAAAGAACTCCTCACCACAGACGACCACAAATTAATATCAACCTAGTAAAAATAACAGCCAGAATAATAAAAGTATTTATAAACCATCCCTTTAAGATTGTAGATTCCATATTTTCCTTTTGACAAAAAAGGGGCTTTCTAATTTCGATTTTGCAGCCTGCAGAAAGAAACAAAGAAAGACCAAAAATATTTTTATATATTAAAAAAACATAAAGAAGTAAGAAAAATGGGAAAATCAGCAATAATCTTTATTGCTAGTGCTATTTGCTTGTTCTCCCTTTCGGGTATTACTCAAGCCGTTGAAGAATCTGATAATTATCAATTTATTCTTGAAGGAATTGTGTATTGTGATCCTTGTCGTGTAATATTCAAAACCAATCTTAGTGAGCCCATTGCAGGTATAATTTTTTTAAAAAATATATTACAAAGTATTTTTCTTTTCAAATATATTTAATATTGTTGAATTAATTTATATAGTGCAATGTCAGTTATGAGGGATTAATTGAGTTGTCCAATATAGATTTTGAAATTAAATCTCTATGTTTGGTTGAGATTATTTCCTAAAATTAGGTAAAACAAAAACATTATACTTCTAATAGATTATTCTGGTTATCTTGGTTTATAATCAAGGATATATATATTCCTCAGTTTTAAAACTATCAAAGATATTAAAAGCCAATTTAGATTGATTTGTAGTTTTTTATCCTATTTTTGTTTCCCCCCGCCCCTTTTTTTCTTGAAATAAGTGCTTGAAACTATATATATTTTAATATTAATCAAACAATATGAAAGTGTTTAAAACCTTATTATTAGAGTTGTTAACAAGGGTTTGATTCACCTCATCCTAGTTGATACAAATTTTAGAATTTGAAGGGTCAAGTTGAGTTGACCCATATGTTTGTGGGCCAGAAAACAACAACTTCATCTCAGTAGTAGCTGGGCTCAGTAGTAGCTGGGCTAACAAAACAATCTAACATATTTAAAATTTTTAAGTGAATTTTGAGTTTGGAATCTTACTATCGTTAATACTCTCTTTTATTTTTATTTTTAAATTCGATCCACGAGTCGGTCTAACTCATATTGCAAAAGCCCCACAAATTAGTATACTTATTTGGGTGCAACTAAAAAGTTTATTTTTTAAATAAGCTTCAAAAACCCTAGTTCAATCTACTAAATCATGAGTTAAGTCACGTTGACCCAACGACGTAGCCTATATTTACGGCTCTACTTCTATTATAACAATTCGATACAGGATCAATATCTTTCTATAGAAGTGCACAAAAACATTAAAAATCTGATAATAAAAAATAAAGACACACAAATTCATGGTTGAAATGAAAAATAATAAATAGGGTTGGTGAACAATTGAATTCATAGAATTAGTTTGTAGTATTTTAGATTTGCACTAACCTATTTAATTTGCACGTACATATGCAGATGCGAGGGTGGGGATGCAATGCCGACACCCAGAAACAGAACAAGTGACAATGACTGTGACCGCCTCGACTAATTCCAGCGGATATTACCACATGTTGATCGAAGGAGATCACGAGAACGAAATCTGCGAGACATATTTGATAAAGAGTCCAAAAGAAGAGTGCAATGTGATACCAACTGAAGGACATACCAACGAAACATCAAGAGTTACACTGACTAGCGAAAATGGCATGGCTGGAAAGTATCGTGAATCTAATGCTCTCTTTTTCTTGACCCAAAAGGTTGCACCAGAATGTCAAGCAGAACTCACGAAGTTGGAATATATCCCTGAGCTTAAAGATACTAACCAGGCCTAAGTGATTTTAAATTGAATTACAATAAGATTTAAGAGCCTGTTTGGATTCGTTTTAGCCTTTTCATTTATTTTTATAAATTTTAGCTTAATATCAAGTGTTTCTAAGCATTTTTTAAAAATTTAACCAAATATTCTAAAAAAATTAATCCAAACAGGCTTTAAAACTCGTCCTACTTTTAGTTTATATGATGCGTCATTAATTTTACATCTATATAATATACTTTGATTTTGGACGATATGGTCATTTTTTTAGTAATTTTGTGTTTGTTTGAATTTTGATTTTGAGGAGTTTCCAAATTACTTTATTCCTCAAGCTTTGGACCTAGCTAGCTAGGGCTGTCTAAAACTGAAGCAAAACTAATTAAAAGTTATTGGTTCATAGTAATGGGTTATTGGTTTAATAATTTTGGTAACAATTTGAATTTTTTAATTATTGGGTTATCGGTTCTTAATGGTTTTAGATTTTTTCTTAACGAGTTAACCGATAGCCCATAGTGAATTAAATAATTATATTTGTACCATTTGGTAAATAAAGTCCTTGACAGTTTTGTACTCTTATTTTTTACTGTTTCAAACTCTCAGTTATTCTACAATATAATAGTATTTGCTTTTGAACAAAATTTAATCTGTCAACACATGTGTATGGTTTATTGGTTTGTCACCTTGTTTCTAAGTGATTTTCAACAAAGAAAATTTTGTATCAAATTTTAACGGTTAAACCATAATCAAATTGATAGCAATCACTAATCAATGAACTAATAATTGATAAGTTAATATCTTAATGTTTCTAATAATGATTTAACATATCTACGAATTGATAACTCGATAGTCGAATCGATAAACTTTCGAAACTAAATCAAATCGAACCGTCCGATATGTATCGTAGACATAGCAACTTCCGTTCAAGGCTCAAATGTATTAATGTGTTTTCTACCCATAAAAGAATAAGTTGTATAAAATACCTACTATCATTCGTGGAGCAACGATCCTACTATTTCTAAAAGTACCAGGTGAATTTATACTTCAACTGAACAGTTGAATCGACTGTCGATCAGCACCACAAGCCTTTATCCATTTTAATTTATCTATGTAATTTTAATTATTCATATGAAATTTGACAAAATAAAAAAAATTTCAATATGATAAATTGTAAACTTAAATTAAAAAATATATTAAAATATTTTTTAATTTTTTGGTCTTACACATATCATTTTGAAAAAGTTTGAATGAAGAGCTTATGAGAAAAGGACAAATGCATTTTTTAAAAATATTCCAAGAAAAAGGGAAACAAATACTTCCTTTTGTCAAATGAATTTCAAGAAGAGAGAAGTATTAAAAATACTCTTAAACTTGTCATGAATTATCAGTTTTGTTCTTAAATTACTGATAGGTTTAGAAACACTATTCAATTTAGCGAATTAAGCTTAAATACACCCTCGAACTTGATACAAATTATTAGTTTCTTCCCTAAATTATTGATGGACTTAAAAACACCCATCAACTTGGTGAACTGGGCTTAGATACACCCCTCTTATGTCACATGACATAACAAGTGAGTACAATATATTTAAAGCTAGTGAAAGGTTAAAAAAAGATCACATCAGCCTTAATTTTTCTCTTTTTTTTAAAAAAAAAAGAAGAAGAAAATTTCCGTGTAACTTTTAATTACCAAACTACTAGAATAGCCTTCTTCTTCTTATTATTTAACGTTTCCTTCATAATCAGACCTCAAAGTAAGATCTACTTTTTTTTCATTCTCATTTTTAATTACTTGATTCTCTTTGTTTTCCTATTTTGTTTATGATTTTTTTGTGTCAATATGGACTTCCAACAACGTTAAAATTTCATGGTCGGAGGACAATCTCGTAAGAATCTTATGGGATTGTCAAAATATTGCAACAAATGAAGCTTTACAAAATTTCAAATCAAAATTTAATAAATTACAGAAATATGAAGTTAGGGGTTATTTTTTAAACCTATCAATAGTTTAGCAACGAAACTAATAATTCTTGTCAAGTTCGAGGGTGTATTTAAGCTTACTTAGCCAAGTTGAGGGGTATTTTTAAGTTATCAATAGTTTAGGGACGAAACTAATAATTCGTGTCAAGTTTGAGGGTGTATCTAAATTTAGTTCACCAAGTTGATGGGTGTTTTTAAGCCTATCAATAGTTTAGAAATGAAATAATAATTTGTGATAAGTTTAGAAGTATTTTTAATACTTCTTTCTTTAAAAAAGTTTCTAAGAGATTTTTTTAAAACGGGTATTCTCTTGTAAAACAGTAAGGACACATTATTGGAAACATAAGGAATATCGCTTTTGGTTCCATAATTACTTTATGTTTCATTGATTTTTCCATTTTTCAATTATCTATTACTCTTCAAATCAAACTAATTTGCTGAACATTGACCTGACTTAATTATTTATGGTCAGTGCGACGCCATTGTTTCCTTGAGTTCATTATTTTACCGTATATGGAAATGATCTTCTTAGACATAAAGTATCTATGAAACTAAAAAACTTGTGATATGATACCAGTCGAACCAAATAGAGATACTAATCAGCAATATAAATAGTTAATAATTAACTGTATGACTAGCTAAATAGAAATTAATATTAACTTATAATACTAATATTTATATGTGATGATTTAAGAAGACATTGAGTTTGGATATCTCTTATTATTTACAGTATTACTTATTTTTAGAATTCTACTTTATTTTTACTTAGTTATTTGGTCCATAGACAGCCCCAACTCACATTACTAAAGTCTCACGAGCCAACAAGCTTACTAAGAACTAGGCTTAAAAAAACCTTTTAAATGAGTTTTGAATATGTTAACTCAACCCTGTTAGAATAAAATGATTTTGATGTATTCACAAACTTTGCGATGAAAGCTGATCTCATTTTAGAGTAAGCACAGTATCTTGTAATATCTAGTCGATAATGACCGTGTCTGTAAATAACTAAGTATGCTCGAGTATTGGCAGTGTGACAGGTATACTGGCTCATGAAATTTCTTCAAATGGAGTGGTTCAACGTGTGGTCCCAAAAGATTGTTATTCCACAATTAATGGCTTGGATATATATTGTGAATCAACAAGAGAAAAGACTATCACTTCCAACATATTCACAACTAGAATATCATTTTATTCATCCTGAAAATACACTAGAGAAATAGCTATGGCGTCAAAGGCTTCTATTGTTTCATCTCAAGCTTTCTTTAGTCTTATTTCCTTGTTCTTAATGTGAACTAGATCCTATTTTATAAAAGATTCTGGGGTTTTGATTTGAAGTTCCTTTTTAGGTGTCTTGCTTTTGTTCTTAGCTTGGCCGGGTAGATAGGAATTGGTTGTATTTCACTTGCTTGTAAGGGGAAAAGGGATTTGTGGATCAATTCTTAAGATTACTAGGCTTGTAATTGTTTTGCTCCTTAAAGTTAGTGAAATTTGAACTGAATTCTATGGATTTTCTTTCCTTGAGCAAGGAGATTTTCACTCTAAATTTGCTATGTTTTTATTTTCTTTCTTGTTATCTGTGTTGAGGGACCTGATCCCTTGATATAGTAGACTCGTGCATGCCAACAAACCCTATCAAATCAGGACTAAATCGAACCGGATTGGCCTAACGGCCTTTGGTCTTTGAATTCAAACTCTAATACATTATAATATGGAGTTTGAAGCATTCACTGTGGCATACTTCTATTGCTCAACAAGAGACCCAAAATCAAACTTCAAATAAAGGCCTAATATTTAAAAAAGGAAGATGATGGATCATATGCATATTTATTTAAAGTCTTATTTCTAATTATCCAGTTAGGGGTCTAATTCACTTTCTAGTTTAAGTTCTTGACTACTAATAATACGATCATTCTTGATTCGTTAATTTTATTTTATCTACCACAAGTCCACAATCAATCAATGTTCTTGGCAATACTACGTATAAAGTTGAAGAATAATTTTAATTCTTGAACTTCGTATGTTTTTTTCTTCTGTCTTAAGTTTCTATATTTACGCATTCTTGGACCATTTTTATGTGTTTTAGCTAGGAATATTATGTCCATATCTTATGATACATTAAATAGTGACCAAATATTTACTGACGGTCAAAAACTCATCTTGTCAAGCTCTCTAGTGTTCTTTCATTAAAGAGCCACTCTTTCTCGGATCTTCAGCATGGCCTTACTTGAGTAACCAACATTCCAACGTCAATTCATCTTTAGACGTGAGAGAAAAAAGGAAAATACAAATAAGAGTCTAAATAGGAGTACATATAAAAGAAAGCCATCAAAATACTAAGTTCCATATACTATCATATTTTTTTAAAAATAAACCGGTGCTCTATCCTGCAAAACCAATATTGAAAGTTCAAAAAATATATAGAGAACTATTTATTTAAAAAAGAATTAAAGAGGGAAGAAAATGGGAAAATCAGCTTATGTAATCTTGATTACTAGTGTTGTAATTGTTTGTTTATTTTCCGTGTTGGGGATTAGTGAGGGGTCTATAGGATCTAAAAATCATATACTCATTATAGAAGGAGGTGTCTATTGTGATCCTTGTCATTCTGCATTGCAATCCAATCTTAGTGAGCCTTTAGCAGGTATACCTTATTATGTATTATTATTTCTCCCTCCATTTTGCATATCATTCCGCTCGATCGATTGTCACTTTAAGAAATTCAATTTCAAACATATACACCTACCTATAAGCGAATTCAACATGTAACATCGATCAATTGAATTTGAAATGAACATGATCATATATTCGCATGGATATATGTAGGTGTACGCGTAGAGTTGGAGCACTATTGTGGCCTCAAAACAAAAAAAGTCTCGTTGGTTTCATCAGCCATGACCAACTTCATGGGAAAATACCGCATAATTTTAGAAAGACAACACAAGAATGAGAGTTATGGGGTTAAATTGGTAAGTAGCCCTAGAGAAGATTGTAATGTATATCCTGATTATCCGAGAACAACAGTAATTAATCTTAACGGCAAAAAAATTAGTAATTTAGAAGTATATACACTAGCCCCTCTTCGTTTCTTTACAAAAAAAGCCTCACCGGAGTGTGTACATGCGTCAATTTATTCCTCATCGTGAACCTAAACATGTCAATCATTACGTCCTTCTTTTAAAAATTGTCCGTCCTGACAAATATAATTTATTGTATATTTGTAAAAGTTATTTGACAGATGAACCGCTTTAGTACTCTGCCTATTTCAATCAAAGATGATTATCATCCAGTTATTTTAAGGATCAAATGTATGTACTACGATTTTCTATGAACAAAATGGAAAAGGAATTATGAACAAAAAAATTTTGTTTGCCTTAATGTCAGTTGCTTCCAAGCGGCTTATATATACAAAGAATTAGAAGTGGAACACCAAAGTTTGCGACTTCTTTTGAAAATTCAATTAGGTTATTGATCTCAGAACTATCTCTCAGATATAAGATTAATTCATTTTCAATATGTTAAGCAAACAACGTCAATAACAATAACATACCCAGTGGAATCTCATAAGTGGGGTCTGAGGAGGGTAGAATGTACGCAGACCTTACCACTACCTCATAAAGGTAGACAGGTTGTTTCCTGGTAATCCTTGTCTCCGAAGCTCATAAGTAGAATAAACTAGATATGAAAAAAGAAATGGAACAGAAAGAGTGACTAATAAGGAAAAACATATAAGAGTATGCAAAATACAATAAAATTAAAATATCAGGACGGAAAATGATGGCATAAGATATAAATGCAATGTAAATACGCTAAAAATAAAATATATAGGACTAATAATGACCACATACGATGTAAGGATATCACTACTCCTACTAATCTGCTATATCACGAAATCATATATCGACCAACCCTTACTAACCCATTAGCCTGCTAATCTAATACACAACCTTCATTCCTTTCTATCTAAGGTCATGTCCATGGTGAGATCAAGTTTCACCATACCTTGTCTGATCACCTCCCCCCAATACTTCTTCGGTCTACCTCTACCTCTCCGTCTAGCTATTAAATCCAACCTCTAGCACCTCCTAACAGAGCATTAGTACTCCTTCTCTACACATGTCCAAACCAATGCAGTCTCGCTTTCCTCATCTTATCAGCCTCAAGGGTCACCTCATACTTCTCCCGAATAGTCTCATTCATAATCTTATCACTCATGGTATGCCTACACATCCATCTCAACATCCTCATCTCTGTGACCTGCATCTTCTAGACATTTGAGTTTTTCATTGGCCAACACTCCACCCTTATACAACAAAGATAGTCTAACCACCATCCTGTAAAACTTATCTTTGAGTTTAGGTGGTATCTTCTTATAACACAGTACTCCAGAGGCAAGCCTCAATTTCGTCCATGTTGCCCAAATATGGTGTGTGACATTAGACGATTTTTGAAGCTTTTCGTGGGGGTTCGCCCACAGAATGGGGCGAGCAGGGGGGGTCCGGGCCGATTCAATTCTGCAAAATTCCACCAGCTCATCCCCAACGAGCATGGCAAGAGATTGGGTGGGGTCGGTGGTGACAGATGTTACCCAGTAGTATTTTACGGGCTTTGGAGCAGGAATCCGGTGATTTTTGGAGCTTTTCATGGGGAATTCGCCCACAGAATGGGGGGCCAGTGGGGCTCCGGGCCGATTTAATCCCGAAAAATTCCACCAGTCCATCCCTAACACGCATAGAAAGAGGTCGGGTGGGCCCGGTGGTAACGATTGTTGCCCAGAAGCATTTTATAGGCTTCGGAGCAGGAATTTACAATTTTTCGAGCTTTTTGTGGGGGTTCGCCCACAGAATGGGGCGCCGGTAGGGCTCCGGGTCAATTCAATCCCAGAAAGTTCCACCAACCCATCCACAACGAGTGTGGCAAGAGGTCATTAGCGCTAGTGGCAACAGATGTTGCCTGATAGCGTTTTACGGGCTCCGGAGCATGAATTAAGCGACTTTCAAAGCTTTTCGTGGGGGTTATGGGGCGCCGGCGGGGCTCCGGGTCGATTCAATCCGGAAAATTCCACCAACCCATCCCCAATAAGCATGACAAGAGGTCGGGTGGGGTGGTGGCAACGGATGTTGCCCAGTACCATTTTACGGGCTCCGAGCAAGAATCAGGCGATTTTCAAAGCTTTTTGTGGGGGTTCGCCCATAGAATAGAGCATCGGCGAGGCTCCAGGCCGATTTCAATCCTGAAAAATTTCACCAACCCATCCCCAATAAGCATAGCAAGAGGTCGGTTGGGCCTGTGGTGACAGTTGTTGCCCGATAGCATTTTACGGGCTCTAGAGCAGGAATTAGGTGATTTTTTGAGCTTTTCGTGGGGTTTCACCCATAGAATGGGGCACCGACGGGGCTCTGGCCGATTCAATTCTAGAAAATTCCACCAACCCTGCCCCAACATCTTGGCAATATTTGAGTGGGGCCAGTGGCGACAGATATTGCCCAATAGCATTTTACGAGCTCAGGAGACGGAATCAGGCTATTTTTGGAGCTTTTCGTGGGGGTTCGCCCACAGAATGGGGCGCTGGCGGGGCTCCGAGCCAATTCAATCCTTGAAAATTCCACCAACCTATCCCTAACGAGCGTAGAAAGAGTTTGGGTAGGGCCGGTGGCGATGGATGTTGCCCGATAGCATTTTACGAGCTTCGGAGTAGGAATCGGGTAATTTTCGGAGCTTTTCGTTGGGATTCACCCACAGAATGGGGTGCCGGCGAGGCTCTGGGCCAATTCAATCCCTAAATATACCACAAACCCGTCCCCAATGAGCGTGGCAAGTGATCAGGTGGGGACAATAGGGACGGCGACGCCTGGCAGGAATCAAGGCGAGTCAACAAGATTGAAGGCCTAAAGCCAAATTTTAGAAAGGGGCCCTAAATTTTTTTTTAAAAAAAATCTTGTATATTTTTATTTAAAATCTACTTTTTCAGCTTTTTTCGATGCAAAGTCATTAATTATTGCCTTATAATCAATTTGCATCTGCACTATTCCATTGAATTAGATCATATATCTTTTTAGAGATGCAACTATTTAAATTATTTAGGGGTTTTTTATTATCGGGAACTACGTCGCATTTTTTTACCAATTTCTTCTAGATTTTCTTCTTGAATATTATTATCATTTAATTCAATCCTATTAGTGACTTGTTCACTTGGAGAACATCCTCCCGTATTGTTTGATTCAAGATTTTTATTATTTGTTAAAATTTTATCAAGGGCTCCTTTTTGAGATTTATTTAATTCTTAAGTTTTCTCTTTTTCTCTCTCTTCTGTAACACATTTTAAATTGAATAAATTTTAATAATAATTAAAACAAGAATATATGCACTTATGAACTAAGAATTTCAACAATAATAAAATTTTAATAAAAACTATATAAAATAAAGTTTGAATGATAAAAACCTGATTAAAATTCGATAAAATGATATAACAATATCAAAAAAGCGTGGAGTTCCTTCAATATAGTGATTGATTGTTGCACTTCTTGAACTTTTGAAGAAACAACAAAAAGCAATTCTTTTTTAACTTGTAAACAACAGTAAATAAAAAATTCTTGTAGGAGAGAGTTCAATATTGAGAATAAAAATAATAAAATAAAATATAAAAGAATGAGCATAAGATAAATAATAATATATGATAAAATTAATAATTATTAGAAGATATTTGAGGAAGCATAATTTCCTACATAAAAAAATTATTCCAAAAATTATTCTATATCTCAGGAGAAGAAATGCTTAATTTCCTACATAGGGAAGCATATTATTAGAAGGTTTGTTTCTCTTTTTTATTTTTCTTTCGGTTTCTTTCTTTCTTTCTTTTTCTTTTTCTTTTTTTTTACTTTTACACATTTTTTTAAAAAATTTAGTAATGTACATAATTTTTTGTTAATAATATGTATAAGTATTTATTTTTCTTTATGATTCTTTCTTTCTTCTTATTCCTTTTTTTTTTTTACTTCTATACATTTTTAAAAAAAGTTTAATAATATACATAATTTTTTGTTAATAATATGCATAAGTATTTTTTAAAAAATAAATGGGCCCCAAAAAATATGGGGCCCAAGCAATGGTTTTAGTGGCCTAGTGTTTAAGATGGCCCTGGTAGGAATTTATGGGCCAAGAAACAGGAAACAAGTGATTTCGACAGTTTTATGTGGGTGTAAATCCACAGATTCTGGCGTTGTAGGGGGATCCGACCCAATATTCCCAAAAAAATTATATGAATAGATCCACAACGAGCCCGACAAAAGACTCAGGTGGCCCAATGGTGGCGAGGGACGCCTGGTAGGATTTTATGATTCAAGGAACAAGAAACATGTGATTTCAATAGTTTTGTATGAGTGTTAGCTCACAGATTCTGATGCTGCAGGGAGTCTGACATAATATTCCCAAAAAATCATACACTAAAATATTTTGTAAACAGTTAAAAATGAGATCTGAATTTATGAGAAAATCCCCATCTACATGTTGAATTGTCGATTTTCTTATTTATTAAATTTCCACGTTGTTAGAAAGTTAATTCAAAATGTTAAGAGTACATATAATTTTTCAGTTTTGTAAGGGTACCTTATTTTTCCTTTTTTTTTCACATTTTCCGTTTAAATTCCTTTTTTTCTTTTTCCTCAAGGAGAATTGTATTTGACGTGAGATGTGAATAAAACTCACCATCAAGTAGAATCTAATTCTGATTCTATATACACGCAAAAGAAATACTTCAAGGTTGAAATAACTACACATGTTATTTTCTCCGTCCTTTTTTATTTGTCACATATTTTATATTTAAAGTCGAACTATACAAATTTTAATAAATATTTTAAGATATAGAAAAAGTTATAATTAATAATACTTTTTTTTATTATTTATAAATATCTAAAATTTTATTCTAAAATATCAAATTAATTTAATTTAATTTAACTTTAAAAATTAATCAAACTAATTTTAGAAAATAGAATATGACAATTAAAAATGAGGGGAGAAGGTGCAGCATAAAATGTTAGAGGCATTAATTAGGCCAAAAAACAAGAATTTCAATATTCTACAACTGTACATGTGCTGTTGTTTTGTTTTCTTCCTAAATAATAAAAACCCTCTTTTTGTTTTCCGTCCAATAAACATAATAAATAGTCATAGTCATTATCATTAGAATTTTAAATTTTACAAGTAATTTTTCAACTGTTCTAAACTTCATAACAATACCTATTTTTTTCAAAGAAATATGATTGAAAAATGGTGGATAAATGTTATTTGATAGAGGAAGAGTTTTGTACTTATATATATTAGAAAATACTTCTTTTAGCTCTTAAAGGGTTAATTAAAGAATATCCCCCACACACACTGATTTTGACAAATGATTGATTGATTGATAATTTTTTAGACAATTTATTTCTTATTCGCTTTGCTCGAAAGATATCATGCATGTTTTGAACAGATGAGTTCGCATCAATTCGCTGATTGTCAGGCATTGCTACTTTTTTGATAAGTTTATCCATTTTATCCTCGAAGAAAATAATTCACAATCTCGGGTACAATAAAATATTAAATTTAAATTCCTTGAGGACACATAATTAATGTTGTAGCCTCGAATTTTGTTTTTCATCTTAAAAATAATTTTTTAATTTACTTTTCCGAACACACAAATAGCAGATTCTAACCAATGAACTCCTCACTTTGTTTGAGTTCCAAGTTCATAATTCCACATTTTCAGTAAATTTAACATGGATGTATAAATCTAGTTCTATGTTAAAAGTATAGTTTACCTGTGATAAATTTTGTACGTGAGGTCTTAAGGATATTTGATTTGAATCGATCAAGATGTGAGATATGTATAGGCAAAAAAAGTTGTAAATAAGAAGTAAGCTAAGGAAATTAACTAAATTTAATAATATTAATCAAATATAATCTGTGTTAGCCTGGGGTAAATGATATCTTCGATGGAGATAATTGATTTCGAATACCCAATATTGATGAACAAGTAAATGATATTGATAAATATTGCTAGAGAGAAATTCAAGAATTATTTTCTCTTAAACTAACTCACGCTAAATGATTAATTAAATACGATTTAAGAGGAAAAAAAGTAACGTCTGGCACTGTCTCTGGATCGATAACATAACGTTAGTGCCCTTTAATTTGATGGATAAAAAGACATCAAATAACACTATCCACGGATAAAAAGACATTACCTAATTAATATGATTTTTTATAATTTTACTGAGAACATGATCTTCGATAGAAAGAAATGGAGGTTGCGAATTAGAGTAGCATGCTAATGGTAGGGTTATGTGTTTTTTTGTCATGTGTTCGCATTATCTGTCGTATTATGTGTTAGTTTTATTTTATTTACGTATTGTCATGATTAGTCGCTCTTTCCATTCTCTCTCCTTCCTTTTTGTCATATCTAGTTCTTGCTGCTTACGGGTTTTGAGATGAAGGTTCCCAGGAAACAGCCTCTCTACTTCTATGGTAGTGATAAGTTTTGCGTACATTCTATCCTACCCAGACCCCACTTGTGGAATTTTACTGGATATGTTATTGTTATTGTTGTTTGCATAATTTTTAATTATTTCATTGATCTCTAGATTACATTTTATCGGATACTTGATCTCATTTATTGTCAGTTTCAAGGTTTGGACTCTGTTTTCATCTACATAACATTTCTTATACATTAGTCTTCACATAGAGACATAATTAATTACATATGCATATATATTTTGCCAAGCATATGCATACCAATTAATTATCAATAATGCAACTATATATACATAATAAGTATTCTCGTATTAATAATGTATCCATTCGAGGTATCTTTTCACGTATGTGCATATGATATACTCCCTAGTCCGTAGCTAATCTGGCCCCATTTGTTCCAATATATCCTATCCTACAACTATTATTCATCTTCATAAGGTATAATATATATGGGCATTACACATAAATATATTTGTATAAAATACAATTATATATAGAATGAAATGAAGAAATTTATACCAAATTGACCCTAAATAAGGGACATGCAATTATTGGACCTTTTATGATGGGTTGTGGCATGCTATCTTGTCTCTCAACTCGTGATCAACATGATTGATTAGGATATAAATCAGTGCAACTTTCAATAATACTAATACTTAATTAAGACAACTTTGTTTAACTAATTAAAGACAGCTCGTATATACAAGAAAATTAAAGTCAGCCTGCAAATGTTTTCTTTTCTTTTTTTTTCGTTGGTTTACTAATTCCACGTACATAGAATAATTTTATATAAGCACTAGACGACAAATAAGGGAATCAAGAAGATTGACTATCTGAGGTGCTCCTCCTCCTCTTGGCCGCCGGAAAAAGATGCCATTGATGATCCTCATGAGCCACGGCGGCTCCATCAAAGTCGAGCTGATTAGCCGTCACATCAAAGAAGCAGCCGTCTGATAATCCAGCCAAGTCCCCCTCGCGGCCCGAGCCACATGGGGGCTTGGCTTTGCGACGGCCGGCTCCTACGGGCACGTTCCGTAGAGCCCCACCGGCCGTCCAGTACCTTTGACAACCTTTGCAGAAGTGTCTTGGTTGATTAACATTGTAGTTGTTGAAGTAACAAAATTTGGTTTCCATGCTTTTGCATCTAGGACAAGGGATGATCTTGTCCGGCCTTTTTTCTTGATCATCATTATTATCATCAACTTTGTTTGTTGTTTGATGATGATGACTTTTGATGACTTGTTTTTCTTGCACTTGTATTGTTGCACCAAATAATTTGATGCCTTGAGAGATGCGATTTTCTTGAACTTCAGCCATGTTTGCTTGATGCCTTTTGTATTATGTATATGTTTGATGTAGAGATGAAGAATTAACTTGTAAGGGCTAAGGAGTTGATTTATATATAGAGGTAGAGATCATGTGTATATGTATGTCTACCTTAAAAGGAAAAAAAAGTGTAGAGTGAGTTGTAGGGAGTTTGGGGGGGGGGGGGCGAGCTAGATAGGGGGGGGAAAAAGTTCATGGGTGGGGGGGGAGAAAG
>JAOTQR010000045.1:15688637-15713516 GCA_025774065.1 Solanum ossicruentum | reverse complement strand
TAGATGGAACGAAAAAAAGAAAAAAAGGGGGGGGGGGGGTGGGGGGGGGGGGGGGGGGGGGGGGGTGAGCTGGATAGGGGGGGGAAAAAGTTCATGGATGGAGTGGGAGAAAGAGATCTACTTGAAGAATATAAAAGTATAGAAGAAAAAGTACATGAGAGAGAAAGGGTAAAGTCTTTTTCTTTGCTAATGGAAAAAGAGGGAAAGTCAAGAAAGAAAAAGTTCATGGGTGATGAGGAAAAACTTCATAATATTACTCCAGTGTAACTACTATTATTATGGTTATAATATTATTTCGATTGATAGTAAATTTAAAATTATGCCAAGATAAATGTTAAAGTTGTTTTTTTTTTCTTTCAAAAAAAGTAGGTGCCAAGAGCAGAGTTATCATAAGAATGATAAAAAGGAAAAGTGTGGAATTAAATGGGAATTTTTAGAGGTCATGGGGTATGATTTTCCAACCTTAGTGAATGATTTTTTGTCCAATGACTTTATGGTCTTTATCTAAAAAAAGGTCACTATATGTAAAGCTGCTACTTTTTTGGTTGAAATGTGTAATTTTTATTTTTTTTTACAAAAAAGTTTGTTTTAGAAAAAGAAGGTTGTCTTTTTTAATAGTAATTTTTATGCAAATATTTGTATGTTATTTGAATGGTAAATTCTTATAAAATGATATGGCACATGTTCATAAAATTAAACGAGTATTTTGATATATTATATATTTTTAAATTTAAAATCATAATATATTTAAAATTTTATACATAATCAAACTAACACACAGAATAAAATAAATAGAATAATATTTAATATTATTTTTTGATTTAAAAAGAAAAAGTAAAAATTATTAGTCAATATTTTTCTCAAGTATATATATGCTTTGGTAAGGAGTTTATCTGAATCTCCTTCAACAGAAAATTATATTATTTATATATAATTAAAATTATTTTTTATTTATATATAATAAATGTTAAATTTTTCTTAATTGATTTGCATGCTTAATTAAAATTCTGATTTCGGTATTGTATATATATGAATAGGTTAGTAAACATAGATATATATGTATGTGTGACAGATATAATCAGGGGAGCAAAAAGTGCAAAAAGGAATAAAGTAAGCTGTAAATTTCCAGAAAAAGAATAAAAGGAAAAAGGGAGCCGCCATGAGCAACAAACAAAGTTCTTTTTCTTTTTTATTCTTTATTCTTTTGATCATATATTTGGGTGGTGAGGGGGTGGGGGGATATGAAAAAGTTGATGCTGAACTTTTTGTCCACATCACTATTCCACGTCATCTTCTTCTGTTGAAAGTCTCTCAATTAAGTGGGACCCAGAACCAGGTAGGTTGCTTATATTTTTTTTGTCGAAAAAGATAAGGCATAAGGGGGGTGAATTAAAAGAAAGAGATAATAAAGCTTAAAAAGAAAAGAAGAAAAAGGAGGTCTTTTATAATCTTTAGTTTAACATCAAATCTGGATTACCTTTTGCCTAAAGTATTTATGTTTTCTTTAATCAAGATTGAGATTATGCTGACACATCATGTTCCATGCCATTTTAATCTTAAGGGTGAAGCTATTAACAATTTGTAAGTGATTATAAGAGATTTCGTTTTTTGAATCTTCAAATTTTAAATATTTTTTTTGATCTTTATTAATAAGAGATGATAAATAGAAGGAAAATATTATTTTTTATGGGTTTTGGCTATTTACACCAAATTAAATAGTTAAAATAATAGTGTAAATATTTACTAGTTTAGTCCAAAATAACTGAATTTTTAAGATGTGACATATTTCTTAAGAATTTATTTAATTGTACTAATCAATTAATTAAGGATATGGGGATATCATTAAAATTATGATCTACTTATAGGCTCTACTTAAATAAGATCAAAATTGGTGATAATGGTATCTGGTGTCATCAAGGTTGAATACATGTACATGGCATTTGAAAGGAAAAATCAGTGAAATTCGTTTTTAGACCAATTTTTGTTTTTCACAATTTTGAAGTTTCGTTTGTTTGATATACATTTTCTTACATATATTCTATACATTTTAGTATGAAATATTAGGTGATTTTTTCTATTCAATTTAGAGCGTTAGTTAGTAGTTTCGTACGTATAAACCTATCATGACACTTCCTGATTCATGAGGTTACAATCCGTTTTTAAAAAAAATGTTCTATAACTTAGCTATCTATTTAAAAAATAGAATCGTCATCTAATTTTTATCAAAAATCAGAATACTATTTGTAACAATATTTGTAAAGACCTTTTATTTGAAAACTATAACTATATTTGTTGTCCTTTGACCAAAACAAGAATCCCGATTTGAGTTCTTTTTAAGTGCCTCATCATTCCTTGAGGCCCTTAAAGAACAGCCTTTGTTCCTTCTTTAGAACAAGGAAAGAAAAGAAATTAGTATTAGACATGATTGCATATAATGTAATGCACAGCACACATCTTATCTCCTTGGTAGTATAACATTGAACATTGATGATGATGATGCCTTAATACAAAGAAAGAACCTCCATGTTACTTCATCTTGCATGGCTGAAAATTTTTTGGGCTCTTTTTTTGAAGTTAATGCCTCATGTCGTGACTTTATTGGTGCATGGTACTCCCTTCGTCCAACAATAATTGTCCACTATTAACGGAATTAAGAAACAATTGTCTCAAATGGTCTATTGTAATTTCTAAAAGGTTGTTTAAAATGATTTTTTGATTTAGAAATTTAAGACAAAATGAATATATTTTTGTAATTCTTAGTGTTTTTTAATGTAAGATAAACACTTCAATAGCGAAAATATATTCAATAAAGAAATATTATGTTTTAAGACATAAATAAGAGTAAAATATTTTTTTTCTAGTTAATGTTTTATGAAAATCGTGTAAAAAGAAAAACATAACAGATAATTTAACTCGAAGAAGCATTAAAGTCAATCAACAAAATATAAAAAAGGAAAATGAAAAGTGGAAAAGGAAAAAGAAAAAGAAAGAAAAAGTTTTTTCCCCTAAACTAACGGAAAAATCATTGACTTAACTTAATTGAGAGGAATAGAAAAGCCATAAAAAAAAAAGATAAGATATTTTGGAGAGACCAAAAAAGGGGTGAATTTGATGCACTTTAAAGGTAGATGCTTGTTTTGGTAAATAAATGCTATTCCTTTTGCCTTTCTTTTCTTTAATCAAATAAAAAGTCTTTGCTTTTCAAGCATCTAATAAGATTTTCTATTTCTTTTTTCTAATGATCTTTTTTGAAAAATCAATCAGAATTTTTTCCAAAATGTGTTGTTGTCTGGGTAGCTTTCAGTTCATAAATAAATTAAGTGCTAATAAAATGAAAAAGTAGAGAGTTACCTTTTTAATTTTCAAGATTATGGTGTAACCTTTAATAAAGTTATACTATCTTTTCCTTTTCTTTGATCAAATAAACAAGTTATGTACTAACTACAAAAGTAGAGCTTCTTCATTTCCAACAAAACTTTTCTTTTATTCCATATATTATTTTATATTTTAAAAAAATGACAAGCATTCGAGTCCTTTACATGGAAAAGATGTATCCACTTATTTCTTTTTGGTTGCTTTTATAACTTCTGCTTGAAAAAATTCAAAAAGTTTGTTGAATATAACTATGTAGAATATTCAATCTTATGGTAATTGTAATTAGTTATTCACATTTCTCACTTAGCTTAATTCCCTTAAGGTTACCACTATAAATAGCAATATAATCCATAACCAGCTGAACTCTCTGTATATGGAACATATACAAACAACAACAATAACATAAGCAGTGAAATCTCACAAGTGAAGTTTGAAAAGAATAAAATGTACGCAGACCTTAACACTACCTCATAGAAGTAGAGAAGTTATTTCTTGAAAATCCTTATCTATATATGAAACATATACCTATTTCAAAAATAATTTAAAACGAAACGAAAAAATATTCAATAAGTTTAATGGAAGAAATTTAAGAACTTTCAATAAAATAATATAATATATGATAGAAATCCCTTAACAATCTCATCTTCCATCTCAACCCAACCCAAGTAGCATAATTAACATTTTATATTATATTGAAAGGCAAAATTAATCAATATTTAAATAGATTTTTTTGAAAATGCAATTTTATAGAAGTGTACTAAGGATCATGATTGTTGTTATAGATAGAACAATATTATAAATAGATAAAATATAATTGAGAAGTTATTTTTATTGATTTTTTGTGAAATGCTATCGCATCAAAATAATTTATATACTATATTAAAAGTGTAAAAACACTTAGAAATGTTGTTTGAATGTCTTGCCCTTTATTAAAAACTTTCTATTAGATAAAACAGTCTTTTCACTTTTTGTTTTTTAATTTATTAAATATCAACTCTTTTATTTATTTAGTTTCATGATTGACTTTTGAATTAGAATTTCTTTATATTTACAATTCATTCTTGATTTAGGACCCTTCATTATAAATAATTGTCTTGACTGCAACAAAAAGGAAAATGTTACTATTGTTTTTTTAATTAATATTTAAGACTTTGAAGTTAATTAAAATTCAAATTATCAAATTAAATATTTTGTTAATAAAAGTATGTAATATAACAAATTTTAAAAAGAAAAAGAGTAATTAAAATTACGTTTAAAATATTAAACTACTCTTTTTACATTTAGGAATCTTTTTCAAAATTAAACTTTGATCAATTAATTATTTAACTCCTGACAATTCAACTTCAAATTATTACTTTATGTATTCATAAACTATTAACATATCTATATTATAAATAATTGAATTGATTTTCTCATCTTTGTCTATAAATAATAGATTAAACTATTGCATCAAATCAATAGTATTTATTATATTTATTTAAATAATAAATACTATTAGTGAATACTTTTTAAATTACACAACATATACGTTGCATTAAACTTGTTATTATAAAGAAAATCTGATCGTACCTGATTTTTGAAATTGGAAATGGAAAAGGTTGAGCTAATAAAAAGCATATTAGGGATGTGTTGGAAAGGCCAAATTGCATGTAATTGCTTTTGTGGATGATAATTATCAAGTTGCTTAAACTAATCAACAGTCTTTGCTTTCCCTGAGTTTCTTTTATTTTATTTTATTTAATTCGTATCTTCTTCTGTAATTAATGCTATTTTCCTCCAATTAAGACCGAGTTGGAGACTTGGGAATACATCATCACAATCAAAAAATAATAATAACATAATAGCTGTTGATATTGTAGTAGAAGATTAAAGTAATCTGTTCTAGATACATGCATCTTTTTCAAAAGAAATTGTTTTGTTTTTAGGTCTTAATTAATTATTCTTGGCATTCCATTTAATTACCAGTATATTAGCTACGACACATGGCTTTTTAGGAAAGAAACAGATAAGGTTTAATGGTGGTACATCCTTTTTAAACCACTAAAATTTTAATTTTTTGTCCTATTGCTTGGTCTTTTACCTGTTATGGAAACTTTTTTGGCTCTTGTTTGGTACTCCCACCATTTTATTTTACCTCATTCATATATTAAAATAGATAATGTATTCGAGTCTTTATCTATTTGGACAAATCGAAAAAGTTTATTAATTTTCCTCATACTATATTATTCGTAGTAAATACTTCACAGTATTAGAAAAAAGATAAGCATCTTAGGCCTTCAAATTTAAAGAATTTAATTTAGAAATAATAGGTTATAATTCTTTTTAGAAAAATACTAAGTACTATTTACAGTAAGGATTATTTATTTCATATATATAAAAAAGAATTATTAGAATAAATTTGGCATATCTGAAGAATGATTATATAATCAATTGAAAAAAATTACTGAATGAAATCAATTATAATTTTTAAAAAACAATTCTACATATCTATCTATCTGAAATTTGTCAGTAGATATATTAATTAATCTTTTTTAAGTTTTAAGGTCTTCATTCGATTTTCACTTTAGATCACTAATGTACTTAAGTCGTTTCTGATTATTCGTATTAAATAACTGTATAAAATAATAATAGATAAATTTAAAATTTTAAAACATAATTTATTAAATTAATTTAGCAATATATATCAAATTAAAACTTTCTTAAAGGATATATCAAGTCAATAAAGATTAAGTAATATAAAAGAGGGAGCATAATAAATGATTTGAAGTTAATTTTTGTATTATTTTTACTTATTCGTTTTTATCAAACTAATCAACTAAATTATTATTATTTATAAAATATTGGGAGTTGAGGAATTGGATGATCATAATTTAAAATGGGAAATGATAAGTGCCTATGCAATTTGCGTGTAGCTCATCTAATTTAATAAGGTTCTAATCACTGCTTTTGCAACCAGACAGTAATGGTTAGTTTATTATACAGATTGTCAAATTATTTTATTACTTTGTTTATTTTAGTTGTTAAATTTTTTTAATTTAATTTTTATTTTTTATTTGTTATTTTTTACAAATCAAGATAGGAAATTTTTTTTATTATACTCTCAATTAATTGTCATTAAATTAATGCTCTTTTAGAATATAATGAATAAATATGTATAGAGTCTATCAATTAATAGAAATAAAATGATAAATTTATTATATCAATAATTATATCAAGTAATGGTTTGAGAATTAAAAGTAAACGGATAGGAGAAAGTAATAAACTTTATCGCTTTATTTAAAAAACAAGAAGATAAATTTCTTAATTCAAATCAAGCTTTACGACATAATGACTGATAGACAAGTTATGGATCAAATTATTTTATTTATGAAACTAAAACTGACAATCAATACAAATAAACTAGGTTAAGAAAAATAAGGAAAAGCGAAAAATAGTAAGAAGAGTAGATGGAGTAAGTTAGCTTTTCTTTCTTTCATTCAACATATATTTTACAAAGGACTAAGATCATATATATATATATATATAGACTAAGGAAAGAGCTTTCTCTGTAAGTTAGGGAAGAACTTTCTCTATAAGCTAAGGAAAGAGTGTCCTCTATAAGCTACATAGATTTCTAACACATATATTATTATTATTTACAATAATTTTTTTATTTATTTGGCTTTTTAATGCCTTTTTAGGAAAGTCGCCCTTATATATCATGATGAACCTGCGAATCTTAAATTTGGAATTAATAACATAAAAACTTAATTATTTACTCTTTTTGTCCATATTTAGTTGTCCCTTATACTATTTTGGGATATTCAATAATACTTGTCAACTTTATGAAATTAAGAGATAATTTTACACTTAGTTGCTAATTTACTGTTATCATTAATTATAAATATTTTTCTATTACATTTTTCAACATATTGTATTTATTGTATTCAAGAATAATTTAATAAAATTACCCCATTATTTTCAATAAGAGACAAATAAAGATAAACGAACTAGGTTAGCAGTAAATTGTTTATATTATTACAAGTTTCCAGCCCCAGCATATCATCGAAAAATTAAAATAAATAAACAACGCAAAAGAGGGACAGGGTTCAGGTTTAATATTTATTGGCGTCTCGTTCAAGGCTAGTTAGACAAAAAGGTAATTGCATTTTATTTGTCGTAAAAGATTCTAAAAAAAAACAAATTAATTAAGTAGCAGGAAACAAGGAACACTTCAACATATTTTAGAAACAAGCAACGCCAGTAAGGTGTTTTTCTTAAGCAAATGCAGTTCATTCCAGTCCAAAAGTCAAATTACAATGTCCTCAAGATAAAGTTTTCTACCCAATAATACTATATTTCTTGATCAATGATTATGAAAAGCTTGCTTTTTAAGGCTGTATTGGTCAAATTACTCTTTATATGTTTACTTTTACTTGTTTTGTTTTAATTTATCATATTCCTTAAAAATATTTTCTATACGCTCGTTTTTACTTGTGATTGTTTGACTTGCCATATCCATTAAGAAAATAATTATTGCATATAGATATTTTACCATGCATTAGTGTTGGGTCTTGAAAAATAATTTGGAGAATAATATTTTAATGGTCAGAGTAAAACATGATCTATCAAAAGTGATCAGTAAAAATAAAAATTGATTTTAGAAATAAGTGACAAGTAAAAGCGAACGAAAGAAGAATAATTGACATGAATATTATCACAATATCCATCTTACAATTAGTTTTATCAAAAAATAATTTACAACTCAAATTCGAAATCTTTTAAATAAGAAAGTGGAGAAATCTCAACTATCACAACACAACTGTAAAATCGTCATCAAGCTTCCTTATGATACTATATATACATATTGTGTATAGGTGAATGTTGGTAGAGCAACTTGCAAATTAGGTAGACTAGTTAATATTTTAACCCAACTTGCCATGCTTCTCGGAGTTTTGACCCTATTTTTCAGTGAACATCAGCACGACCCAGTTAATTTTATCATTATGATATAAATAATGGAATAAACAATTTAAGAATCAATTAATACTTTCAATCAAATACAAATTAAAATTATTCTATATTTTATTCTAAGATTATTGTATCTTAATACATCATATCAAACGATTCCTAAATAAGAAAATGTTAAATAACGTGTATTAATATCACTTACATTAATAGTGCTCGTATTAATTTTACACAAATAGTAAAGTATGGAATATCATATATTTACTTTTATCACACAAATTGTAGTTAATTACTCTATGCAATCCAAAATAAATGATTTATTAATTTTTTTAATGGGCTCCAAAAACCTTAGCCTAATCATGCTAAATCATGGGTTAGGCCAAGCTGACCCAATAGACCTATCCTATATTGACGATTCTACTTATTATTACTTAAAATAAGTCAATTCAAAACAGGCTCAAATGTCTTTCTACGGAAGTGCACAAAAACCTTAAAAAGTCTGATAATAATAAGTAGAGACATACAAAATCATAATAAATAGAGTTGGTGAATAACTGAATCTGTACAATTAGTTTGTAGTATTTTAGATTTGCACTAAACTATTTAATTTGCACGTATACATGCAGATGCGTGGATTGCCGAGACCACGAAACTGAAAAAGTGAGGGCTCTTATACTAATTCCAGTGGGCATTACAACATGTATATCGATGGATAGTCGAAAAGAAGACTGCAATGTGACTGCTAGCAATGGCATTGCTGGAAAAGTATCGCAAATTGGATCCTCTCTTTTTCTTCACCAAAAACAAATGTCAACAACTCCTCAAGGAATTGGAATATATCCCCGAGCTTAAAGATACTAACCAGGCCCAAACAATTTTAAATTGAATTACAAGAGCCTGTTTGGATTCGTTTTAGGCTTTTCACTTATTTTTATAAAATTTTTGCGTGTTTCTAAGCCCTTTCTTAATTTAATCAAATACAATTCAAACAGGCTCTAAAACTCGTCCTACTTTTAGTTTATATGATGTGTCATTAATTTTACATCTACATAATATACTTTGATTTAGGAGGATATGGTCACTATTATGTAATTTTGTGTTTGTTTGAATTGTGATTTTGAAGGAGTTTACAAATTACTTTATTCCTCAAGCTTTGGACATAGCAATTTCCATTCAAGGGTCAAATGTATTAATGTGTTTTTTTACCAATAAGAAAATAAAAGAATAAGTCATATAAAATACCCACCATCATTTCTGGAGCAACGATCCCACTATTTTTAGAAGCACCAGCTGAATTTGTGTGGGTAGCTCGACTATGTTAGAAAAAAGATTATTTATTTCAAGGAACACGTCATGTCAATGATTAAGCAGTCCAAGAGCACAGTAATATATATTTAAGAATCGTTAGGACTCCAGGAACGTGTAGTCGGAGCTGTGGAAGGTTGAAAGCATGGATAAGAGGAGTTATGCATACTAGAGTCTTTACAGAAACAGGTTGAAAGCTACCTAAAGGTAAAAGGCTAATCGAGACAGGACCTAAAAATACTTACAGATAGGAGCTAATTATTTACAGACCTAACTTCAGAGGCAAAATTATACACGCTTGGATTTGATAGACTATGTCATCATGCTTGGAAAATATTTCAAGTGTCACTCCAGTTATCTTCTCCATCGTCACTTCCAACTGCCTGAGTACAAGTTAAAAATAATTAGTCAATTAAAAAGAACACGTTGACAGGAGGGTAGGGGTTGATTGATACCTGACGGATCGCATTGGCTTTCTCCAAAATGGCAGAGACCTTGACACTTGTTGGAGGTCCTGTAGCTCCAGTTGGTTTTGCTGGAGCAGTTCGTCTAAGATTGAAGGACTGAATCACAAAACAAAAAGATAATGAGATTGGTAACTTAGTACATCTTCATCATTCTTCAAAAAAAGACTGCAACTCCACTCACGTTTCAAAGAATACCGCATTCATGAGAAACAAAATTAGAGGGTAATATAGGGCTAACCCATTGAGGGAGCAAGCTACAACTAGCCAATATCCAATTCAAAAAGAGCTCCTAGCTATTTTCAAAACAGATAAATTCATCAAGTATTCAGCAAATTCACATGGTCTTAAAGAAAATTAACAGATAAAGATGGTACGCAGATCTGCCCTAATCAAAATAAAAACCAGTTGCACGCACATATTCAATCACCAACAGGACAATAATGATCACTCACTTTCGCTCTAATCTGGTGCAGCAAGTCTTCCTTTTCATTGATTCCTTTGCCATTTTCAGCATGATATTGCCGCCCAGTTGTGTCTATCGAGTGTGGCTGCTGCATGTGTAAATGTGTTATTGTCACCTCCTACTCAATCGAATGTTATATGAAAGCAGAAAAGTGAAAATTTCTGTTCCTGTTGATCGTTTGTAGTGGGGTCAAGAAGAATACCTTGCTTTTCAATGTAACTTGGTTTTGCTTAAATGGAGGTGGCTTCGGCTGATGTGAAATGGTAGATCCAGACACCTTGTGATCAAACACATGATGGTTTTCAGAGCAAAGATGTAGATCGTTTTGTTCGTCATCTAAATGTGATTGCATACTCTGCCACTGCATTGGAGGGAGAGGTGGAGGAGGTGGTGTAGACTCCTTACCAGACAGTGGCTCCAGAAAATCCATTGCATTACCTACTCCATGCTTGAATGAGGAATTCTGCGTATCCAGAACTGGAAGATCAAATAAATTATCAGACTGAGAATCCTCCAGACAGTATTCTGCAAGAGGAATATGACATCTACTGCAGGGGTGCAAATCTTGATGTGCTGTTCGGCCATTCTCGCAAGATGTTGAAGTTGATTCAGTTAGTGATATTCTTTGCAAAGCATTGTATACTTCTTGGTCCTTTAAATTAGGAGAGTTACCAGATTCCCATTGTTCAGAGTTTGACTCCGACTGATGGCTCAGAATATCATCTGATAAATCTGGAGATGATCTGGAAAATGTGTCGTCATCTGAATCTGAATCAACTTCTTGCAGAGGAATACAAGGCTCTGGTACCAACTGAAATGAAGGAAACATATCACTATTGCTTTCATGGATATTACCCCTATCAGGAAATCTGAGCTTCAGTTTTGAAGTCTCAATGCTGTCTATCGGCTGGAATGAGATTTTCATATGTCCAAGTGGGGGTGATGAAGAAGGTGAGGAGAAGGGGGATCCTCTTCCTGGGAAGCTTTTTATTGTTCTACCAACACATTGTTGGTAATCATTTATCGGCTCATTGCTTCCAGTGTTCAAGGAACTGACTGAATCACTGTTATCATTCCAACCAAGTGAGAGTTTTCCATGGAACCCATTTGTAAGCAATCTGTTACCTAGTTCAAGAATACGTGATGAATTTTTTCCATTCTCTTGACCAGCTCCAATAGCTAGGGATTCTGGACTCACTGGTCCCATTGTCTTAGATGTCATACCAGATCCAGTTAAAGAACTGTGTATGGGCTTATCAGTACAATTTTGCTGGTATAAATTACTTGACTTGTCAAGTTTGATATCCAAATCTTTGGCTGAAAATCTAGAAGCTATGTTCTTAATAGAAAAGGCAACTGCTTGACCAGAATTTTGGCAATTAGCTTTCTCTCTTGACATATTCTGTACATCATCTTGTTTTCCTGCTTGTTTTTCACTGCTGGTTACAGCCACCTCATTTTGATTAGCTTCATAAACTTGACCAACACTATTTATTACACCATCTGGTGGCTTTGAGGGCTCAAGACCAAGCAAGCCACCATTTGTCCAGAATTTGGCTTTAGGAGTGCCAAGAAGTTGGGGTGGAGGTTTTTCAGAGTCCGAAGGACCACAATGGATCTTGTTGACCACTGGCAATGCTGAACCAGGATTCCTATGGCTAGAGGTGACATGATTGCTACCAAGTGGTTCCTCTTGTGATCCTTCCAGAATAACGGATCTTTTACTTGAAGGGACACCTATAGAACTGTCTGATTTAAAAGTATTTCTAGCTATCAGCGGAGATGATAAAAACTCACCAAATTCTGAAGAGATACTCTCTGGAATTTCCTCACGCTTTACTTTGTCAGAGGAAGAAAAAGCTCCAGGATCAGAGTCAGCAGATGCCAAGTTGGTATTACCACCCAAACCACAGTTCTCAGGGGAATTTCTAGCTGCGGCCTCAGGTGTGGGAGTAGACAAATTCCGATCAGAAAGTTCTGCTCTATTTCCAAGGGTTTCATTCAAGGATGATTCAGTCTTCAAACTAGACTCCAGCTCCATTGCTCGTTTTCTCTGGCAATCCAAATCAGCTTCAGACTCGGACTCTATGGTGTTAAGTGCATCCATATAATTGTCAGTTTCACTTTCAATGTCATCACACTGGCTTTCATAAGAAATTGACCTTTGTATAATTTCAGCCTCAGGCTCAGAACTTTGCTGTTCGATATTTTCAGAAGTTGCTAAATCAAATACCTGTGTATCTAGGAGTAGATTTTCTTGACGTATCTCCAAACTCTCATCAAAATCATACTTCTGAATAATCAGGTCCAACTGGTCATTCTTAACACTGCTACTAAAGAAAGGTGAACTAGGAACCACTTGCCCTTGTGGAAAATTGTTACTCTCTTCATCAGATATGACCCAAAGCTTTTCATCAGGAGAAGCATCTTCTATTGAAACACTTGGATTCATCTGCAATGGAGAGTAGAAGATTTCTTTAGACTCTGCTTCTGCAGTTCTTGTGTTACCACTCAAAGCAACATACGATAAGTTGCAGCCAGTTTGGTCCTCTGCTACACTATTTCCCATATCACTGTACTCATCATTGCCTTTTTGATCAGGAGAAGCACAATCAGGCAAATCATCATCATGAATCTGAGATGAAGAAGAAAAGGATTCTCTAGACTCTTGTTTCTCACTTCTTGTTTTATCATTCCAATTAACAGAAGACGTGCAATGATCAGCTTGCTCTTCAGATACAACATTACCAAGGTCATCATAAACAACTTCACATCTTTCCTCAGGAAAAGCATGATCAAGCATATCGTTAAGATGGAGCTTTGAAGTTGAATCAAACGTTCCTTTAGACTCTTGCGTGTCAGGTTGCGTCTTCAAGTTCCAAGCAACAGATGTTGAAACAAGATCAGTTAGCTCTTGAGAAAAATCATTCTCAATGTCATTGTAAGCATGATCACTCTTTTCTTCAAGAAAAGAATAATCAAAGGACTGATTATGTTGCATTTTTACTGGAGACGAGACAGTCTTGGATTTTCCATCTTCAGGTTGAATAGAGAAACTTGGCTGTGAAACACCTTCTGTCAGGCCTGACCCATGTCTCGAATCTATGTCAGATTTGAGGGTTGTATCATATGTTGAGAAACTCTGAACCCAGGAAGGACGCCTATCGAGATTCTTAGAAGAAAATTGCATTCTGCAAAAATCAGAGAGTTATCTTTCAGAAAATTCCAATCTGTAAAAGCTACAAATATACTACCCCTATCATACATCAATTCTCTAAAGTCACCACTTTTTTCTCCAAATTTCTCTCCACAAGAGAAGACAAATGATGCATACCTACTACCATAATTGGGCATAGACGCACTACGGGAAACTTCTCCATTCCTCCTCCAAGATCGTTTCTTCTGTTCAATGTTGACACATATTTGCGTTAGAACTTTATGGAAATTACCACCAAAAAGTAACAAGTTAGCTATTGCTCCGATTTAGTTTTACATTCATGAGCACTTGCTGGAAGAACACCAATGGAACTACATTCTTTGTTGAGCTTATAATAAGAAGCATGACAGAAGGTAAATTCTAATATTTCAGGACCGAAGTAACAACCCATTAAACATAAGGCCATAGTCTATACCAGGGAATAGAACAAAATCACAGTGCAAATGAGGATTGATCATTTTCAAAGTTTACTAATAGAAGGATGACTCTGGAGAAGCCCATCCACCTTGCCTCTTTTGCTCAATCTGCATATAGCATTGCCTTTCATTTCTGCTCTTTGCTAGGAGTGTGGTTATGGCAACAATTTAAGATTAATGAAATTATAAAGAGTTAGAACTAACTTGTGCTTTTAGTAAATCCTTGATGTTCACCATGCAAAATTAGATTTCATCAATGTCAACCACTATTATGCTCAGATGGAAAAGGGAAGCATTAGAAGGGCCTGTCCTCCGCCCTCACCTCCTCAAAAAATTTATTTTATGCCAAATCCCTTAGCAATTTCCCCATGAACAACCCAAAACAAGAAAAACAAAGGAAAATGGACAACCATAAATTGATATTTTGGCAGCGGATGCGGAACACTTGGTACGAACTAATCCAAATATTTAGTTTTGGACTTTGTTTGGTTTCTATTTATGCTCTCTCACCCTCCCAATCGAGGATAATAATTTCTCCCTCTGTTCACTTTTACTTTCCACTATTCAAAAAATAAATTTTCAGTTTTACTTGTCACTTTTAACATATCAAAAAAAACAATTACTATTTTCTGTGATTTACCCTTAGCATTAATTATTTATTCCTCAAATAATTTTCCAAGACCTAACACTAAAAACCAATCAATCAATAGTCATGTCAATCATTATTTTCTTGTGCCAAGTCTAAATGTGACAAGTAAAAGTGAACAGAAGGAACCATACATGAGATATAGCTTTCCACACAAAGAAAGTTCTACAAACAAAAAGCAAAACGGACAATGCAGGAAAGATGAAAAAAAGCACAATGTTGTGGTCTATCCCTTACGTAGACCCTGCATATTGAGGGAGCTTAGTGCACTGGACTGACTATTTCTTGGTTCCAATAATTGACAGATGTAAGTTCATATATTAGTTGCACTTAGATTATTCAGATGACAATGCTATGTCTAAAAGAAAATTTAATATGAACCACCACTTGATATAGTTTCATAATATCTGTGCAAAAATTATGGACGAATGTCATTCTTCTACAGCTGCAACACTTAATATACATTATTAATATTTTTGACATGTTTCTTCGCTCTATCAAATGAATCCAACAGTGAGGAATCGGTGTTTAGTTTCGTTGAGTTATTTTCCTGAGAAGAACTGTAATTATAAACAATCAGGTTGCAATTTTTTTTCCCTTTTTTTTTTTGAAGAGACAGTGCCATTGTAATATTAATTAACATGCTCGTCTAATTTTTTTCTCCTTTTATCAGCTAATTCTGTGTGATAGTTTTCAATCAAAGATGAATCCATTTCATCTCATTCAGGTTTCAATAATTATATAACATTTCATTTTAGACTTCTCTTGTCTATGAAAATAAAAGCATACAAATTTATACTCCTAAATCTATATATTTGACATAAAATGATCTTCTCCCTCTTAATCGAATTTCTAACTGTCCCTGAAAATTATAGTGGTGCTACAGCATACTTCTGGCTCTACCTATATGCAAGGGACAATTTGGAGAGGCCTTCACTGATTTGTGATACTTGAATTTTTCTATTTAAGATGTAGTACTTCAACTTTTTAATATCCTTTATTTCCTGTGAATATATACGAAGATACTGCTCACAAAAACCCCAAAGCAATCTTACATTATTTAAGCTGTGGCAGGTGATTTCAGAATTATTCATGAGATACCTTAATCTTTCGGCCCTTCTGTTCTTTCAAGACTTTGGCAATATATTCTTCATCTGACCCAATTGATGCTCTCTTAAAGAAAGTCGGATCTGAATACCTTTTCAAGCAAGATCCAGGTCCACCAGGGTCAAATCTGAAGAGACAAGTAAAAGTTTTACAAGTGTAACAGTGCAATCAGGAGAATACAAATATAGTTATAACAGTGAATTCACATACTTGTCAAGCAAATGCAAGCGTGGCGGGCCACGACATTCTTCGTACGAATCCATGATAAATCTTGGCAAGTCATCATATATAAAATGATTTTGTTCACTACGGATACGGGCATGCCAATTGGATCCTGCATACCAACTGCTTCCATTAAAAAAAAACACCTCAAACAAGAAAAAGAAGCCATTTAAGCTGCGGAAATGGATATTCCAAATGCACCAAAATCGAAGTACTTCCTACAAGCAAAAATTCACTCATGGAGCTATTTTCAACATCATTGGTATCATAGACAGGTATATCTGGGTGAGATAGATAAAACCAATTCCCCCATTCTCACTGTCTTCTTTCATAGGTTGAAGGAATCCAGTAATTGAGATTAAAAAGTCATACCAGCTGTATAAGCAAAGTGTAAATGACTCCGCTGTGCCAATACTGATTTCTCAAGTGGAGGAAGTGCAGCTTCAACTTTTTGCACCCGAGCAACCAACTTATTGCTTCTTGAGGATGTAACCATCACTTGCTCTTGTAAGCCATGAAACACTTCTGCTGCAAATCTACAAGTACAAAACTACTCAATTACTATGTTCATATCATTCAACAGTTGCATTCCTATAGCCTTGGGGTTTGCTCCCTTTCAAGGCCTCAAGATCGAAACCCACTGGGTGCAAACAATTTCTGAGGGTCATTGGACTGGGTAAAACCTGAATTGACCGTGGTGCACTTGTGGGAAACTCCTTGTCGAGGATCTGTGCACCCCCGGTATTAGTCGGGGCTCTAAGAGACTCGGACAACCGGTGCAAATAAAAAAAAAAAGTTGCACTCCAATCCTTAATTGGATATCAAACTGTTACATGTATCTCATTCCACCAAATGAAGACCAAAAATTATTATAGAGCTATAGATAATAATATGTACTCCCAATCTTCCTGAGGACCTTGTGTTGGACCTTAAAGGATGAGACAAAATGTTAATACTACTGAGGCCTGTTTTAGCCAAGCTGCCAAAAAATCTGCTTATTTTGTATACTGTTTTTCTTTTTTTTCAAAAGTGATTTTGAATAGTAGTTTGTGTTTGGCTATTCAATTTGGAGAGCACTTTTGCCATATTAGAGCAGTAATTTTGCTTGGCCAAGGCTGCAGGATTGTTTCTAGGAAAAAGCTACTTTTTCCAGCATCTGCTACTATTAGAAGCATTTATTTTTTCCTATAACCTTGGGACAAACACCCCAATTCTCTAAAATAAGCACTTTTGTCTTCTCAGAAGCTTACTCAAACATATTATTATTGGCTGTTTGAAATAACCCATGCAATTTATATATCAATATCAACCTCAGCTCCAAATAACAGATAACTAATTCAGACGACGTGAGTTATCTGCAGTAAAAGATATACTAAACCAAAACTCAGAAAACAACTCAAAAGCAACAAAAGAATTCTGCGCAACAGAAATCAAATGCATAGTTGAGCACAACTCATTATTTCTTCCTCCAAAAGGCATGAAGTCACTATCCTCTGATAAGAAGGTAAGACCACCATGTTGCACTCCTCTTCTTTTTCTAATATATGGAATAGAACAGAGTGTCTATACTGGCTTGCATGCACCTCAATTATTCACAGGTACTTGCATCTTTACACCAATACAGGCACATGTATCAGATAACTTTACCTGTCAAGGATTAGGCAGATGGGAAGAAATCATATTAACTTTTTGCCTTTCCCAGGATTCAAACCTTGGTATCTCATGGTCGTCATTTCAACTACATTGACCAGTAAGCTATATCCTTGGGGGGCGGAGGCTCACATTAAACTCCATTTTAGTAATGCTGGCCCAACATTTACTATTTCTTAGACGCATTATGACTACTTGGTATAATCTGTATGAGCTATAACAATTCAGAACTTTCTACTGAGTTTTTGTTGGTCTTACAGGTCCATCATTGCCATACTGTAATCAACCATATCTTCCAATTAGCCTAAGAAAAGCTTGTTTCTAGCAGACTAGCACGCACTTCACCCAAAAAAAAAAAAAAACAAAGAAAGATTCTTCACTAATAACAAATTTAAAGATGTCAAATCCTATAAAACCCAATATATCAATGTGGAATGCTAGAACCACAGTATTCCCCGACAAACCCCACCATGTTGTAGAAGATGACTACCGAAAGGTGAAAGCGTTAGTCAAGTTGACAGCCGAAAGTATGTGTGAAGAACCACCATTTAAGAGATCAAGACAACAATTACAATCCAGTCTCATGTTAAGATCATCAATAGCTTAACTTTCTCTGATCATGTTTACCAAGTGACTCATCCTAAATGTTCCAAATGTAAGCAGAATAACATTGAACTTTCCAAATACAAAATTTTTCCTTGCAGCATGATGGCCATAGAGTAAGATTCTTTTGAACGAACTTTATTGATACCCCTTTTGACTTAAGATTTTTTTCACTTCAAAATTCTCTAGAGTCAAATATGACGAAACTTTTACCACAATTTTCCTTTGTAAATCACTATTTGCTATCTTCAACTAAAAAGTTTATCCTTTTCTCATATTCCCCAAAATTCAGTCAACTTGACTTTGGTAGATCATGAGTAACCAAAATATTGAACAGGGAAACAATTTGAATTCAGTCAACCTTTTTTCCCTAATTTAAATTCCTTTTTCAATATGAAATATCCAGAAATGTTTAGCATCACTAGTAGCAATACTATATTTTCAAAGATCCAAATCAAACAACAATTAAAACTCCACCTCAGTCTCAATCAAGTAATCCCGACTTCTTCACTTAAGTTCATTTCACATATATAATAATAATAATATTAGAAGTTCTCTAACAAGTCTAAAACCTATTCTCAATAAGTAGCATGACATATGGATCTTTTTCTTCCCTTATGCCCTATCTTTACCTAAGCCTGCATTGATACCGAGGCATATTTAAAGAGGAACTTTCATAAATAGCCTAGGTTTGAAATTTAATACGGTCAAATAGCTATATTTTACATAATTACACAATATAACCTCAGCTATGTGACCTGGAGGGGAGGAGAGAGGGAGCGAGATCGAAAGAGGGAGGAGAGAGGCAAACTGTATATATATATATTTGTCAAATTATATGTGTATAGCTGTCAAATAATTATATACGTATAATTAATATTCGTATATCTGGCAAGCGAGATATAGAGCGAGGAGAGAGGCGAGCGAAAGTAGAGAGAAGCGAATTATATATGTATATGTGTCGAATCTAACTACATATATCTATCAAAATAATTATATATATACAGATGGTATATATTTATAATTGTATATCTGCCACAGAGAGAGAGGACAGGCGAGAGAGAGGGAGAAAGAAAATAGTAACAAAACCCTAACTACAGCAACAAAATCCTAACTATAACTATAAATTGTAATTTTTTCAAACTATAGTTGTATAATGTAAATATATAAAATGTAAATATATATCATATCTTTACTTTTCCTCCACTACTTGAATATAATTCTACCAGTCAATTCAACATACTTGTGTCATGAGAAATGGAACTGAGGAAAAACTTATTTTGCATGCATTCTGAGTAGGGCAATAATTATGAAAGAATGAAAACAAGAAGAAAGAAAGATGTTGATAACAATGAGCAAGATTCAGACAATTCCGTCTCATCGAATCAATGCAACTTTACTAAGCTGTCACCTTAAATTCGAGATTCATTAAATTTCAGCTTAACTAATTTGAAATTTCAGCAATATTTCGTTTTATCAGCACAAAAAAAGTTAAATTTTTTTCAGAAATTACTTCAACTTCACCACAGTATAACAAAATAGAACTCAAAGAAACTCAATGGTGAAAAATTTTCGGAAAACGTCCACTAAGATTAAGCAATAAGAAAAAGAATGACGATTATTCAGAGCTCGCAAAGAGCAGAAAATGAAAAATGTGCCTAAAAAATTCTCAAAAATTGAAAAACGTACTCAGCGAGATCGCCGAGCTGACGCAAGATCCCGACGAGTCCAGCGACTGCAACTCCATCAAGCACCGCCTTTGGATCCTCTTTCTCGGAGTCTCGGTACAGTTCCGGCGTTCCCAATCCGTAGACATTCCTCACCGCAGTTCTGACCAACGGCATCGTTCCGTTTCACACCTCTCTGTCTCTCTCTAATTGAAAATACTAATAAATATAGGAGTAATAAATGAAGGAATGATGAGAGAGAAAGTAAAGAGGGGTAGTTGAAGGAGTGGAGCAGCTTAACTACTGGTTAGATAGAGAAAGTGATGTATTATAGAGAGAAATTTTGTATATTATAGAGAGAGAAAACGATGGGTCAATAGTTTTCAGCTTAGAGAGACTGAAAAATGGTGAATTCGTCCAAACAGAAACGACATTGCCAACTCTGCAAGCCATGCTCCCCTGGGTGGGTGGTATCATTACAGGTTCAACAATAAAAAGACTATCTTACCCTTTATCAGTAATGAAATTACAGTTTACCCTCCTCAGTCTTTTAACTTTTGTTTTAATTTCGAGCATTTTTGTTTAATTTGGTATGTCAATCTTTTATAATTATTTTTATTTTTCATCTATCTGGTGGTGTTTGGTACTTATATTGGAGTTCAACTATATGTATAGAGTCTCATTTGGAGTGAATCACTTGTTACTAAGAACATTTTCATTCTTAGAGCTCAAACTCGAGACATCTAGTTAAGAGATGAGCAGTCTCATCCGCTGCATTACATCTTTTGATGATCATCTTTTATAATTTTATTACAACAAACATACAATATGACTTGCCAAATTATTTTGAAGGGAGATGGTGAAATTTTAAAGGTGAAAAATATATACTTAGGCGTAATTACGATCCTCAATTTTATTCAAAGGGCTAAATTGGAATTTTGTATATGGTTATATATATATATGAGATGTATATAGTGTCCGGAATTAGTGGAGAAGAACAGACTAAATGACAATGTTGCCCTTCATCTATTGGTAATTTGAATAGTGGGAAAACATTTGGGGTTCCCATGAGCGTTTGTTATTCCGCCGTGTATGGTAGGTCACGGCGCCATTATTAATTTTAAATAAGAATATATGTAGTCTTCTTTTTTTCTAAGTGCTACTAATAAAAAAACAAAAAAGTTTTTTCTGAATTCTTTATTTTCTTATGCAGCATAAGCAATTTTCTCGTATTCTGTCTTGCTAATTATTTGTTCATACTGTGTCATTATTACTCTGTTTTCTATTTTAATTTGGTCATATATATTAGTATTTATATTCTTTTCTTCTTAAATTATTTCACCATATATATGGAAAAATAATAAAATAGAGGATAATAAACATTGAACACACATATTTTGTGGAGTAATCTCTTTGACATCACAAATTTGTCATTGCTGATCATTTTATATTGATAATTATATTTATTATTTTAGTTTTAGAATTCCGATGTGTTTGAAAAAAATACTAAAAAATATAAGCATTTTTCTTTTTTGACGTATATTATGTTAAACTTACTATCTACTATGTTTTTTAATCTTTCAATTGATTTCATTTAATACATAATAAAAATTCACACGTCCTTATCTAGTATAATATAGCTATAGTATGATGTATGACCAAAAAATGTGTTCCATGATTTAAGAACTAATAATCAAATACTCTCTTTTTATGCTTTGTTTTACTGTAATTCAAATCAACTTTACATTCTCCTTAATAAATATTATGTTTGTTTTATTAAGTTTCTCGTACCATTAACTAAGCTTTGAAAATGTAAATTTGCTTATTAGTACTTCAATTAATTTAAAAGTTAATTACATAATGATAAAAATAAATTATCAATAAATTAAATCTTCTTTAATTAGTACAAATAAAATGGTTGACATCTTATTAGGAAGTAACAAGTGAGGGGTGCACTGACCTTACCCTTTATTAATATGAAAGTAAAAATATAGAAAAAGAAATTATTTATTTTAATATACCGATTAGTGAAAAGAAAAACAGAAATATCCACACCAACTATCTTTCTTTTTCTTTGATCACAAGTGATAATTATATTACTTACTTTGAACCTCAAATCAGTTATTACAAATTAGGAGAAGTGTCATATATGACATTTAGTTTATAAGACTTTGGGAAATTATTATCGTTACTAGTCGTAATAGTTATACGAAATTTGTTCCTAGCTTGTCTGCTATAATAACATTGACTCAACAAAACAAAGTGGAACGATAAATACTTATTTGTGATGTTTATAACAAAGTCTAACAATATTTCTGTCAAACTAAACTGGTATATATTACTCATTTAGTTGATAAATTATTTGAATTTTTATCTATTGGTAAAGATTTAATTAATTTGAACCGAGGGTCTTTCAAAATTATCAATCTCTATTTCTATGAGTTAATGTTAAGACTCGCATACACTTTCTATCCTCTTCATATTCCATGTATGAAATTAAGACATATTATTGTTGTTATTGATCAAGTACCAGAAACATAAATGTACACAAAAACAACATGCGAATAAGTTTGAAATACGACTATAGGACGATAACAATAACTTTAAGTGCAATTATATGACAGAGTGATGTGTTAAGAAAGCAAAAAACGGAATGACGGTACTAGTATTCTCTTATACTAGCTCAAGAAAAGGAATAACATTAAAGCACAACATTAGGAACTTCTTCCTTAAGATAAAGACATTTAGACGACAAAAGTGTTGTATACTATCGGCTTTTCCTATGTTTGCTCAAAAAATAAAATAATTAAATACAGGTGAGGCATATATTTGATAGACAAATTTTTAATATTCTGCTTCTTCAAAGACACTTTTAGGTCCCCAAGTATCTGGCTTTTGTTTCGTTGTTAAAAGTCACAATAAATTTTCCAAAAATAAATAAATAAATTTTTTTAAAATTATTATTTCATAAATGAAACTTTGAAAAGAGATTAAAATTGCTTTTTAACGTATTAAAAATGATTTAGATTTAAACTCTTTTTATTTATTAAATCTCATTTGTCCTAAACGTTAATTTTGAGGGTTGAAACATCCCTCCTTTAATTTATTTGGATTCTAATAGCCATTAATGTTAATTGTTACGCTAAAAGTGATCCTCCTCTAGCAGAATTATTGGATATTTAGCGCCAACAATTTCTAACAAATAATGGTCCGATTATTTATGAATTGAATCTAACATCTATGTAGACCACTAAATTACTATCATGGATTTAATTAAACCTTCACATATCATCTTATAATTATAATAATTGTAAAGGATAATTGAAATCTTATACGTGGATGAAAAAATATTTTAAATGAAAATTAATATTAAAAGAAATTTCACTCCAACAAGCAAAAGAGGAACGGATTTGAACCATTTTCAATATGCTAGAAGCGTTTTTTAAAAATCCTTTTAAATAAAATTCCTTGTAACAAAATTACTTAAAATGCCAATTTTTGAAATATTTATTTAGAAATCATTGTCAAAAAACTTTTCGAAAAAGTTATCCAAACAGACGATTAAATCAAAGTCTTCAACTTTCTCATCAAAGAAAGAAACAAGAATTACAATCAATCATATGTGGATTCTGGTTAGATCTTGTGCTCTTTCTTTGTCTCAAAACTGCGAAAGAATAAAATATTGAATGTATAAAAATATCTTCTAATTGTGTAATTTTAAATATGACACGCAAAAAAAATTAAAAATATTTTTTTAAAAGAAACACTAATTCTTTTTTAAGTGCACAAAATACAATAAGACAAATACAGTGAAATAAAGAGATTAATTAAATCCCCCATCTAATAAAACCTTTGCAATTAGTAGATCTAATAACGCAATTTTCTTGACTAAATAACAAGTTTAGATTAGAAACAAAGAGCATCTTCATGTGGTTGACTTAACTAATAATAATTTATTTATTCATTCATCAACCAATATTTGATTCATTGGATGTCGTTTAACTTTATTTAGCCGTTCGGAATCTTAGTTGGTCCAAAACTCCAACAAATTCCTGCAAGTAAATAAATAAGTATCTTATCTGTCCCAAACATTTAAATAAATTGTACAAAACTCCAAGTAATAGTAATAATTATTGAACTTTTATCGTTAGCTCATTTGCATAAAGGCCAAGGGCCCAAAATATTCCAAGGCCTACAACCACTCAGTTTAAACGAAAAGATTGGTGACCCAACTCTTTCTACCTTTTCCTTCGAGCACATATATTCGGGTATTGAATTGAATTTTTTTTTCTAGATTTTCGATTTAAATTTTGAGCATGAAAAACTTTTTAATTATAAAAATAGTTAAATTTTAATGTAAGTATTGAATATTAGATGAATAATAATTAAAAAAAATTATTTATAAAGATAGAAAAATATGTGAAGAAAATTATCTAATATTTTTCGATTTTTAAGTCGCTTCATTAACCAAAACACTGTATTCTTATATTTGAACTCAAAACCTTTTTTTTTTCACTTAGACTTTCAAGATTCTACATCTATTAATATTGCTATTAGATCCGGGGTAATTAATCGGTCCCTACTATCATTAAAAGGAAGAAGGAAGAAAAATATAAAAATTCTAAAATAAATATTTTTTCCGTTCTTTTTAAGTTATTGTAATTCTTTTTAAGAAAAAAATAATAGTACAAATTTTGATTAATATTTTAAAATATATTTTTATAATCATATTATTTTTTTAAAAAATAGAATTTTTTTATATAATAATTAAATTTTTATTTAAATAATAAATTA
>JAOTQR010000045.1:15671689-15685732 GCA_025774065.1 Solanum ossicruentum | reverse complement strand
ATAAGCGTCGAAAGTTGCATTGACTAACTGCTACTTCACAATTGAAAGAAGCGCAAACAGTTTAAAGAGTCATTTTGATTTATTCCATCATACCCCAAAGCCAAAAAATAGTAAATCTTTGGCTCCATTCGACCATGGAAATGATATGCAAGAAGATTAGCAGCTATATTATAATTGATAGTTGTCATATCTGGTGGAGTTTTCATATTTATGAGAAAAATATATTATAGCTAAACTATTGAAATTGCACATTTAAATAAAATTGTATGCAGTTTGATTGTTTTAAAAAAAGAATTTGGTGCGGATTTTCCTCCCCTTACACTTCGAAATGAGAGTTGTTCTGTTTTGGTAAAGTTTCCTTTTTAAAATAAAAAATAAAAAATCAGCAATTGTACAATGTGAGGAATAAAAATAAATAATCATGGGATAAAAAGATAGTGAAAGAATAAAATTTTAATATTGGTTATCAAATTTAGAATAATTTATTTCACTATTTATACCTTAGTAATGAAATAAGTTATCCCACTTATGCAGGTGATAACTCCACCTATGAAATTATTTCCTAATCTTAATAACTTCAATTAGTGCAAGTATAAATTCTCTCAAAGTCAGATAACTCATATTTTATTTTCCTTGACAAAGATGAGCAGCCATTTTTTTTTTCTTATCTGTGATAATTCACTATACAAAGATTATTCATATTTATTGTACATTATACTATTTAGCGTAAAATTGGAAAAAAGAATTTTATTTTAATATCAAACTTATTTTTTAAAAAATTTAAAAATAATGCAGAAGGGATATATTGAAAACAAGAAATTTTGCCACTCAAAAAAGATATGCAGCTCTCTAAAGGGGCCACTCGATCTCATGCAGCATTATCCCTTTGACCAATCAAATGACATATACAAAATTTAGGTCTCAGGTTCAACCTTCAATATGGAAAAACTCTCTATTAGGAATTCACCTCTGAATGGGCTATGTAATATACGATTCAGATTTAGTCAAGATTCTCATATGATCTTCGAACACCAAATAAAAAATAAAAAAAGACAGAGAAAATTTGAGCGAAGAGCTTTCACAGCTAGCATTTGAGAATAAGAGGCCAACTACAAATACTTGGAGTTGTTGTAGAGTTGGTTATTTTTCTGATAATTCTCTATAAAGTACTCCTTCATTCCTTTTTACCTGTCAGATTTCACTTCTCTAGAATCAAATTGCATGAACTTTTGCTGTCTACATATGTCATTGTTAAAGGATTGAGAAAGTCTGAATGTTTATTGTAAAGCAATTAAAATTTGAACAGCATGATTCGACATATTTTCTTAAGAAAACGTAGGACGAACTCCATTAAATTGAACATTAATGCCATCCAACTACTATAAAAGTAACCCAGAAAAGACGTAAGCACATAGCTAGCCATCACTATTATTTATAATTTATATGTCAACCATGCATGCGTGGATGCTTCTTTAGTTTTCGTAGCTAGATCCAACTTTAGCCATAAATGTTCTTCAAATTATAACATATTCTTTTAAATTAGACCAAATGGTCTAAAACCATTAATTTGTGAAAATAAATTAAAGTTTTTATTTGATCAATGCTGAATTTGTCAAAGTCAACAATTGCTTTGTCAAATACAGGGATATATTGATCCACTGGATAAGAGTCCATAAACATCAAAAGAAATGGATCTTTCGTTTTTTATTAACTAGTATAAATACAGTAAGTCATCATCTTAGCTTAGCAACGTGACTCAAAAATTGTTCTCATTCACAAAACTAAAACAATGTCTTCATATAATTCTTTGCTTGTAATCACACTTTGTTCACTATTCCTAGTAGCATTAGCCAATGTTCCTCCTGCTAAAACATTCAAGTATATCAATGAAGGTTCATTTGGCAAATACATCGTTGAATACGGTGCAGATTATCGTGTCTTGGATACTGCAAACTTCCCTTTTACCCTTTGTTTCTTTAATTCTACCCCAAACAACTTCATCCTCGGTCTACGAATGGGTCATCGTAGATCTGAGTCCATTATGCGATGGGTGTGGGAGGCTAATCGTGGCAAGCCTGTCCGAGAAAACGCCACTCTAACGTTTGGTACTGATGGGAATTTGGTACTAGCTGATGTCGACGGCACGGTAGCTTGGCATACCAATACTGCCAACAAAGGTGTAACTGGGCTAAAACTCTTGCCTAATGGCAACTTGGTTTTACATGACAAAAATGATAGATTTGTTTGGCAAAGTTTTGATCACCCAACTGATACACTTTTGGTGGGCCAAAGTTTAAGGGCTAACGGCCCATCTAAGCTTGTTAGTAGAAAGTCCAGCAAAGAACCTGTTGATGGGCCTTATAGTTTTGTCTTGGAAGGGAGACATTGGGCCATGTATTATGCAAGTGTGAATTCACAAAGGCCATTGCCATACTTCAAATCAGATGATTATGGCAATGGGAAAGGCGCTTTAGCCCACTTTGTTTTCTATTGTGAGCCAGAGTATGGTGAAAATTATGCTTTTGAGCTAGGATTTAGGTATAACATGACTAATTCTCCTAGCTTTGGAACTTCCATATTTACTAGGCCCAAATACAATAGCACATACAGTATGTTTAGAATTGATATGGATGGTAATTTAAGAATGTACACTTATGAACCAAATGTTGATTGGTGGGCATGGGAAACCACATATCAACTCTTCGATAGGGACAACGATGGGAAAAGCGAATGCAGGCTCCCGAGGAGGTGTGGTTCATTAGGCGTTTGCGAGGACAGCCAGTGTGTGGCGTGTCCGAGTGCTCGGGGTTTGATTGGCTGGAACAAGGGATGTGCGCCACCAAAGTTGCCAGCATGCAGCGGAGCATCAAATGTGGACTATTATAAGGTGGAGGAAGGAGTTGAACATTTCACTAGTGATTATAATGAAGGAATTGGGCCTATGAAAATAAGTGAATGCAAAGATAGGTGCAACAAAGATTGTAAATGTGTGGGCTTTTTCTACAGAGAGGAGTCATCAAAGTGCTTGGTTGTACCTGAGCTTGGAGCTTTGGTAAAAGTGGACAATTCCTCCCATGTTGGCTACATCAAGATCTCAAAGTAGATGAAGTTATTAATAATGTATTTATTTATTAAGCAAGATCTTTAATTTATGTTTGTAAAATTTAGTACCAATGTGACTTTGTCAGAAGATACTGAATAAAAAATGCATTAGTGTAACAGAATTTGTTAATCCAGAAAAGAGAATAAAGAGAAGTCCACCAAAAAATTAATCTATTGGGCATTTGTAATAAATCACTCCGCAGAAAATAGAGGCAGAGCCAGAATTTTTGATTTATGGGGTTACAATCACAATTTCCTTTTACTTATTAGATTTTGGATCAATTTTTTATACACACTAAACTAATTTTTACATATAAATATAGAGTTTGAACCAAAGTTATTGAGTTCTACCAAACCCGTATCTCCTCTCTCGGCTCCAAACATACTACAAATACACAAAAGGATTATATATATAAGAAAAGAAAGAAAGAAAGAAAAGAATAACTCTTTAAGCAAAAAAGAAAAAAAAAGTTTAATAGACAATAGATGGGGGAAACAGTCAATCTACGTTTTAAACATAGGGGTCAGGCTGCGTACATCCGACCCCCCTTTACCCCGCAATGGGCGGGAGCCTTTCAGCAATGGGGGTAATGTTGTTGTAAAGACAATAGATGTATAGCATGGACTACATTTTAAATAAATATCACCTTACTGTAAATAAACAAGTGCTGAGAAAAAAAAAAACACAAAACTGCAGTACTACAACTATTATATATGAGTCCTGCTGTAATTGATGGCAAGTATAAAGAGTAAAATATCTGGGAAGTAATTTAATTTACAGCAGTGGAGAAATCCCTTGACAAATTTCCAAAAGAAACTGATCAACTAACAAAATTATTTAAGACTAAGACTTCAGTATATATATAACTTAATAGGAAAACTTAGCTAGCTAGATAGCTAGTATTGAGGTAGATATTTGTCTTGTGGCAGGCATCATCATCTTCTATATATCTACTTAAGATACATCCAATTCATGTGACCACCTTGTATCTGCAATGAATAAAGTAAGAATTATCCAGAAAAACAAACAGAAGAAATTAAGGAAAAACATTAAACAATTCAACATTGAATGATTGTAGGTACAAGTATCCATGAAAGAGTAGTGGTAGATCAATGTTCATAACTCCATTAACAACACCCAGTGCACATGGGGTCTGAAAAGTTATATATATTGGTGTGTACACAATTTTTTTTCTACCTTGCGGATAGAGAAGTTATTTTCGATAAGACTCTCGAATCAGGTAAAGCATATTAAAATTAAGTATGGAACGAAAGCATAATAGTGAAGCAAGCTAGATGACAATAACGTGGATGAGAGTAGTAGCAAAACAACAAAACGAAACAATAATCTAGGCAAATGAAACAACTAGAGGTAATAAAATCGAAGAATAAGACAACATGGAGTCACTGAGTAAGGATAATAATATTAATAAAGAAATCTAGACAATGCACGACTGTATATTAACCTCCTACCCTAATCCTTAACTTCCATATTATCCTATCTAGGGCCTCGATGTGCCATGTCTTATCTAATTAACCACTCTCCCCAATACTTCTATCTCTTCACATACCCATCATAGCCAACCTCCCACACACTGGAGCATTTGTGCATCATCTATTCACATGGTCGAATCATGTCGATCTCGATCGGCTCCTTGATCTTATTCATCTTATTCATCATATTATCTTATCTAGGATTATGTCCTCGATAAATTTGGCTCTATTTTTTGTAAAGATAATGGTCTTAGCAATTTTACTCTGGAGATGGACTGGTTGGTGGTGGCAGACATGCTCATCAACAAAAATACCCTCAATACGAAGGTAACATGTAGAACAAAGATAAAGATGTGTGCTAACAAACTTCTACATGAAAAGTAGAAAGGAAATAAAAGTACTGATAAATGATCGGATATTTTTAATGATGGAGGCCTTTTGAAGAAAATCAGGTGAGTTTGTCAGACAATCTCTCGTCATGTTAAGAGTATCTTTGTTTATTTAGCCCAACAACTAGCTAGTATCTAAGATAAAGATTTAGAGAAACAAGTAAAGAAGATACCAAAGTTAGTGACTTTGGAGATTTAGTCCAAACTTAGTTGCTTTGGCCATATATGGATTCAGGACTATATGCAAATGTCTCGAATTTTTGACCCTCGGTTGCCCTATAGATAAATCTTTATGGTCAAAAGTTAAAATTTATTAAATTTAAAATTTTATTCATGGAGCAAGAGACGTCAAAAGTTCAAAATCAACTATTTTCAAAGTAATTTTTATAAAGAACATTAGATCATTACTAATTCCTTTAATAGGGTTCAAATCCTCTTTCTATAGCTTTCCTTGATGCACCTGTCTTACTCATATAACTATATAAGGGCTCATTTGGTGAGGAACAAGTTATCTCATGATTAATTATTTCAGAATGAGTTATTCTAAGATTGTTATCATCTCATCCTCAATATGAAATAAAAATAACACTATAATCTCAAAATAAATTATTTCACAATTTTATTCCAACCAAATATGACATAAATTCATTTTAATTAAAATTTATTCTAAAATTAGTTATCCTTTATTCCTCCCATTAAACGAGCCCTGAGCGCTTAAGGCACCCGCATGAAATCTCCAACATTATATTATACAAATGAAAAAAGGAGAACATATTCAATTCAACATAAAAGGTTAGAATATTATATATTATAGTTTAAGAAATTTACGTCTTTGCATTCAAATAAATTTATTAAATTATATTAGTAGTTCCATAGTAAAATTTGAGAATGAATCTTTGAAGAAAAACATAGTGATGTTTAAAGATAGCTCCTTTTGCATCATCTAAGAACATATAAAGTATTAAGTATGTTATTTTTGTGGTATGTATGAGGTTCATTTGATTTTATCCTTTAAAATGAAAATCAGATTCTTTTATAATAGTATTTAAAAATTTTCAAAAGCTCGTCGAAAATTTAATTAGATTAGACATGCATGCACAATGCAAATTTAATTGCCATTGTTTAATTTCTACGGGTTTGAAGCATTATATTCATGATTGCTATTTTTATTAACAAGTAATTCCCTCCCAATATGAAATTACAATTCAAATATAATATATAAGCACTCATACGGCTCCTCCCTTATGTGCATAATGAGAATAATACATAGAATCAAAAAAAATTCAACAAAAGACAGAAAGAAATCCACTATTCGTTTTACGTCAAGCAATACATGACGTAACTCCCGATATAACAATAAAAGCAAGACGTGTAGGTGGATCAACTCATCAAATTCCCATTTCAATAGAATCCACACAAAGAAAAGCACTTGCCGTTCGTTGGTTATTAGCAGCACCCCTTCATGGTACACTATCCACTCAATTCAAATATAGACTCTCTTTCATATACTGCAAGTTGAGTCATTTTACCGAATAATAGAGGCCTAATTACTGTCTTCTTCGTTTCAATATATATGAATCTATTTATTTTAAAATTTAAAATAATGTAAATATATTTTTTTCATTTACTCTTAATGAGAAGCTCTTATAACCATACTACAAATGTATATATTCAAGATCACAAATACCAATTTATCTATCTTTTTTTCAAAAAACCATGTGCTTAATCAGGTATGTTCATATAAATAGGAAAGAAGAGAGTATGAGTATTTTGTATTTGTACATTTAATGAGCTAGACCAAAACCGGGCATGTACGTAGAAATAAGTTCCAATGCTTTAATTTCTAAAGCTAATTATAAAATGATAAAGTTGAAGATATTGGATCAAGAAAAACTTAAAACTATCGTGATATATCACAGGGAAAAGTGTTACGTACCTTAGGTCTAATTCAAACTCAAAAATAGTTTGGGAGAAAAGCATTGTCCAAGATCTTATCGCCTATGTTCTCATCCCAAAAACGAGGTGGAACTCCAAAAAAGAGATTATACAAGTCTCAATGTATTATTTTTTAAAGCTAAAATGATAATGGTGGAGAAATTATATTCCATCACGAATCCCATGTCGATGGTTTGAGGGATGAGTGGTCTCTTTGATATATCTTTAGCAATCCTCCTCTCGTGAGTTAGTTTTGATGTTGAATTATGTTGGATACCTATTTTATCTTTATACAATATCAGAACATAGTATATCCCTAAGCCTGGGTGTGAGAAGGGCGGGGCGTAGATCATAAAAGTCCCCAAAGAAGAAGAGAGACATACCTAAGAGAGAATTAAGTAGAAGATAACAAGCTATAAAATGACTAGCTTCAGAATATATTCTTCACCAAGAGCAACAAATATGACTACTTACAGAAAAATAATACAAGAAAAGGCTCGATTGCTAGAACCTACGTACAAAAGGCAAGCATAATGTGTCTGCTTATTTGTATTATCTGTATATTCGTTCGGAACTTTCTGTAGTAATGATTATACATATATGCTTGTTGGTGATGTACAGAAGATTCTATTAATTAAATTTAATATTATGGTCCAATACAATTTAAGATTTTGTTTGCACTTCAAAATTACTCCAACCATATATAGCTAGTAACCATCACATGTTTACTAATTAAGACACAAAATCTTGCCAAATCTCTTTAGGGCCAAGAACTATTGAAAAGATCACATATTTTACAAGAATAAGAAATTAGTAAACTGTTTTTGCATGATATGAGAGAGAGAGAGAGAAAGAAAGAAAGGAATATGAGAGAGATTTGTTATAAGATTACTAGAATATGCACTATTCATACGCTATATATACACACCAAATTTTAATAAAAGAAATGAGATTTTCTTATATTTACTGTTCTTCGAATTCAATTGCTTCACTATGACGACCATAAAGATCATGGTTTTAGGGATTTTCATTTAGGAAAATGACCTTTGACATCAATGTCCTAATCAAAGATTTGTTACACTTTGGCAATCGTAAATATGACTAGTAATTCCTGTAAAGTCTTGCTTTTGATCAAGAAAAGATGTTGATATTACAACTAGAAATTTCAAGGAAATAATCAAACCATTCGACTTTTTGTAACGTGTAAATATAGTTTTATACGAATCCTGGAAGGATATAGAGTTAAAATTAAAATAAATCGTTATGATTTAACCAAAGAACGATCTGGAATAAAGAAATTTACTTACCATATGATCTAACTGGCTTGCATCAAATTATTATGTTGATCAGCAGCGGGAGCACCACCACCACCAATGGACTTAATTGAATTATTATTATTAAGCTTCCTTTTCTTCTTCTTCTTGTAAGGAATCCCTCTTGCCTTAGCTTGACACTCCTTAACCTCTCTCAAATACAAGCGAATCGCGCCATTCCCAAACGGATTATTCTCCGGGGAACCTCCGTTTTCTTCGTAAGCAGCTCTAAGTCTTCCTATCAAAGCATCAAGGCTACCCCAAGCTTGCCTTAGAGGGCAAGTACAAGGAGCTGGGGGATCGGGTTGTCCAAAAAACACGCATCCGTGTAAGTGAACCTTAGTCTTTCCAAACTGATCGAGGTACCGAAGAAACTCTAGAATATGATTGCAATTACACTGTGATAAAGGAACGGGTGGTCTCTGATTTTTCAAGTACTGTCCGAAAGTGTTCCAATCTCGTCTTTTTTGTGACTCGTACCGACTCAACGGTGCTGGATTATTTTGTAACTGTTCACCGCCAGATCGCGACGATCCAGCGGGCAGTTCCTTTGTCATGACTATAGCTGAAGGATTCATTTTTTTTTTCCAATTTTTTTCTTATGGGTAAGAAAATTTAGGAGAGGCAAAAAAAAAAAAGTAGGAGAAAGAAAATGGAAGGGTGCAGTTAGTAGAAAAAAGATGAAAATCACATCCTTCAGTCCAATAGGGAGACAATGCATGGGGCCCTTACTAGAGGTGCTTTTGTTCTTTCTTTTATATAAAAAATTATTTTTTATTTATCTCTCACTTTCTTTCATTTTCATTCTTCCTTTTTTAATCACAATTTTATCAGCACTAAACATGTACTGTTTTAAATGTTAATCATTTATTAAAGGTAATTAACATCATCCTTTCAAATTGTTTAGTTTTTAATTAGTACCATTCACCACAAGTTATGGTACCCGTGACTTGTTAGTCGGTGCAATTAGCCTTGTACTTGAAGAAGAAAAAAAAAGCACCTATTAATTTCCATAGGATTTTTCTTATGTTTTTGATGAATAAATACTGTGATAGTTTTTTTTTTTCAATTGAGATTTGTATAATTTGTGTAACTCTCTCTCTCATCTAACAACGTAAGATTTTAGTTAGCTATGTCGTTAACAGTTTTGTTACACGTAATTGTCTGATATTTTTTCTCATAGGTCAAGGAAATTATTTTTGATAATTTATGACTATATTGAAGCATATGATGGTCTGGTCTAGTAATTGAAAATCAGAAGTTATTTGTGGCCTAAATTAAATTTAGATTTTGAAATTCAACTACTTATAAAGAACTTATAGGGCTTTGGAAGTGTTTTGGCCTTTGGGTATGATCTGTACGTTGAAAGTGAGGTTATCAGGAGTCGTCATACATAATCCCTTTTTTCTTTCAAAATTTTCCGCTTCTTTTCATGTGTAAGTGTAAATAGAGATAAAAATAGCTGTGAATTTGGATTTCAAGCTCCTTAAATTAATACGACTCTTAATAAACTAATTAGTTTAGAAGATTAGTCAACTTTGTGACGTTAATGGTTGAGCCAAGATTTTTATTAATTGGGTTACAAATTTGAAGGAATTGACATACGAACTAGTCGAAAGGGCTTTAACTTATAATTCATGCATAAAAACTATTTTAATCATATATAAATAGTATAATTATTCGTCAAATTAAAGGAGATTTGGATGAATTCCTTGACCAAATGATAGCTCTGCCCCTTCATGAAGCACTCTCTCGAATGAAAGAAAATTTTGGAATACTAGTAAATTTTTTGGTGAATACATGTGCAGGCGCCACAATAAAAAGACATTTAGTGGCCATAAAGTCTTTCTTATTGTCGCAAAAATATTTAGCGATAATTCAATTAATAACATTACATGTAAAGTTGCTAAAACTTTTAGCGACATTCATAAAGAATATTGATTATTAATATTCATATTAATAAAATTTTATGGTAAAAATTTGTTATTTATAGTGAGACATCTAAAGATAACATGAATTTCATTTGAATATTTTATTTAAAATGTATTTCAATTGAATATCCAATTTTCTTTAAAAAGAAATTGTATCCATTAGATACTTTTGCTACAATCAACAACAACAAAAACGAATGTAATACACTCGTCAATGACAACGTAACAAAACAACAAAGTAGCTGATTACATGTGACATTTTAGGTCCAAAACTAGGGCTAAAAGTTTATGAGGGAAAAAAAAGGAACTAGTTTTAAGGGGGGGGGGGGGGGAAGGAAAAAAAATTATAATTTCCCAACCCTAATCCCACACTCAATCCTCTCTCCAATTGTGGAGTCAGGATTTCAGTTAAGGAGTTCAAAATCTGAAAAAGCAAATATTCGAATAAGTCGAGGTTGTTCAACATCTTATTATTTATACATCAGCAATAACTCCAACACAAGAAATAGTAAAATCTTTTATGAAATAGGATTCGTCCCAGCCCCTAGCGATAAGGTGGCTCCCTGCATCCCTTCTTTTTTTTCAGCATCCAACTAGTAATTTCGTTGCTAATTACAATTTCCCCCCAAAAAGTACCTAAATAGGCTAAAAGGACGTATAATAGAGCATGAAATACTTGTTTGACTTGTTTGGGGGATTTTAATCCCAAGGAGGGAAAATCCTTTTTTTGAGTAGTAATACTTATTCATGAAATGCCAAACATGCATGATTATAATTGCAGGCATGACATGCATGCATATGTCCTATGCCAAAAGTATCATGAAATAATGCTACAACATTAGGTACGCAATAGTTTCCAGATATACATATTGTTCCATGTAAAATGATGAAATATTTTGATTTTATTCCCACTTTGTCTTTCTGTCTTTCTTTCAATTAGTAACCATGATATGAATCAGTTTATATATATTTTGATTAATTTTATTGTCTATTATTTTCTATTAGTGCATATATCAGCTAAATTTATTCACAAAATTTAGACAAACAATAAAAATTATCTAATATTTTTGTCTTCACTAAAATTTAAATTTGATCCGAAATCACATAATAATCAATTCAATTACTATTGGCCATTAGACCACATTCTTAAATTAAATCCCACTTCTGTTTAACTCCATCCGAAGAAAAAAGACTTTCAAAACAGAAGTTAACAGCCCTTACTTATTTGTGCTTGATATGATGTTTAGTTTCATATGTTGGATAATATATATAATCTTCGGATAAAATTGAATATTATTTTATATTTGTTTGATTATTAATTTTGAGATAAAATATAAGATCATGATTAATAATTAATATTGGATATATTATTTTTGTCAGGGAATGAGATAATGGTACAATAATTTTTTTTAATAATAAAAATAACGAAAATGCTCCTAAATAAGATTCCACAAACCCTTTTTTATTAAATAAGGTGAATACATTTTCATATAGAAATAACTTCTTATTAAAAATTATATTATGCATGAAAATAACAAACCAAATATGTAATAAAAAATGATATAGAATAATTGATTTCAACCTAACCAATTCAAGCATAACTTCTATTCGAACCAAAAGTATGTGCGGATAAATTGTTAAATCTCCCCCTTATTACTTTTTCCATTACTCCTTTTGTTTTATATTACTTAATTCATGTAATTTAAATACATTTTTTTAAAAAATTAAATAAAGATGTATTTTATCAAATCAACATTGATATTTTAAAATTTTAAATTTGGCTATTATTCTTGTATAAGGTTATTCAATATTAAAAATAATATGGTTAACCAATAATAATAATAATAGTAATATGAGAAAAAATAACAAAATTTCTTAATTTGTTAAAATAGACAAATAAAATAAGCATCTATTTCTTATATTGGTCGTGCGTAGTACATTATTATTGCTCGGTTAGTTGTTTGTCCTTTGATTTATCATTATAATTTTTCGTACTTTAATTATTATTTTATTTTATTTTATTTTATTATAGTTATTTCTATTATAATTTATTATTTTGTTACTGTCTATATATTTTATACTTATTTTTTTTATATTGCTTTAAAAATTATTTTCTTTTAGCAAAACTTTTTTGAAGACGATATCTTTAATTTTAAAGTATAAATAAAATTTTTGTGCACTCTATTGTGAGATCGTACTCTATAAATAAGTATGTTGTTGGTCAAATAAAATGAAGCAATTACTCCATTTGTGACAGAAATGGAGGGTCCCAATGATTATTTGATTGTTGATCAGTTACAATTTAACGCGTTTTGTCATAGTAACCTTGTGGCTTTATATATATATATATATATATGTTTTTTCACACTTGATGTCCGGTAAATTTTTATATATATATTTTTTTAAATGGAGGCTCCCTAATAAAGACGACTTCGTACTCAAGGAGACTCGAACTCGAAATCTCTAATTAAGGAAGAAGAAGTACTTATCACCCTATTACAACTTTTATTATGAAGCACTTACAAGGATGAAGGAGTAGTTACAACCCACAGTTTTTCATTTATAGTAATTATTTTTAAAAATTACATGCGCCTTAATTATGAGATAATATATAGATAAAGTGAATATTAAATAAAAGTAATTGTGTTTTAAGATATAAGTAATTATTTTTAAAAAATATATAAACAAAATAGAATAAGTTAATTTGAGACAAAAAAATAAAAATAAAAAACTAGTGTTCTTAGGCGTCATGATTGAAGAGTAACAAAAGGTAGGGTTATGAAGAGAGTGGAAGGGCCAAATACTGTACGTAATATACATTAGTATGCACAAACTTTTTCCATTTGGGTATTAGAAGAAAACATATTCTATATTTCTTTCATTGTTCTAATGTGTTTGTCTCAGTTATTATTTCATTGGTTAAAAAAATTATCATTATTTTTTGAAATATTTTAAAGTATTAAATAATGTAATTTATAATGCCTTTTATGTAGTTTTTAAATATGTAAAGCTTATTTTTAATAGTTTTTTAGAAGTCTTTGACCGAATTCATATCGAATATTGATTAATTTGACTCTCGTAGTCCAAAGAAATAAAACATAATAGGACAATACTACCTCTATTCCATATATTATTTGAATCTATAAAGCAATATACATCTATATATTAAGAAAAGCATTTAGAGACATAATTTAAATTATATTTTTTATTATTGCTCTTTTGTTTATTTTCAAGTAATGTAAGTTATCTCTTTGAAAATATAAAATTTCATCAAAAGAATGACAAAATATATAAAAAAAATTAAAATATTTATCTTGAGCTTTAAACGATTTAATTATTTTATATAATTATTAAAACAATCATATTTCGATATAATATCATCAGCCACATGATTGACTTCTCTAAAACTATGTTGCATAAGTTCGATGTGACCATTTAATTAAAATCATTAATCAATTAATAATAATCTGGGATTAGATTCAACTACTAATTAATTACAAAATTAAAGGACAATGTATGCTCATATCACATGCAACCAAGTGGCCTCAAAATATGATCTCTCAAAAAATATTACATTTAATTTTATTCCTTTTTAACAAAATTGGAACTCCAATAAAATCTCAAATCAACATATCTATCAAGATCCTACAAAAAAAGAAAATCATGAAAATTGAAAAACTCATTATTGAAGAAGAATGAAAACTAGAAATCATTACAATCAACTGTCGATTCAAATTTCCATATATGTTGAATCAATTCTTCATAATTGAAAAGTAGTGAATCCTTGTGTCTAAACCCCCTAAGATGCCCTCTCAAAATCATGTTTTAAATGATTTTATATCATGTACAATAATTCAAAATTAAAATATTCTTAATTTG
>JAOTQR010000045.1:15658744-15669987 GCA_025774065.1 Solanum ossicruentum | reverse complement strand
TTAGCTTCTCTAAATCTTGCTTATCATAATTTTCACCTCAAGTACCCTATTTATACTACAAAGAAAGGGGTAGGTGATAAGGTGGTAGTCATCAATGGTGTGCCATGAAACTATTCAAATGATGGCTTGGTAACTATTCAAATGATGACTTGGTAACTATTCAAATGATGGCTTGGTAACTATTCAAATGATGGCTTGGAAATGAGCCACTTTTCCAACAGTCAATAGGTGCACCGCGCTAAATAAAAAGTTCTATCCGTTTATATTTTTTTCATTTTATATGTGTACTCAATCCTTGAACTCCAAACTCGACCTCTATTGAAATTTTTGACTTGTAATCACATTTCGGTGTACCAAAGTAATTCTATAAATTCACATAATATGTAATTACAAAGTACTAGCATTATATACAGCTCACTCACTATTTAAGTGTAGTAAATAAAACATGAAATATAGCTAAAAATTCATGTTTCTAGCCCATTATAAAGTATCTATATAGAATGATATAAACTAACTAATTATTATATGTTGGTACACTTTCTTTGTCAAGTCTTTTTGCTTTTTCTTCAACTTCGTATGACAACAAAATTTATAGAGTATCTCTAGCGTTTTACATTCCCTAAATTTGATTTCATTGTTCAAATTAAATAGAGAAAAGTGAAATAGAGAATTTATATAATCTACCTCAACTAATGTCAAATTAGATATTTAACCTAACTAATACTTCAAAAGTTAGTTTGAAGAGAGAAAGGATTACCCAAGCGGCATTACGAATTTAGGGTTCCATTCGTCCCCACCCCACCTCTAAAATTTGGTCAACCGTTGTTTGATCCGATGTATGCATATTAAAGGAGCATGGATTAATTGTCCGGAACCCTGACTGCCCATATCGGATGGGTCTGATATTACGTCAAATGAAGTTTTGAATTTATCTCACACTCTAAAAGTCAGTTCAAAAAAAAGAAGAATTGTCTAAGTCATATAAGAATCCAAGAATTTTCATCCAAGCTAGTTATGGTTTTAGAGAGATTCTGATGGAATAATAACGAAATTTCATTCACTGGCCGTTTGCGTGCTTGAAATTAAGTGTATGCATCTTTTGTATACTATAGGGTTAGAAAAATAATACTACCAAGTAGTAGCCAAATTAAGGAACTTTCTTTCTATTATCTTTTCGAGTAATAATTTGAAGCCATTTTTCTCATGAGAGATGGGTCCAACCATCAGATCAGGTAGTGTTTTCTGGTTCACCATTATTGTATATGATGCTTTGTTGTACTGGCCAGCATATTTATCGGTAGCACAGATTCACTGTCATCCTAAAAGGGGAAATTCTTCAAGAACCTATCTTATTTTCTAAAAAATAGAATTCTTTGTTATGCCAATTTCATAATCAATCCCTTGGATTTAGGTTTTTTCTTATTTGGAATTTCAAAATTAGTGAGGGACGTGATATCGGGATGGATCCATCAACCTTAATTAAACATTTCAGACTTAAACCTTGAGAATTGATAAATTTCTTATACGAAGATTTAATCAACTTCTTAAAAAAAAATTTAAGAAACACGTGTCTAAATTAGTTGGATCATAGGACTTAATTAAATACTATGGTTAAACAAAAAAATATTTGAAAGTCTAAGCTAGCTAGCTATTTTAAATGTGGTGTGTCTTACGAAAACAATTTTTTTATCTCTATGAGATAGTTATAAGGTCTCTGATACTCTATTTGTAAAATTTTACTGAGTAGATTATTTGTCGGAAGTATATATTATTGAAAGTTACACTTGGGCTGTTGAATTTGAATGAATTAGTGGATTATTAAATTTGGAAGACCCCTGGAAAAAGAAAAAAGAAGGTTGTTAATTACCCTTTTCTTAGTTTACTTTTGTCACCAAAAAGTCTCTAGATTGAGACACTTGGTAAGCTTCTCACCTAAGATTAAAAAAAACTTGTCCAAAATAAATGTATTCCGTGGAAGTAGATTCATTAATTACTTAAATAATGTTTGATGGAAAAGGGCTTGTTAATTGGTGGCAAAAAAATCCATTCATGAGATACTGTCTCCTGACTTTGTGTTTCCATTAGTTTGTTTTAATAATAATATACACCTATATATCCTACCTGCTTCTTCACACATTCTTTGCTAATTGGTCTATCCATTTTGATTTTTTCCAATTCGATTAATTTAAATTTATATCATATAAAATTTATTTAGGAAAAATATTCTCTTTATTAAAATTGTTTTGATTTAAAAGAAACAATCTTGTTTGGTACATCATATTTTATTTTCACCCTCCAACTTTGCTTTAAAAATCAAAATATCGCCTTAATTTTTGAACAATAATTCAAACTCCCCCACTTTATTTCAAGTATTATTCATGTTATTTTTATTATATCATATTTATTTAATATCTGTATATATTATATATAATTTAGTTTTTAACATAGTTATTCTTAACTTTTTACTTTTAAGTTCTTTAACATTATAAGTAGAATAATATTTTTAAGAATTCATCACAAAATTTAGTATTCCTCATTTTTATGACCATTTTTTCAATACAATATGCGTTAAGCGTGTGTACATGTATGCATGAGTATATTTTTATTTTTTCTCTCTTTTACTCCATGTGTTTTATATTACTTGACCCTTCTTCACATGACATTCTTTAAAAAATTAATCAGAGGTGTACTATACTAAACTACCATTATTGATTATATTTTAAAATTTTAAATATGACTACCACTATTTCATGTAGTTATTTAACACTAAGGGTACAAATAAAGACATATTAAATTTCTTTAATTTCAAAAACTAGACAACTATTTTTAGAATGAGAGTCAAATAATATGAATACCGTTAGGTATTCTCTTTGATATAAGTAAAATGATTTTGATTGACATTGATGGAGTATTATATAAGTTATACTATAAAATGATTTAAAATCTAGATAAATACAATCTTTAAAAATTATCGTTAATTAAATTAGTTATCTATATCTTCTGCATTAAAATATATTTGTATGGTTATTATTCTCTGCTATTTTTACTTGTATAAATTAATATTAGAGGTTTGGTTATTATTAATAAAATTAATTATCTCATCATGTTAATTTACTTCATTATAAAACACGTTAGCTTATATACTTATTACTTAATTAGTATTTGTCACTTTTTTCATTCAAAAAAATTGTTTATGCGTTATGAAAGACCTATTATGACAAAATAAAAAAAATGAAAATATGATGATTTCTAAATAAGTAAAAGAAAAGTGATAATGGAAGAGTATAATAAATATTTTAAAGAGTTAATTAGGATAAAAAAATTACTTATTGTTTAGTTGGGGTTAAATGCAAAGTTAGATGGTGAAAATGATTTCCGTCCCATCTTTTAGCGGTGCTAATTGGTCAATTCATCTAACCTACCACCGTAATTATATTTTTTAATAATGTTTCACAAGTCGTGAGCAAATTATTACTTAAGCACCCTGACGTATTAACTACTATTTTTCAGCATTTAAAAAAAAATTTCTACAGACATTAAATTTCTTAAATTCACATTTAGAAGTATGAATATATTCTTGCTATTTTCATCTTCTTCTACCACACTCGTCCATCTCATTCTTCTTTTTAATTTATCCGATGCTCTCATTGGAGTAAGATCATTCGGAAAAAATGCTCTCTGCCAAGGATTTTTACATATTCCGAAATCAGAACTTGAACTCAAAACCTCTAGTTAAGTGAAAAACAGTCTCATCCATACTCCACTACACCATATCTTTTCGTGGTTCATTCTTCCTATTCATTCCTCATTCCTTTCAACTCCAGCTTGCCAAGATTAGAGACACAACATAAAGACGAAGAGATCACAATTTTTTCTCACACACACACAGAAAATACAAAATACAAGCAATATGTCATGAAAATTATTGTTGAAAAATTAAAACCTTATTAAAAATCGTGTACGTAGTGTAAAATAAATAAATCATTTTTTAAAGAAAAACCTTTAAGTCATTCCAGAGTCAGGTTGAATTGTCCCTACCAACCGGCCACCACCAATGCATTCAATAAGGACTACTCCGTATATTAGACACCTCGAACCGCCATGCATTTGGCTTCCTACGTTAATATTTGCTACTTTTGTATTTAGGACAACAACTCCGATTTAGAAAAAATAGTTTATACGCAGATCTTATTCATATTTTGAGAGGTACAATATTATTTTTGATTGACACCTGCTGCTAATAGTGTATCTGTTTTAAGGTTTCACTTCCTACACCCCTTAAAAGAAGATATTACTCCTAGTAATTTTTATTTATTGAAATTAGTTGTTCAAAACGTGGGGCTTAAATGACATTTTGTTAATTGGAAGAGTAAGAATTTTAATTTGAAAAAGAGAATAATAATAATAGTACTATGAATTCTAAAATGATATACTAAAATAAATTCAAAGTTTATATAGAATGTAAAATATTTGGAGATCTAAAGAGTGTGTGGGGAATTCAATATTGTCATTGAAGTTTTGAAGGTATTTTTTTCAATCAGCACACGTGGGTTGTAGGACCTAATGTTTTTACAATGAAAAGAAGAGAATCCTTCCCTATTCTTTCTCCTTTTGTTTTCCTTTTTCTACTATTTCCTTCTTTATCTTGTCTTGTTGGCCAACATATGCTGTGATGCAATAGATGATGAAATTTTTCGTTAGTTTTTGAATTTTGAATATAAAAATTTTTTTGGTAGAGATACTTGCCCTCAAATGGGAGATTATATGGCGTGAATTTAATTGAATTACAATATAATATCGGAAAAAAAAAATCCTATCCGATCTCTTTTTTTTTCTTGCTTTTATTTAAGGTAATCAAAAATGACGATCCGTCTCATGCTTCAAGATCACGAGTGAAGATCATAAACCAAGATCCTGTATATATAATTAATTCTTCTTTCTCTTCACCATACATTTTATAACCACTCAGCAAAATATGTAAAAGTTATAGTTAAAAAATGAAAAATTACGCGGATAAATAAATATATACTAGTCAATTAGCTAATATAGTTATAGTTTGAATTAATTAAGGCTCGCAGCAAACATTAGCTGTAATTATAGTTTCAGTTTTATATAATTCACACAATTTATGCGAACGTTGTGCACGATTATACAAAACTTGTGTGAGAATCAAATTGTATAACGGAATATAGAAACATTGTGAATTGTATAACGAATTCTACAAATATTGTGTATTAATTGTATAGAGAAGTAGATAGACGATGTATCAAAAACTGCGATTTGTATCGCGAATAATACAAATGTATACATATACCGCGCAAACTATACAAACACTACTATAATTACGAAATATAATTAGCGATATGAAACATAATCAAATCTTATATGTTTATCATTTATAAAATTTATTCTATAAAATGCCTCAATTTAACGTTTGTCAAATTGTTGCTTTCACACAACTAACCAGTCAGATTTATTATTTATTTTTTCTAATCAGTACATATAGATTCTCTTTCGCTATAAAGGACTCAAACGAAATTATTTCATGTAATTAAGAAATTTAACACTACGGTTTTAGTTGCATGGTCTCTTTCCATTTACCATTTTTTTCTTAAAATCTTTCCCAGTAGTACGTTGGTACAGCTAGCTTTCCCCCCTAAAGTTACCTAATTAGGTCCACTGACCCCTCTTCTCTTTAGGATAATTTTTTCACTTGGCATCAAAACTTTTAAGTTGTTTTCAGATAGGCCCACCAAAATTATTCTTTGTTTAAAAAGAAAACAAAACCGTACTATATTTTGTGGTTTTCTTGTTGATTATGTCTATATTAAAGGCCACACCAGGAATACAATAAATTTAAAACTTTGCTTATTTAGTTTGGAAATGAAATAAGTGGAATAACTTTTAATTGGAGCACCAAGTACAAACTTTCACTAGAACGCGTCAAGAATTTATTTATCAGACAAAAATTACTGTTACGAATTATGTATGTTTTCTCATTATATTGTTTGTTAGCTGTAATTTTACGCATAGTATCTTACTGTCTATCTCTATAATGTGGATAAGATGGTGAGAACAACATCAAAAACTTCACCATCTAGCAAAAATTACCATTAAAGATCATACATATTATACCAAATTAAGTGTGTGGTATCTAGTTTTTATACGTATAGTAACAAATTAAAGGGTGTAGAGACTACAAAAAACTATCAAGTATGTCATGTACATACTACCTAGAGCAACAAAGAAAAGTTACCATCAAATTTACTTGTATAAATCATAGACCTATATTTGTGCTATATTAAACTTTACTTCTAGTACAACTATGAAAGTACTGCTCAAATTGGAGAATTTTAATAACTCATTTAGTGTATTATATATGAACTTTCACCTCGATGAAGATTCAATTCATCGCCTTGCAATTCCTCTCGTATTTTTCTTATTTTCTTTTTTTTTTTAAAAAAAAAGTCAAGTCATGATGCATTTATGTCAATTGAAATTAACAAATTAGCACGTTGTTCAACTTTGTTAATTTCTTCATTATGACTTTTCTCTTTGATGTAATCCATCCCATTAGAAAGATCAATGGTGTTCCAACCTTCCAATTATGATTTCAAGAGATATTAGGGCAAACCATTTACTTCATGAAACATGGTCAATGTTGTTTTATGCATTATTAGTTAAAATTAGAATTTTTGATGATCTAATACAGGGAATGATACTTTTGAGATGAGGTTGTTTTAGAAACAAACTCTCTATCTCTATCAAGTAATAGTAAGATCTGCGTACATTTTACTTTCCTCATACCCCAAACTTGTGAGATTTCACTAATTTGTTGTTGTTGATGATGATCTAATATATTCGGTTAAACATATGATCAATCCATAACCGAATATTAGTAACATAGTATATAATATCATATTTTGAATTTGCTCCTCTGAATTAATTACAAGCTTTTATTACGCACCTTTAAAGGTTGTTATCCTATTAGGACCATCAAATCAAAGTGCCAAATCACTTATTAGAGGAATATTAGTGGATTGAAAGGAGAAAATAATACAAGTGGATATTCAGAGAAGATATGAAATGACACACTACTAATGCTAGAGTCTTCAATTTTCAAAAAAATATATTTATATTATATGGGGCCTTGCCAATTCACGTGAATGGACCCTACCCTCTTCTCCAATTGTCTCTTAGTGCAAATTGTGGTGAAGGCCCATTAATATCCATTCTCAATTCACTATATATGGTCAAGGTCAATTATTGATATTAATTAGATTATCATTAAATTTTTATTTATTTAGCTAACAAGTTCAATTTTTAGAGTAAAAATAATTAAAAAGAGTTCATCACACATGTAAAAAAATGATGAGGTTGAATTTGAAGGTATAATTTATTTATTTTTTTGTCTAATATATATAGACTATAGTCTAGTTTTTATGCGTAGAAATGACAAATAAACTTTAGAAAGAAAGGAAATCTTGACTAAAAGTAGATGTATAGAATAAGTGGTATATAAAACTGCCAAAACTAGAAAGAATGTATCAACTTTTTGAGATCTTGTAGCCAAATTGGGAGTGTCTTGACCAAAGTTGTTTTCCAAAAAGCCCAATTACTTGTAATTTCCCATCTTTGTACTTAGTTATGAATATCTTAATTTCGATATTAGAATATTGAGTTAATTTAACTTTAAAAAGTGCCACTAAAATTAGAATCGAAAGGAGTATGTATTTACATATTAAGTTTGTTAGTAGGGGAGATCATAACTTGTCTCCTTATATGATGTTAGACAATCTTAACTTCTTGAATTAGCTTTGGAATCGATTTAGGCATTATACCCATTATTTTTGTATTTTGATATCAAAATCAAGTGCACTCAATTGTGGCTTCATTCGATATTAAGTCCTTATATTTATCTTATCCATGCCCTAATTGTCAAGGCGTGCAAGGGGTGTTAGTAGTCCCATGGTGGTAAGTGCAATGAGAATCTCTCTTCTTGAGATGACTGTTGAGATTAAGTTAGGTTCAAAATTCATTTTCTTACCATTTGACGATGTTTAATCAATTGGAATTCACCTTTTGACTTACCACCTACTTGTAATAAAATAACTTAATATGTTGTAATCAACATTGGATCCTCCCCTACACTAAAGCAAAGTGCACATCCCCTTAGGTTTTTTCACCCTACCAATCCTCCCGTGCGTTCGAATTCACACACATACCTTCTTGACAAACGGTCCAAGAAATATTTTTGGTTTTCACTTAAACTATTTTATGTACTTAAGTATTTATTTCTTTTATCTTTTTTTGAAAAAATAAATAATATCATTTTCATGCTCAATGACATGAGAAAACAACTTTAAACTATTTCATGATTTATAGCCTCACAAATACTTGCAACTTATTTTAGACCGCAAGTCTCTTCGATAAAATAGGATTCTCAAGTTTTACACCTAGCAGACGCCCCACGATCCACACCTAAGGAACTTGCATTCGCTTATTCAATCAATATATATATATATAGAAAAGTTGATTTGTGATACGACCTCCCATGCTTGCCAATATCAACATTTGTATACATTCTTAGGTTACCATCCATATCAACTGTAAACAAGGTGTATGTGGTGTTGTATTCACCAAATAAACAAACCTTGTACTTGATGATTTTGGCAGGAGGAACATTGGCTTGGGAATCTGACTAACTGAACTTTCACTTTGTTAGTGAGAGTTCGATTACTCACCTGGTCATTTATGCCTTATAATCTTATCAAACTGGATCAATCTCCAGTATTTGACAAGAATCTGTAGACTTTAACAAATCCATCATTGACAAACCAGAAAAGTCTCTCTAACCCAAAAGGTAGGAGTAAAGTTTGTGCACATACTACCGTCCAAACCACAGTACGTTGTTAACAAATCCAGAAAAATGACTTACTAACAAATCCATCATTTGAACAACAAATTTCTGAACCCCCTTTGTTTTTTTGGCAAAATCAATACACTTTTGATCCCAAACTAACATAAAAATGACTTACCGACTGAGAAAATCATTGACTAATGCAGGAAATCGAAGTCAGTTAATTTTCTTTCTAGCACTCTGGGAGGGCCAAACTTCTTCACCCTCAATATCTTCCAATACCTTCAAACTATATCTGAAAAAGAATTGTCTATAAGACCACAACCAATGGCAATTCTGAAGAACCAAACAATCAGCGGAAAGTGCCATGGTAATTCTGAAAAGGAAAGAGTCTTACATTGCCAATCCTGTTAAGATCTTGACAATTAGCCAAGCAAAATGCCTCCGAGACAGTAAGGAGGGATGGCAAATTTTGGTGATTTGTGACCATCTCATCAAACCACTTGCACATCATCAAGTCATAGAAACTAAAGGAGATAACAGAAGACTAGAAACCAAATACACACCCCCACACTGGAAATGGTCGCCAAAATTTGCACCAAGATTGACACGGGGGATTGTTCTATCTACCAAACTTTTGCAATGTGGTTTACTAGTAATGCATCCACAAAAAAGGGGCAAAAATCCTTCAATGCCCCCTTCAGAATCCTGTTTGAACTGTTTACCATGTAAAAATGCGAGATAGGCTGTTCTAGAGAATGCATGTGACAGTAACCTTGTTAATGCACCATTGTCTGATTCATGGAGTAGCAAACAAAATGCTAAAACCCTCGATTCCAATACAGAAATTTTCAATACGGGCTAATGTTGTATTTTAGATTTGCTAAATAAAAGATAAGTTAACTACAAGTACCAACTATTCCTGCTCAAAAAAGTAATAATCAGTTAAACTGGGGTCATCATTAGATATGAATTTGGACATAAACTAAAGGAGTCACTGACTGGACTGCCCCACGATACTCCATAATTTCGCAATCCTGGTTCTTTTTAATAGCTCTTTTGCCACAGAGCTAGCTATACACATCTGCAACATTAGGGGGAAAAAAGCAATTAGACAGTGAAGTCATAGTAACAGGCAAACATTCAGTCATCAATCACTACTAAATGGAAAATAAATGTCTTCATACTGAATATGGATTCATCGTTGACAAAAGTATGTTTAACTAAAACATCCCCCGACTCATATTAGAAGAAAGCAGACATTTAGGCTAAAAACATCAACATGCTAAATACTGCTCCAACAGAGAGCAAGACCAACTTAACCAAGTGATGAAATGCAAGATTGACTGTCCTATCACTTAGATGCTACAGAAGAAAATCATTTCCCACATCCTTGCGAGAAACAACAAAATCTATAATGTAGTTCTAGAGCGGGAGATTGAATTTGTTCCAATGTTTATCATCTCCAAGCCATCGAATGCAATGACAATTAGTGGTTGGATAAGCACATCTTACCCTTCAGAAAGACTGAAGCAACTTCCTTGACACTCTTTATAAAGTAATACCTAGACAATGATTTATCTACTTCTCAGACTCCAACTGCCTATGGTTCTCATACCATTCCATGAATTAGGACCTTTGATTCAGCTGAGGTTAGAGAGTCTGCAATCTCAGTCAATGCCATCATACCATGATCATGAGTTATATTCACTTATTCTATGGTAAGGAAGTACATGATGTTGAACAACATCTTGTTACAGAGTTCAACAGGAAAATTTGGAAGTAACTACACTATGTCTCTTCAATTACAATTCAATTGTAATACTTCACTAATTGCTATTTGGACTTTATCAATCTTTTATCCATTACTCAATATTAATGCAGAAAGCCTAATATGCCGAATCTCACTGGAAGAAAAGAAACACAAAATTGATCCTCATTGTAGAAGATTTGTTTTTATGAGTTTAATTTACAACAGTATCAGCAAGTACATGGTATATACACTGACCCTCCCCCCGCTAGAAGAAAAGGTAAGATGGTCAAGAAGAATCTGTATAAAAAGAATTGCTGGAACTAAAGAGAGTTAAGATGAACACTGCACCCTTTTTATAATAAATAAGCTGAGCAAAAAAATAGACGTCAAACCTAAGCAACTGCACATGTCATTCAACAGAAACTATGCTAATTTGACACTCATCAATCAGCATCAAGTCAGGAATCATCTGACTATTAGTAATGGTGCAATACTGTCTAACCCATATTAAGCATCTTAATCTGTTTTTTTGTTTTTCAGAAAAGGAAAGTAACAAAAAAATAGACGTCAAACCTAAGCAACTGCACATGTCATTCAACAGAAACTATGCTAATTTGACACTCATCAATC
>JAOTQR010000045.1:15640785-15652887 GCA_025774065.1 Solanum ossicruentum | reverse complement strand
GGATTGATCTTGCTTAAATTAATTAAGTTTCGATTGATTCTCGATTTTCGAACAAATTTTTTTTTAATTTTCTTTTAAAAGTCGGTCATTTTTCGGTATAACAATTGTATAGTCATTTTATATTTTCTATAACATTTTAGATATTTTTTTATGTAAATAAAAATAATTATATTTATTATAAACTAATTAATTTATTATTTATATTTATAATTATCCCGGTAATATATTCTCATAATTCATGTCATTATCACTTATCATCCTTATAATACGAACAAAAAACTCTCTTTATGGGAGAGAAATGCCATATTTAAATTTTTTTTACCATTTCTCAATGTTAAAAACAAAACTCAAACCGTATAAGAGTTTAGAATATGTAACATTTCCTCATAATTCGGTTCATTTAAAAGGGATCTTTAGATCATTAGTTTAAAAAGTTTATAATTATGATGGAACAGTAAATACGTTACAAACTTACAACCATATACTGCAACCATCCATCAATGTTATACAACTCTTTTCGTCCTATTTTAGTTGTCACAATTTTCATTTTTAAAATTAAATTATATAAATTTTGATTAACATTTTAAGATGTATTTTTTCATCATATTGACCTTGAAAAAATTGCAATCGATAATACTTTTCGTAAAGTTTTGAATATCTAAATTTTTATTTTAAAATATTAAATTAATTTAATCTAATTCAACTTTAAAAATTAATCAAAATTGACTTTTAAAAAACACAACTAAAAAAAGATGATGGATAGAGTATATGTTTACATGTCATTTTGTCACTAAGGCAACCCCATAATCAATTCTCCTTTAATTTCCCCATCTTTTAAGTATAATTGCAATCAAACAGTCAAGCCAAAATAGATAAATAAATTATTTTCCCCATCCCTTTTAGTGGATAAAAAAATTATGTAAAAGGAGTAGTATAACAAAGAGAAAAAGAAATTAAAACGAGGGGAAGTATTTGGTCAGTTTCATGGGAGAACGTGGAGTCCTCTTTCTTTCTACACCACAAAGAGAACATATATACATATAAATAAATAAATAGAAAAAAAAAGTAGTATAAAGTGATTTTAGTAGTAGCTAGTTAGAAAAATTGAATGGAAACTCAATTATAACGTTTCGTTTTTTTCCTCCAAGTTCATTGCTTGTGTGTGGTTGAAAGCTAACCTGGAACTAACTCAGGTTCTTTTGTATTGTGGAAGGAATATTTCAAGCTCTCTAAAATATGTTAATTACTCATTAGGAGTTGAATATGTATCTAGTGGAGTAGGTGAAGATTTCAAAATCCAAAATAAAATTCCCTTTGTTGCTTCAAAATAGTATTTCCTCCGTTTAAGAGAAAGATCTATTCTTTTAATAACATTTTAATTTTAACTTTTTATTTGACATATTTAAAGTCAGAGACATTTTAGTACATTTAACATAACTTTAATTTAAAACAACAAAGTTGAGACTAGATATAAACACATTTTTTCAGATATGCATCTTTGGCACTTCATTTGTACAGAGGCCAAGAGTCTACTTTAATTTCTTAATTACTGCATAATATAGAATCTACGTAAAATCTACTTCCTCTATTTCATATTAAGTTAATTGTTAGAGAATTTTTTATATTTCAAAATAAGTGAATTGTTCATTTTTCAAGGGATTTGTTGGAAATTTTTTCCAATTTTATCCTTCATTAATTAAGTTTTTGTATGAGAAATAAATGATGCATTAAATGAGTTTGTGCACAGTACGGAGCTAGGTTTTTTTGATAAAGGGTGTTAAATAAAAATATATTTGTTGCTACAAGGATAGAAAACATAACCTCAAACAAATTTTCCAATCTCTTAACTACTACACTAAACATTTAACTTGTTTCAACAGGTGTTAATATTATATAATATTTATTAATCAAATTTTAACCTATATATACAATATAATTTTTCCACAAAGGGTTATCGCTTCTCCGCAAAGAGTGGCTCCACCCCGTTTGTGCATGTATTGATTAAGGGGTTAGATATTGGTCAACATAACAAAAGCAAAAAGAGTCTTAAAATAGAATACGGGAGAAAAGGGAAAAACTAGAGGAAAATAACGGGAAAGATTAGACCACATTTTTTAATTCAGTTAAAATCTTACGATCATAAACTTAGAAATTTCTCGGCCCCGTTAATGAGCTGCCAATTTTTGTGACTACTAATGACAACTTGAATTTTTTTAAATATATGTTTGCCAAGTTGTATACACTCCTTGAACTTGATATTATTGTTTGAAATAAAATGAATAAAATTATTTTAGATAAATATTAAATGGAGCAGAATAGACCACATATATATGTTGGAAATAAATTAAAGACATTAAGAAACGACCATAGCAAAACCTATGGAGAAGCCAGCAGGTAGAGGCTTTTATTTTAATTTCATATTATTAATTTTATCTTCTTGTCTTATTCATTTTGTATTTCTCTTCTTTATATAAAAAATAAAGATAAAATAGACTAGACTTATTATGCTTAGCCCCAAAAAAGAGAAGGAAAAATGGCTAAGTTTATGGACTTTTCCCCAGACTTTTGACCCATGATACATGTAGAATAAATTACAACTATACATGATTAATTTGATTATGTATAAATAATATATTTTTTTAAAAAAAGTATATTAAAAAGTTAAAAGAAGATTTTAATATCTACTATATAACATAATTAATAATTTTGATTATGTATAAATAGTATTTTTTTTATTAAAAAAAATTCGAATGAATCTCTCAATCCTTATTAGCTCCGCTCTGATTAAGCTATTTCAAAAGGAAGAAAAAAAAGAATTTTCGTGAAGAAATTTCGTTTATATATTTGGTCGTATTCTACTTTTAACGAGATGACCATATAAGATTAATTGGAGAGCATTAATAACATGATATCCATGTGTTTGACATAAGGGTTGTCATAATCAGTACATGAACGTAACGTAGATAAATTTTCCTGTTTTTCAGAAGAAAAAGGGTCTCTTCACATAGCTAGAGGAATACATTGACTAATTAATTGTTTTCCATCACGAATTTTAAGAAATAAAAAAATATTTTATGATTAAAAGTAAGTTCTAAATATTTTTAAGAGATTATAAATCGTCTTATTTAAAGTAAGTTATGAACTATTACTAAATAAAAAATATCATTTACAATATTTTACTCTATATTAGATCCAATTAGTTCAATTAACATTCAAAAGATTCATCATAATTAGTAAGTACGATTTTTCATGAACCATTTACTTAGAAACCCATACAAATTATCGTGTCAGGATCCAAATTGAAATTCATATAAATAGTGGTTCATGAAAATAATAATTCATCCGTTTAAGAATTACTTAGTTTAATTTAGCACAAAACTTAAGAAAATAAAAAAGCCTTTAAATCTTGTGGTCCTAGAGCCCATTAATCCTGTGGTCTTAAATATAGCATATGAAAAATTGAAATCAAAATGTTATTACAAAGCAAAGAGGTTATTCTTTTTTTAAACAAAGGGAGTAACCAACAATATATAAGTTTTTCTGTATACTTAACGTAATTATTTTTTGCTGATCAGCCTTGCTCAAATTTAAATTGGTGATGTGCGATCTTTTAGTCCTCTTACGTAATTTCACACTTTTTATAAGATCAAAACACTTACTCTTTGGATAATAGGTACTGTAGCTGATATTCTCATAATTGGTTTAATAGGTATTTTTTTTATGGGTCATATTTCGGATTGGGTTCATCCCTATAGTAATCGACTGAATTGAGTTGTCAACAACTCAACGGAATTCCCTTTGTTTGTTTGATTCGAAGGGGAAGGACCCGTTGAGTTCTTAAGAATCATAATATTTTTTTTTGTCGAAATGATAAAATGGATTTCTTTTTCTTTTCAAAAACTCCATTTTGCTCGTTGATTTTTCTGGTCGTACTGATTCGAAACATGCACATAGAAGGGAAAAAATCTACAAAATGGGTGGGAGGGAAGTGACAAAAATTCAATATTCTGATATTCTTTCTTCACTCACAAGTAATTTAATCTAATCAATGATCGATCGAAATGGATAAAATTTCAAACAATTTATATTATGCTAAGCTTTTTGTTGGTCCCCAATTTAGTGGGGAGAGTTTCAGAAACTCAAATGAATCAGAATATGGAATTTAATATGTATAGAATGACAAACAATTTTCACTATCAGAAGATGAATATCATGACCTGTAACAGGAAAATGGAATCAAACAGTGGTAAACTGGTTATTAATGAAATCTTTTAAGGGTGCTAGCTATTCATGATATTAACAAATGAATAAAAGTTACTCTCTCCGCTCATCTTTAATTGTTCACTATATTATTTTAAGATCTTTAACAATATTATCTAGTTTATGAAATCAAGAGATAATTTTACACATAGTTTTTAATTTACTTTTATAATTAATTATAGTTATTTTTCTATTACATTTTTCAAGACATTATATTTATTATATTCAAAGGTTGATTTGGTAAAATTACACTGTCATTTACTACTTCTTAATCCTTGTGTCAAGTCAATAAGGGACAAGTAAAGATGGAGGGATGAAATATATATAGATAACTTTACCAAAATTCATAGTGTTAAAAACTAATTACTTATTATTCCTATTCTTCTTTAAATCACTCGACGTCTTGATATATCACGTCCTGATTTCGAGTACATCACTAATTACTTATTATTCCTATTCCATAGTGTTAGGTACTAATTACTTATTATTCCTATTCTTCTTTAAATCACTCGACGTTTCGATATATCGCAGGTTCAAGCACATCACTTAACGTCTCGATACTTCATGTATCAATTTTAGATGAATCACTCAATGTCTCAATACATCGCATTTCAATACGTCACGTCTCGATACATATGTAAGAGTGATGTATCGGAGAAAGGGAATATAAATTTTGGCAATTTTCACCACTATAGTGTAAGAACTTTATTATATTAATTGTTATCAAATCACTTAATATAAAAAGATATTTAGAGTCTTTTTAAAATGTAAAATAACGTACAGTATCGCAATAACAAATAAAAATAACATGATGATGTGAAAATTTCATAAAGGATTGTTGATAGTCACCCCTTTCTAGTCTTCAAAGAACAAGAGGACTACTTTTCAAAGAAAACTCAATCATCCCACTTACGCATAAATCATAATGCAAGCTACAACTGCATTATTCTATGCTTGGGAAAAAGTTTAGTGGGGACAATTGTTCCATCAACATTATAGCTTAAAGTACCCTTTGATTATCTTAACATATAGTAATATTCTAATTTATTTATATAGAGAAAAGAAAGTGCATTTTTTAGAAGGAAAAAGTTCATGATAGTCTAGCTTATAATCTAGTTGTTGATAGCCTTTTCAACCAAACATTTGATTAAAGAAGAATCATTCATTTTCTCCTGGAGTTTAAAATACATTTAGTATATTTTTAGTACCACATGAGTCATGATTTTCTTTTCTTGTTACTACTTTAATTAGATCTAATGATGCACTTAGCCTCAGATTTCATAACCTGGCCTACTTTAATTTAAAGAGCGTATTATTTTATTGCATGATGAATAATTTAGTCATGAAGCGGCTAATTGTGCTTTTTGTATTGTTTAGTTGGCAAAAAAATAAAATCTTCCTCTATTAATGGAGTAAAATAAAAAACAAGAAAAAAGAAATACTGTTCGTTATTTTATTTTTTTTGCCGACATATTAGGGAAACCAGAACCAGGAAACAAGCAGATCGACATCGACCATATCAATGTGTTAGCTAAATTGTTTTTAAATAAAGTCATAAGTGTTATTCCTGAATGGTGGGTATTTGCTATTATCTTGTAATAGAATAAAAATTTAAATTTTATGAGTTCTAAATTTTAGAATTGTCATATTGAATAATATATTGATACTTTAACTAAATTTGTTGAATTAGGTGACTTTCCCCGAATTGAAACCAACCCAACATAAATATAAGGATTCTATATATAAATTAGTCAATTTTAATTGATAGTCAATTTATCATAATCCTTTCTTTTTTATCTAGGTTTAGAGCACGAATAAATTAGAATACATCACCAAAATTAAGTACTGTAAATTTTGATCATCAATGACACTCATTTCTTGAAGATATAATTAACTGTTGAGAAAAAAAATTTCCCAAAATTCTTACATATTGTAGTAATTAATCAAATCATTAAGTACCAAAAATCAAACAATAATACAATTTTCTTTTTTTAGGGGATATTATTGTTTTCTTCCTTCTATGCGTATTTACAAACCCAAAAAAAAAAAAACTAGAAGAAACATTTCAAACTTTCCTTGGGAACCTTCACCTTAATGAAGAAAATTCTTGGAAAAAAAAGGAATTTTACAAGAAACAATTATGCTTCATGAGTTGCAGCCTCAGAAATGCTCTCTAAATGAGGCCTCCAAACACCAACTCTTCCTCTTCTTCTGTCTCTTTGTGTTGAGACTTTTTCAGACAAGATTTCACTCAAATATTGATCATTAGACACCATCAAATTATTACTACCATTCATAGTATTATTATTACGATGATGACCTTGTGATGATGATGATGATGATGATGAAGATCTTGTTTTCTTCTTCCTTGTTGTCGTCGTTGTTGATGATGATGATTTTGAACGATTTTTTTCACTTGAAGAAGTAGGAAGTGGCATGAGAAAATAAATCTTGCCACGTTTAAGTTCAGCATCCGGTGGAACTACAACGATTTTCGGACAAACTCCTCCTCCTTCTGAGGAATAATAAGATGAAGATGGCTTTTTTAGGACATGTTTAGGGTAAATCTTCATGATTTCAGATGCTTTTACACTCCCACTAATCTCTTCAACTTTGCCATTAGCATGAACTATTCGAATCACATCAAGTGCCCCACATGGTAGTATGCAAGATATGCAACATCTTATTGTGTTCTTCATGATGGATAGCTATTAGCTATTTTTATCTTTTCTTTACCAAAAGAAGGAGGAGGAGAAAGGAAAAGAGAAAGAGAAGTCTCTTTTCTTATGTTTACAATGAGAGCAAAAGAAGAAGTGAAGAGAGGGGAGGGGTTATTGTGTTGGTATCAATATCAATCAACTTGGTATAGTTTTTTGTTACTACAAATGATGATTTTATTATATGTTTTGGGGCTTACCACCCCCCTTTTTCCTTCTCTTTTTGTGGATACTTTTTCTTGGGGGCTACTATATGAGTTACGGGTTTGGACAAAATCAATAAACTAATTAAAGTAGAGGTGTTCAAGATTTAAAATTTATGAATTTTCCATTAAAATTGAATCTACTATATTTTTAAAGTTATATATATATATATATACACATACATACTATTGTTTTTTAATAGTTTAGTAAATATTTAAATATAATTTATACTCTGCATCGAAAGTATTAAATTTAGATAAATTCTGTATTAATGCTCTGTTGCATATGCCTCTCGATCTAAATTTTATCTTTTTACTAAGAAATCTATTGAATTTGAAATAATATCAATGCAAAACTATAACTTTAAAGGACTAGAATCTTAAACTCATAAACTTCAATTCATCGCTCCAACTATTCTTTTGCTTTTTCTTTGGTCATTGCAGATTTTTTTTTTAATTAAAATCACTTGCTTGGGGGTGGGGTGGGGGGCTGGAATTGAATGGCATGAATAATTGCACCTCATTTTGTACTTTGCCTTTTGTATCCATCATTCAGGGCCCTTTGCCAATCAATTCCATTCTCCTATAACCCTTAATTTGCTGAGTTCAACTAATAATGGGAGTTGGCTGCCTTGCCTATGCATGAAACTTGGATGACCCATGTTTTTACATGACTGGAATTGACATGTCAGCACTAATGGGGCCAAGAACATTTGCTCTATGACCACGTGTCTGAATCAGAATCCGACACCTGTCTGGTGACATTTGGTTGAATTCTCCTGATTTAGAGTAGGTGAAGAGACTAATTAGTGTAGGGTCCTTATTCAAGATAGGTCCAAAGAGAAATATTTTTGATAAAAGAATAGGGAATATGGAGAAGGTTCATTTGGTCCCTTAGCTCATTAGGTTTAATTAAGAGTGAAAAGGAAATTGAGATTTAATTTTTTGCAATTTGTTGGAGTGGGTGGAAAAATAATTAATAAGGAGATATGGAGCATAAAGGATCTTCTTTTGATAAGAGTTTTTTTGTGATCTTTCAATATTCCCAAGCAAATCATGTGGGATTGTGGTTTTCATGAGAAAGTTAAGTGTTCATGGACTCTTTTTACTCATCTCAAGTATAGAGATGATTTATGTTTTAGGATATATAGTGCTTTGACTAATGTGAAGTTGCTTGTCCTATTACCCTAGAAACATGAACTTCTAGCCACAAAACCATGTGCATTTTTTCCATCATTACCCAATTTCAATAGTCAATTAATTAAGAGAAAATAAAAGAAATCTAGTTGGACTTTTAAGATTTCATCCCTTTCTAAATTTAAAGAATTTATGATTCCAAATCCAAGTACTCTATGTTTTTCCAAGTATATTCAAATTCAACATCATGACACAAAAGAAAGCGGTTCAATTTGATCTCTATCTATCTAAAGTGAAAAAAAGTTTGTAACATGATTGATTTGATGTACAAAACATTGTCATATAAAAATGGACCATGTTATCGATTTACTTGGGGGGCCAAGAAATGAAGCTTTGTTTAGAGCAACAAGGTAAAAGCAAAAATACATGAAAAGGTAGGTACTAATTCAAAATTATAGATAGCTTAAACCTATAAATCAATTTGAGTTTTTGCTTGGTTAATTTTGGTTGTCCCATCAAAGTTATGGCCCAGTCATTAAATGGTTCAGATATGGATGTTAGTGGGCAACATGTGAGAGGATGGCCAGCAGGGTCCATATGGGTGGGGTGGGTGGTGGGGGTGCGGGGTACAGATGGGGGTGTCTTACTTTAAGACGTATCAAGCTCCTCAATAAAATCTAGGATTGAGTACTTAGATTTGTGATTTGTAGTTGATTGACTAATAGTAACCTATTATTACCACTAATTTTGTAAAGAGATTGTATTACTGTAAAACTGCATATAATAGATCTTTATGATCGAACATTTTCTCAAATATTACGCATAGTAAAATCTTTAGTATATCTGACTTTCTTTCCCTTATTATTTATTGTAAATTTTTATATGACCTGAGGGTATAAAATATTTTAGTCTATTATTAAAGGTGATTTTGGAGTAATAAAAAAAGGGGAATTTCATGAGTTTGAGATGGATCGTGGGTTGTCTGATAGCTTTCAATAATTGGACACTAGTATGATAGGAACTGTTTTCTACTATAATTCTAATTTGGCAATCATCTTCTTTAAAGAAGTTACAAAAAGGGAATTTTATTACCCTTCTGACATATTTATCTACTTCACTTTCCATACTTGGTCTCTCCATCTCTCTCACAGAAAATTCCCTTTGTTTCTGTTGGATTTTCTCTCTCACATATAGTTTAATTTCTTCATCCTTTTCCTTTTTTTTAATAATCATATATACAATATCAAAGGTTTGGCTCCATCTTAGAATTGTTTTGTATATTGGCCATAATGCAATTTCCTATTATTCCAGCCCATGACTACATACACCTACCTAGTATTTTGAGTCCTCTTGTTCTAATGAACTTGGATGCATTTCAATTAATATTTCCACTAATTTCGGAGATACTTACCATCTTTTACCAATAAGGCTTGGATAAACGAAAAGAAATTGTTAAGTATTTATTATTTTCAACTCATTTCATTAATCACTAATCCACATCTTTGAGTTTTGAGACTCCTTCCTATCTATTAGATAAACAATAACATACCCATTGAGTCTACATACAATGATAAAAACACTTATATTTCAACTCTAACATAATAATTTGGAAAAGTGGAATTATAACCTGTAATAATCAGTTACATCTGGTGTAAAAATGATTCTTGTGGTATAATATATACTTGAACAGCTCTTAACGTAGTACAACTTTATACATAGTAGACGTGCCACAAGTGAATGCACTTGGATAATCGAACTTTTTAATTTATTTTTAGAACATTTGCTCTCAATTTCCCTATCAATCTAAAAGTAATTTGATGAAATAATGCCTTTACTCCAAGAAAAAAGTACATATACCATGTCACAAAACATAACTAACAACAACAACATATATACCATGTCACAAAACATAACTACCATTTGATAAACAGAACCAATAGGTACTTCAATAACTCTAGATGTTGTTGATGAAGAGGACTGATCCATATCCCTGTATTGTACCTATCAAAATCTCTTTATTTATTAGGTGAAAGATTAAGGAGAATAAATTTGAGAATTTTAGAATCAAAGTGCCTTTTCAAATTCAACAAATGCATTAGTGGGGAATACCCCGAAAGCTTTGTTTTGAATGTAACTTTTATATACAGTAAGGGGTAGTTTAATTTGGATGGTGATATATAAGGATAACAATTTAAAGATATTTTATGAAATTATTTTATTATGTGTTTGATATGTAATGGACATTATTTAATCCTAGAATATATTTTATTTCATCATTTTAGTATAAATAATGAAATAAAATTAAAGGGGATAAAATAATCTCAATATATCCTATCTCACACCCAAACGATCCCTTAACAACATAAAAGATTTTTCACATTTTTATATCATCTAAAAGATAACTACATATAATTATCCATAACAAAAAGAAATAATAACTTAAATTAAAAATAATGCATGCAACAAATTAATGGCAGAATTAAGGAAATTCAAAATACGAAGAAATAAATATACCAAGTAGTCAAATGGGCTTCAACATTGATATAATATATATATATATAATTAATTTTAATTATATATAAATAATATGAATATATTGCGTGCAATTGGAAAGAAAAAGATTTCTTTATTTTTAACAAGATATTTTGAATTTGAACGCCAAACAAATAGGAAACACTTTTTTTAGGATGTGAATTGAGTAAAAGCGAACACAAAATATTAAATAAAATCCCGCTCCTCGAAAAAAACATGGGACCAATATTTATTGATATATTTTCGTGAGGATTAATAAGAACTTTATTTTTACAACAAACCAAACAACCTATCTTCCTCATGCTCCCCGACTTCAGTCGCACATTGAACTACGTGGGTTTATCAATAACACAATTAGATGCACGTACATGTGTTTATCAAATTGAGGCCATCCATAACAACTTATTAAAACAACTGATTATTATTCTCTTATTAAACTAAACACTATAAGTAGTTTCTTATAGGAGGAAATAATTTGACTTGTGAATCAATTGATTTCCTTCCATTATCCTGCAAAGAGAGTTGCAAAAAGTTGTTTACAACTGTATATCTTCTACATAGGGATGTGAAATAATTGTTTATTGAAGTTAATGGCGGGGTGTGGGTCGATCGATTCAGTTTGATTTTATGTATTATTGCTTTGATTTTTTAGTTTTTTATTTTTAAATATGCTAAACTAATAACAAATCAATAAGATATTTTTTATCGATTTTCGATTTATCAATTTTTGGTCTTTAACGGTTCAATTTTCAGCTTACCCAATAAGAAACTACTCATATAATAAAAGTATATAACTTCTCTAACAATCTGACGCAATACGATGAAATACAATAAAACAAACAAATCAATTGAGCATCTAAACTTAATAATATGCAATATTTGACCTCATATTCTAATTTACTTTTCAACAGAAGGGTTATATATTGGAAACTAAGCAAATACTTGACTTACGGGTATCGGTTTAGTATCAAGTGATGTTAAATTATTAATATTTAATATTGATGAAGGGATAAAATAGTAAATTATTATAGTTTTAATGGGTTATCGATTTCCTCAATAACTCGATACTAAAAATTAAAATCGAACCAATAACTCGATAACTTTTTTTTGTGTAAAATCATCAAAAACTCGACAACCCAACAACTCCGTATCTCCACAATAATAAATCAATAACATTTTTTTCAATTTGATTTATCGATCAGTTCGATTTCGATTTTGCACGCCCAGTTAAAGTGTCGTTTCTGCACAAATGT
>JAOTQR010000045.1:15609652-15640685 GCA_025774065.1 Solanum ossicruentum | reverse complement strand
TTTTTTCAATTTGATTTATCGATCAGTTCGATTTCGATTTTGCACGCCCAGTTAAAGTGTCGTTTCTGCACAAATGTCAAAAGTGGTTATTTTGTGCAAATCTGACCAAGCTGATAAAACCCAATTATTCCATATTACAAACAAAAGGCCCATAATGAGTCTGTCGTAGGCCCCCGAACGTACTGTTCTCAATTTCGTCAAGGGGACTTGGTTTCACAATTCTTTGGCCTTGCAGAATGCGTACAGTAACAGCGCGATTCAGCCCTGTAATGATCATCATCATCATCATCACCATCAATTCACATTTTTCTGTTGTTTTCAGTTGTTGATGGAATTCTGTTAATGCAGTATCTATGGAGGAGAACGCCTATAAATTTACAACCCCGACGTTTTTCTACTTCCAGCTTTGGGAGAGGTAACAATTATATCTAACCTAAATTGGGAATCTTGTTACTTCTTTAGTGCTATTATTAGTTTGTTTGTTTTTTGTTTCAATTCGTACAATGATCACTTGTTATTCCCTCTTGTGGGTTCATATTACTGGAATGCTTTTGAGATCTATTTTGTCTATTTTCTAGATGAACAGTCAATAGAACAAGAAGCTGAAAGAAAAGTAGGGTGGCTTTTAAAATTAATCTTTGCTGGGACTGCTACAGTTATTGGGTATCAAATTTTCCCATACATGGGTAAGGTCTCATTTCTTATGGTTACATGAAAATCGAATTACACCATACTCATTTCCTGCATATTAATGTCTGATTTAAATAGGAGACAATCTGATGCAGCAGTCTGTCTCACTGTTACAAGTCAAGGATCCCTTATTTAAAAGAATGGGTGCGTCCAGATTAGCTCGTTTTGCTATAGATGGTAAGTTTGGTCACAGTACTTGGAAATTGAAAAGTTCTGTATACATAGATTCTTTAATGTGTTCAAGTATATGTTGGCGATTTGGTGCACAAGATCATGGCTTTTGAAGTTATTAGTAATCTGTAAAGGCATTTCTTTGATTAAAGAGCAGTAAGGAGCTATCACTTTATGTTTTAGGGGTAGTGGAAAGAGATAGCAGCAAATAAAAACTATAGTTGGTATCTGAAAGTCAAAGTAACAATTCCGTGAGTTGTGAATTCACTAGATTTATCACGCTTTTGTGTTGTCAGGAGCTTATTTGAGTTGAACTGATAACGTTAACCTTCTCTGCATCCTCTTTTATATTACTCCATCTTTCTCAATTTATAGGACACACTTTAAATTATGTTTCCCGCTTGTTTGGCAAAAAGGCCACACAGGTTTACCCTTTTGTTTAAAATTCATTTATTTTAAGGTTGATTTTGGAAGATTGCAAAGTTATTCCATATTTCTTAAACTCCGTGCCCAAAAAGACTACATCACATTAATTGGGACGGAGGGAGTAATCTTCATAGTGGATAATTATGTGGAGCGGAGTCTCTTGCATCTAGACACTTTCCCATTTTTCGTGATTTCTTTACAGTATAACCTTCCTTTGAAACTTAAAGCTAATAGAACTCCCTATTGATTAATTGTACAAAATAAGGAAATTTCTTTCATTGTCCCAATATAAGATGAGACTACTCTAGTACCTTAGATTTTAGTATCCTAGCCAACCTCTATTTGATTTGTTCCTTTACTGAGTCCTATAACAAGGCAGCAGTATTTCTTAAATAGTATTTTTCTGATCTTTAACTATCTAAAACATTATACAACTTAAGAGGGATGCAACTCTGCTTGATTTCCCTATGATATCTTCTAACCGATTAGCGACACAGTTTACAGTTTTTGCTCCAAGTGCAATATTTTGAAGTTTGTAGTCAAAATATGACAGCTGTTTGAAGTAATCATGAGATTTTTAGATTCTTATCTGTGAATCTTTGACCCTGCGCTTTTTTGCTTCCTAGACGAAAGAAGGATGAAAATAGTTGAGATTGGTGGGGCTCAACAGCTTTTGAACATGTTAGAGTCTGCCAGAGATGATCGCACGAGGAAGGAAGCCTTGAAAGCTCTTTTTGCAATATCACAATCAGGTCAGGACTCAAATTTCTCTGCAAATTAAATCCGTGAGGATTCCCCCTTGATTCTGTGAATCCAGCCTCCTCCCTCAGTCCGAGCCCTGCAGGTCATTTTTTCCCCCTAAATCACTACTCTGGATAATGAGTGAAGAATATGCCTGGATGACTTCCTTTTATATCATACCACCAGTTTGGTGCGATTTTCCTGAATTTAGCCAAAAAACTTTAATAGACAAAAATCATCTAGCTGTTGGAGAAAATTACCCTACTTCACATTGTAAAGAAATGTTATAAGAGGGGAGTCTGCTTACTGGTTAAAACTCTTGGTAATTCTTCTACCTATTATTGGCTAGACCCAAGAATTCGGTGTTTGAACAATCCGTGGGCATTCTACAATAACACATGTTTCTGTGACTATCCTGTAATTTATTGTGATGCATCTCTACCTCAAAACAAAAAAAAGTTGTGATGTGTATTGATTAATATTTCTAGTCTTCTGACCCAAAAAAAAGTCACTTTGATTGCATGGTTTGCTAGTTGAAGCCCAGTCGACCTCAGCGCCAGTGCTTAAGAAATCAACCCAAGCAAAGGAATTCTCAGCTTTAACAAAAAATTGTCTGGTGCCTGTGGTTTTTTACTTACGGCAAAAGATGCCATACAACTTGAGTCAGTTTTGCTTGATGTTTAACTTAAGATATACGAAGACATCTTATTTTATTTGTATGGCTCTTTGCTACCTTGTCCTATTTTGGCTGATGAAACTAGTTGGAAGATTTAGACCAGTTGGCTGATGATAGTAGGCATTTGGTGATACACTCTGAAATCATGTCCAAACAGTCCCTAAATGTTGCTAGGGCCCAGGCCTGATGTTTTCTAGCCTACAGGTTAGCTTGACATATTCGCTTAGTGTCAGATGTGTAGCTAGAATATTTTTGCCAAGGCAGTTGTTATCTGTGCTTGCATATCTGCTTGAATGGATGTTGTGCTTAGTGCTCATTCTTGTACTGTAGATGAGGCTGCTGTGGCCTTACATCAAGCTGGAGCCTTATCAATCATCAAGTCCACCCTCGAGTCTGCTGAGGATGCTGAAGTTGGGAAATTCAAGTCAAAATTGCTGAGTAGATTTCAAGATTTATCATATGATATAAGGTGTTGAGATTACTATTATCTGGTCTCAGATTCCTGTCACTTTCTTAGAAGTCAGCCATAAGATGTTTTATTAGATTGTTGATCTTTTAGAACCTTTTTTCTGAAGAAAGTTGAGAGAATCCTTTTACCTTCTCAAAAGGAGGAACATTTAGAGAATCCTTACATGGTTGTTACTTGTAATTTGTGTTACATGTTAAGTGAAAGCTCGCTTGTTTAATGGGATCTTAAACATTGCTAGCGAGTGAGTTTAGCTATGATGTTGTAAATTCTTCAAGGGGAATAATGTGGATGCCCAATGCTAAGTTTCCATTGAGAGTCCTACAATTTGTATTGTCAGGGGTTAAAACTTCTGGCTTCCCTAATTATGTTTTGTGAGTGAATGAAAGAAAAAGAACACTAGTTGGCTTTGTTTTTTCATACATCTATCTGTCTGACTTCGTGCTATTGCTAAATATTCTGTGTCTATTATTCGATCGAGCCATCTTAATTTTCAAAATAATAAATCAACAAGCAGTCCAGGTTATATCTAATCCGCTCATTATAATAGCGTACAATATTTAGTTTATGTTGAGGGGGGAGTTTTATTTTTGAAGCAAAACTGGCCTAGTATTTCAAGTTCCAATTAGTGACACTCTTTGAGTTTTTCTATTGTAAAACAAAAAACGAAGCAAGCACGGCAATTCTGCGGAAAAGATCGAGGGAAATACGAAGCAGAACTAACAGGTTTTGATATGGAGTTGAACATTTAAAGAAGTTGATGTTTTAAGTCTGCAATATATACAATTTTCATTGAAGAATCAATCCTTCTAGTGAAGAATCAATTAGCATAAGACCTGCATTCTCGTAGCCGTGACAAGATTTCCTCACAACTAGGGCGTTCATCTGGTTCTGCCCAGCAATCTACAACACAAAAGGGGGAAAATATAATGAGATCAAGTATGAAAAAGTTTGAACTTCTCATACACTAATAATGTAGAAGAATAAGAAATTATGATAAATAAAAACACACTAAACTTTCAGCGTATACAAGAAAAATCCCATGGAATATAACAACATGCCCACAATTGTGGAGTAAGATATTCTAATGAAAATTACCTGCAATTAGCTTTCCTATAGGACCTTCAGGAATTTCTAGCCGTTTTCCATCATTAGCAACAGCATATACGACCTGAATTTGTGAATTTCCATTATATGAAAATTGCACTTGAAGATGAAAGCAAGTGTAGTTCTCTTCTGTTTCTTTCAGCGGAGCTGACAAGAAAAGTCATGTAAAAATTACCTGGATAGATGGAACGCCTTCCCATGGTCTTTTGAGTGTGTACAGTTCCCATATTATGACCCCAAGACTAAAAATGTCGCATTTCTCTGTGAAAGGTTCATTACGGATAAGCTCAGGGGCCATCCATTCTGGTGTACCTGCTGAGGAAGGATCTTGCACGGGAGTTGGAGTCAATGCTCTGGACAGCCCAAAATCACAGATTTTGACTTTGAAATGTTTATTTACGAGGCAGTTTCCACTCTTCAGATCACGATGCACAATTTTCATCCTATGTATGCACATCAGACCCCTAAATAATCACCAGAGAAGCAGATGTTATAGATACATACTGAGCAGAGAGCAGATTTAGCAGAAATATAGCATAGATAAATAAAAAGTTGAGTCCTCCAAGCTACAAAATCCTAGGGATGATTTTCTCTTTACTAAGAAGTATGCAAAGAACATATAAGAGCAAATTTCAGTTAAGTATTGTACTCCAACATTCAATCAACAAAGTGTTCTTTCCTCCCGATTATGTACTGTTTACACTCCTTTTGATTGAGGCGACATGACACTTAAAACTGACAGGACATGAGTCTAGAATTCTATCTGTGCATCTCTTTCTTCTTATGCTTAATGCATATTGAATACTCATGTCTCTTCCATTCAATGTTACCTTAACCCATAATAAAGTCCATCTTCGATAATGGATTTGTTTATCAGTTTCCACTCCATTTCTTGTTATATTATATGTCATAAACTCATACATCTCTACTACTTCAAAATTAACCACCACTATTAGATTCATGAAGTTCCGATAGATTTTAAGAACATTTATCCAAAAACTTGGAATTTACAGCAGACAATGGAGGTTCGATTTAGCAAAAGGTAGACAACCAGCTTGACAACCAGGATGACTCAACACCATTGAAGGTCCTGTTGCTCCCTTCTTCATTCAGCACTACAAATTGGAACTACAATCTTGTACCCTAAGGGAGTATTTTATTAAATAAAACTACTTCTTTCATTGGTAGACAAATGATAACAGCATGGGCAGATTCACTAAACATTCATTCGTAACAAATATTTACTCATGTAACCCAGGGGATTTAGTATCTGCTATGATGAGAAATCATGCAGTGGTGGACAATGGTGCATAAGTTCCCAAACCGAACACAATTATGATTTTACTAATTCTAAGAATAATATTTAGCTCCAAAGTGACTTCTTGTTTGTCTAAGGAGTCATTTACAACTTTTCAAAGAGCCACATAAATTTCCAAAGTGTATCCAACTGAAGAAAGTAAAGGAATTTTGAAGTGCAATGGCATGTATTCAGTCGTATGGACAGTAGCTTTATCCGACACAATGTAAAACAATTCTAGGTTTCTGCTAAATCTTGCAAATCCCCCAAAACAAAATAATTGAAAAGGTAGTTGAGATAAAATAGTTAGTCGGAAACCAAGAACTGTGAATCAGAATCTGAGTACGGAGTTTATGTAGGAAATACCTGCATATATCACAAATCATTTTCAATCTCCTTTGCCAGCTGAAGTTATTCTTCTGTCCACTTACATGGATCAGATGATATAGGGATCCCAGCTCCATGAATTCAGTAACCACGGATAAACGAGGTGGAGTTGTGCAAGCACCAAGGAACAAGATAACTGAAAGGAAAAATGTGTTTGACAAACAACTACAGAAATATTCCTCCACCAAAAGTGTATTCTTTGAATTTCGGTAACATAAAACTGAAATGTATTTCAGATTTCCCATTGAATCTCAAGGATCAAGTGCCTTCTACAGCCATTGAATCTCAAGGATCAAGTGCCTTCTACAGTTTTAATAGCATATTCAATGAAGTGGGTACAGGCAGTATGCCAGCACTAACATAGATTCAGGAGAGAGCAGAAAAATTACCATTTGGATGACGAATGCGGCTGCATAAAGGGAAAAGAGATACAAGGTTAAGCTAGCTAAATAAGTATGTCTGATTTGTTTTTCACTTTATAGGTTGTTCCAGAAGAAAAAGGACGAAATGATTTGTTTAGTACAACTTACCTCAGGATGGATATTTCATTGGCAAAATCTTCAATGTTCTCTTCAGTCAATTCTTGTTCTAAGAAAACTTTAACTGCGACCTCTGTTCCACTCCAAATACCGCGAAAGACTTCTCCAAAAAATCCTTGAAATCATAACATTCAGTCAGCAAGATTTATTTGATATGAGCTCAACAGAAAATTAACAAACATAATCCTATACATAGTTCAAAAGTAAATCACCAAAGGGATGAGTGTGCAATTTGGAATTAACCCCAGTTTGGAAATAGGCATGATTAATCAGATGATACTCAACATCTCTCTATGACCCTAGATGACCAATGGTATGCCTTGATGAACTTTCAAGTCTGGAGATCTTTTACTTAAGCATCTTTCTATGAGCACACGACGAACAAAATAATCTAGGTGGATTATGGAGGTGTTCATCAATTGCTGAGTTATCTCTAGCTACCAACATTGGGATTGCATGATGATAGGTTAGTTATATTATTGGGGAAAATAGAATTAGTAAGTATTATATGAACACCATTTACATGATCTCCAGGACAGATTAAAAACTGATGATGTTTTCATCTCCACTATTATAAAAAAGAACTGGTGAAAGAATAACAAGAGAACTCATACTTAGTTAATGGACTTGTATGTCCGCTTCTACCAAATAATATTCATAAATACAGCTTTTTTTTTTGGTAATGATAAATAAAGAGTTGAGAATGCATAATGAGTTTACCTCTTCAACAACAACAATATACTCAGTAAAATCTCACAAAGTGGGGTCTAGTGAGGGTAGAGTGTGCATGGTCCTTTCCACTAACTCTTCAAGGTAGAGAGATTATTTCCAAAAGGCCCTTGACTAAAGCAACTCATAGCAGTAATAAAATGAAAACAGATGGTGGAGCGAAACATGACAATTCCTAGCAAAGCAACGCAGCACACATATGCAAAAAACCGTAACAAGAATGACCAAGTGTGATCACCTTAATACAGTAACCAAACCAACTACATGAATAAGCTAGTAATAGGATAACTTTTAACTACTTACTTAACCTTCTACCTTATATTTGACCTCCATACCCCATATCTAAGATCATGTACTAGGTAAACTGAACATGTGCCACTATCATGTCCAATCACCTCCATCAAATGCTTCTTCGGCCTACCGTCACCTCTCCCCAACTTTGCTATATCCAACTGCTCACACCTCCTCACCGGGCGATCACATATCTCCTTATATATGTTCAAACCATCTCAGTCTCTCTTTCTCAACTTGTTCACAACGGAGGCCACTCCCACTTTGTCCCAAATATCCTCATTTCTTAGTCTTATAGCAATGTTAAAGGTAGAAATGCAAAAAACCTCTAAGGTCCATTGGGGCTTTAAGCGCAAACTAAAAAGTGGGCTTTAATGAAAAAAGGATTTAAGAGAGAAACACAAGTATATATATGTTTAGTCCAAGATTAAAAAAAATAATGATAAAGTGAAATATCAATTTGTTTAGTGCCATCTCTTCAAAAGAAGTTCGTTAGCAAGGAAAAGTATGTCTTAGGACCTTGATAATGACACTGAAGCGCATATAAAGCGAAGCAAGGCGAAGCGCTCAACACGTTTTAAGCCTTGCTTCAAGGTTTAAGCGTGCCTTTGACAAGACTTACCCTATTGCTCATAGTATACCCACACATCCATCTCAACATCTTCATTTCTGCCACTTGTATCTTTTGAGCCTAAGAGTCAATGCAACATAGCCGAGCTAACCACCACTCTATAGAACTTACCTTTAAGTTTTGGTGATACTCTTTTGTCACACAAGACACTGGATGCAAGCCACCAATTCATCCTTGTCACACCAAAACGATTTGTGACATCATCTTCGATCTTTCTCCATATTTCATTGGATCAGGACCCCAGATACTTAAGTCTTTCTCTCTTGGCAATGACTTGTGTATCAAATATCCCTTTCACTCCTGGCTCATGTGTCACGCCATTTGAATTTACACCCCAGACGAGTTTACGTCTTGACAAAACTAAATGTTGTGAACAAGTATGAGAAAAAAGAAACGCAGTAAAGCAAAGAAACTATGAAGTTATCCAATGGAATTTTTATATATGAAAATTCGTGACGAATCTTGTTCTTTGAACCAGTCAACTATCAAGGACTTGGAGAATATGAAAATCATCTTGACATGGACTTTTGTCACTTGCAAACTTAGAGCCAATGCATGCTCAACAGATCCAACTAGAAAGACATTATGTTGCTTATTCAACTTGATCTATGAGAATTTTATACCCAAGAAAGTTGTGATTTTTATAAGCGTGAAGCTTTAAGTAATCTTACCGAGAAGGAATACAAGGCACCCAGTCTATCATTGATTTCTCTATCTCTGCCCTCCATCAAATTATACTGTATGTATCTTATCTCTTTCTTTGTTTAAGTTAACTCTAAGAATCGGTGAAGGAATGTACCCCAGTAAAGAGAAAAACATGGACGGTAATCATTATCCATTATTTTGCGCTAATATCCCTTAATAACTCCTCCTATGGGGTTCAGTTGGAAAGAAGAACTATCATTGGAGTTCTTGGATGAATTATGTCATCCCAAAGATGAAAGAGGAATTGGAATTGGTACAATGGAAAATATAAATGACACATGCATTATGAAGAGAAGGTGGAGATTCAGGACTCAACCATCACTGCGGGAAGCTTTTCTCAGAGAAATGGTTTTCAGGAAACTCTCAGGCATGGAAAGGCTTGAAGCAGCATATTTTGGATAATTAGTTCAGGGGTATGGAGTTCTTGGTGGGACAACTGGACCCTTAAAAGGAATGTTGACTATCCAATCGCCAGGTTCTGGAAGATCTGCTAAACTAAGACTTAAAGATTTCATGGAGCACGGTAGCTGGAAGGAATGATACCTGAGCACTTGGTCAGATATGGCAGAGGCCCATTCCTTTTAAAATTTCCTTCTTGACATGGAGATGATTTAAAGAAAATTATATTTGGATGATATTATCGCCAAGTTTGGAAATTAGATTGTGTTTAAATGCTCATGTTGCAATGATCACAATGTGAAACTTTACACCATGTACTCATTGAAAGTGGCGCTGCAGTTCACTTGTGGATTTTTTATTTTTATTTTCATTTTTTGCAAATGCCATGGGCATACAGAATCATACTAGGCCTATCAAAAATGTCTTGAGAAGTTGGCAGCAGTTTAACACTAAGAAGGTAGCCGCCAAATACTACTTATTACAGATTGTGCCGAACGGAGATATGGAGAAGCAGATGTGCTTGTAAGTATAGGGACCAAAAATCTTCTGCTCTTAGCATGCAGTACACATTTATGTGGAAGTGACTGGAACAATAAAGCCGCAATAGGAAAAGATTTCACTCATGAATTGGCTCAAACAATCTGTGAGATGGTTGAGAGTCTGAAACAAATTCCTATATAGAAGCAGGTGCAGTGGACTAGACCACCCACTGGCCTGGTGGAAGTCAACACAAACGGCATCTTCATTAGAGAAGGGATGAACATGGTGATTTAACCATGACCTTCTCCTATCCAGTTGTGTCCAATTGGAAGATGGCAGGAGCAAAAGATGCCAGATTATGAATTGAATGGTGTTACACATGGATTTATCAGATTCGTATTGGAGCTTTACTGATGCTGATATTTTGAACAAGACTACTAACAGCCAAAAGTTGAGGAAGGATATGGAAGATATCGTTGCAATCCTAAACCAAGATAAGTATATGTTAGCCATTGTTACAGAGAGGCGAACTGGTAGCAGCCTGCTTGATCAAACTTGCTACATCCACCAATGAAGGCATTATATTCCATTCCTTCCAGTGGCTGCCAAGTCAGGATAAAAGCCCGTCCCAACTAGAAAAATGGCAACTCCCTAGCATAAGAATTAGATATGACAGAGATATTTTTTTGGTTAGCTAGACTGTACAGCTGCATGAAACTCTCTTCCAATAACTCTTAATAGAAATGTACCTCCGAGGTTACGCCTAGGTCCCTCCCCACCCTTTTGTTGATTCAATCCTTAATAAAACACTACCCACAGTCCATCTGGGTAAGATTATTATCTGATACACTGAGCTTTCTCACTTCCTGGTCTCAAGCCCGGATAATGGTGGAGGATTACAGTTGGTTACAACCAACAAAAAGCTAGTCAATTTATGATGGATCCTCACCCCAACTTGCTTGGGCCTGAGGCTTTATTGTTCTATACCTTACTGGAATAGGGTTTTATGCTATCAGAAGGAAATGAGAAAAGGAAAGAGCACAAACGACAGATATTACTCCGTAAAGATTATCCTTGACTTTCAGGACAATGATTTGAAAACTTTGACAGTGTAGCCAAACAAGATTCAGTCGCAGATAGGTGAAAAATATGCTGCCAAAAGAAAATAGGAAGGAGCAGATTCACGAGAATGAATTAAGATACAACACTAAGATAAATAAGCAGAAATAATAATGGTTTCTTGATAAGGGCATACATCAAACTGTACAGGAGAGAAATGTCCCACTAACTGTATGAAATCATTCTTTTCTTTTTTTCTGGCTTAAACGGTTCAATCACTGCCAGTGACTAGCTTGTGTTTTCAACCCTAACCAAACAGCGAGTCGTGCTGTTATAGCATATCGAGTTGATGGAAGCAAGGAATACAGGTGCTGTCACACATATTGGATGTGGTTCATTTCCCTATTGGATTTAAGAATCACCTTCATTTCATTTTTCTATTCCTCAGAGACATTACTGGCAACTTAAACTAAAATTCAGAACCTGCTATCACATGAAAAGTTAAGAGTCTGCTACGACCCACACTGATTAAAAAATGTTGTTATGCCATTGCATGAAGAATGAAAACATTAGGAGGTGACAGGTACACAACCTATTGTTGAATCATAGTTCTTTGAGTTAATTTTCTGAATGCTTTGTGATGCTTTCCTTATTAGTTGTCACGTTTTCTTCACTTCTGTATTTTCTTTTTCCACAACTGCTTTGATTTGCTGCAGTTGAGCGAGGGTCTTCCGGAAAAAGCCTCTTTACCTCAATGAGAGGGGCTAAGGTCTCACTCTAACTTCCCCAGAACCCACTTATGGGATTACATTGGGTGTGTTGTTGTCGTTGTATACCTACTTGGGTTCAAAGAAACGAAACTAGCAAGAGAAAACAATGCAGATGCACCCGAAATGCGAAATGAGCAATGTCCACTGACCAACCACCTGTGTTCCCACCCCTAGGAAATCATCTAGTTAACTGCTAGTGAATGCATAACTCAATAAGCACCTGGAGCTTCAAACTACATGTGGGTTAATTATTTGTCATATTGTAGTATAAAAGAAGAATGTATACCAATTCCAACACGCACTCCAATGGTTATTTCAGAGAAATCAATGTTCCATTCATCAAATGGTAACAACGGTTTGTTGAGGATCTTTGATGATTCAATCACTTTGTCCAATCTTGACGCCATATCAGGACTGCCAAAAATTCCTGGTGTCTTGCCTCTACCATAGCTCCAGCGTGGAGATGAAGGCAGGGATATTGCTTTGTCAGATGTCAAGCACTTTCTGGGAAAATGCTGTGCTTGACCTTTTTCACCACTTCCTGTATTTGGGTCATCTGAATGAAAATTCGGTACCTGGAAAGTGGCAAATATAATTTGTCACAATTATGTTGAGTGAATTCCATGTTAATTGTATCAGTTAATCCAACTGACTCACAAACAAGTTAACAAGCCTAGAAAACAAGGTCTTACCAAGTTAGAGAACCAGTTGTGAGTAGCTATAAGAAGCAAATTATTGAAAGCAATATCACAAATTAAACACATTAGGAAATATATTTAACAATCATAGCTTTGTTTCCCGGAAATTGAAGTGGATTTCTTGAAGAATGTAAGAATTTTTTATTTAGAAAAAAAACTATTAAGCACATGCCCTCAGCATATTTAAGATTTTCTATTTCCTTTTATGACAATGGTGTCCGGATCAATTTCTGTGCACCTCGACTGATCTACCAAGCAACTTGCTACAACCAACAAGCACAAGTTGCTGGCTTATCCGACCCATCAAGGTTGGAGCAGATGGGCACGCACTGAATGTTGTTGTCATGATTTGAACCTGGGATGTCCAAATTGTTACTCCTATGGCTCAACCTCTCAGTCAACCCTAGGTGGCCATATTTAAGCCCATATAAGAAACATAGACACATTGTGTCCTTCATGACAAATTAATACCTCCCAACAGTAACTTCTGCTGCAACAAATTTGGACTTAGTTGGAGGAAGTTTTGTTTATTCTGAGATAATATTGGGTAGATTTGTAAACTGGAGTCATTGCACCAGATTAGGCCTCATTTAAGCTTAATGTGGATTAGGTTCTATCTAGGGGTAGGTTGATTTTACCAGCTGTCATTATTTATTTCATCTTTCCAACCAATTAGAGATCGAGGCTAATCCCATTTACTGTAATAAGCATCTGTCTCAGATCCATCCAAACAAGAATTAATCCAATTGAAATTTACTCTCCTTTCCTTATCAGGAAAGGTGTAATCCATCAAAAACATATTTTACCTAATTTAAATTTAAAATATGTTTGGATAATAACTTCCAACTTTTAGAGACCTTTTAAAAGGTCTTGGAAGCAAGTTCTTGCAAATAATTCTAAGAAAGACAACTAGATACCTGGTGTATCCTTTTGTAAACAAGGAGTTCAAGAGAAAAAAGACTCACTTGATGACCAGAATTATCTTCCCCTTTCCTTGTAGACAAATCAAATGTTGCTTGTTCCGCTGAGAGATGATTTTTCTTCATAGTTGCATTCATTTCCCGAACAACCCTGCATTCAAGGTCAGACATAAGCTTACGAGATATGCAGAAATTTGGTTTAACCTAGAAGGAAATAGGTGCTATTTATATATACATATATATATATATATCTTGAATAAGAATAGATCTGGATGGCTCATTCAGCTAGATGGAGTAAAATGGAGGCACCTCTATACAACTTATAAATTTTGCTAGAAGATTCCGCAACCCCGTGTGCATTTATAGCTGGTGCCAAAACAGACACTATTAAAGCGCTTGAGGTGGTTGTCGGTTTTCTTTGAAGGTAGTCATTTCATCTCTCGAGCTATTCTTGTCCAAAATGAGACTTCTTTTTTGTCGTGTCATTCCATGAGCTGTCAAAACTAGTTGTACAGCTCATAGTGGAAATACAAGATGTTAAAACAATTCGATCTAGTTACATCCTCATTTGGAAATATCTTAGCGTTGTATGGATAAAAATAACCTCTGCTATAACTATTATTCCGCATAAGTTGCGTAAGCAACGAAAGAGCTACTTCTTCCATTTTTACTTGTCCACTACTAAAAGTAAATGTCCATTTTTACTTGTTCAATTTAGAAAATCAAGTAATAATTTATCATTTAATTCCAAATTTACCCTTATTATTAACTATAATCATCTCCCTATGAATTTTCTAAAACATAGAACTAATTATATTCAACAGGTAATACAGTAAAATTGTCACTCTATTTATTGCTTCTTAAGAGGTGTGTCACGTCAATACTGGACAAGTAAAAATGGATAGAGGGAGTACTATATACTCATTTGGAGCTAACTATTAGAAACTGTCTTTTTAAGAGAATGTGAAACTATTTTGCAAGGGGAAAAAAGGAAACGGAGAATAAAAGAAAGAAGAAGAAGAAAGGAGATGACTGAGAGCTAAAGGTAATCCTCTCTGTCTCAATTTATGTTATATTGTTTGACTTGGCACGGAGTTTAAGGAAGAAAGAAAGACTTAAAATTTGTGGTCTAGAACAAGTCATAGATGTTTGAGTGGCTATATATCATCTCATTAAGGGAAAATGGACATTTCAAAGTTAAATTGTTTCTAGATATAAAAATATATAATCCTTTTTGGGACTGACCAAAAAGGAAAGTGACAAATAAATTGAGACAGAGGGAGTAGGAGGTTTAGTTAGAGGCAAAGGGGCATGATCAACCTTACAATGTCATCACCAATCTCCGGAATCATGCTGATGGACCTCCGTCTTCTTCTACGAGTGTGTATAGGTGAAGCACCAGCAGACCTGCAGTCAGTTCAATTCATGTGTCATGTAATGATGCTAAGCCATGAGATGCAGACAACATTTCCAGAGAACTTCTGCCACTACTCCCAGAAAGAGACAGGAGAAAACATAATGGCAAAGAAGCATAAAGTTAACAAATTATCCTCGGCAGAATAAGAACATTGAGTCAGGTTTTTTAATAAAAACATTGGATTGTTTGGTGCACTTCCCCATGAAATAACAGAGAAGAATATATGCATTTCAGAGATCAGGGATGATCGATAACAACAACAGCAACATACCCGGTGGAATCCCACAAGTGGGATCTGGGGAAGGTAAAATGTACACAGATCTTATCACTATCTCCTAGAAATAGAGAGGTTGCTTTCAAAAACCCTCGTCTCAAAATTGAACCCTATAAGCAGAAGATACTAGATATAAAAAAAAGGGGAAAGAAAGAAAAACGGAAAATAACTAAAAATGAAAAGTAAATGATAGTATGTAAATACGATAAAAGTAACAAATATAGGACGGCTAATGACAATTATAGAATATAAAGACACGACTACTCATACTAACCTAACCGAACCTAACCTACTATATCACAAGACCAAACATCGACCTACCCCTACTAGCCTGTTAGCCCTCTACCCTAATATGTGACCTCCACTCCTTTCTATCTAAGGTCATGTCCTCGATGAGATAAAGTTTCGTCATATCTTGATTGATCACCTTCCCTCAGTACTTCTTTGGTCTATCTCTACCCCTCCGAGAAACCCCTAAATACAACCTCTTGCACCTCCTAACAGGAGCATCGAGACTTCTTCTCTGCAAATATCCAAACCATCGCAGTCTCGCTTCCCTCATCCTGTTAGCCACAGGAGCCACCTCCAACTTCTCCCGAATGGTCTCATTCCTAATCTTATTACTCCTGGTGTGTCCACACATTCATTTCAACATCTTTATCTCTGCGACCTACATCTTTTAAACATGTGAATTTTTGATTGGCCAGCACTCCACCCCATATAGCAAAGAAGGTCTGACCACCACTCCAGTTTAGGTGGTATCTTCTTATCACATAACAAAGCTCAAATACATTTGAACTCCTAGTTCACTAAGGAAACATGAACAGCTCCACCTGTCAATGGATCATGCCACTATCAGTTCTCGTTTCAAGCATGATCTATCGAGTTGAATATATTAAGCGGCCAGGCTACTGCCTGAAATAAAAATATATCTTTTTCTTTGATTGCTAAAATACAAACCTTATAATGCTCAAGGAGCCTTTTTAGATACATAATGCAACCAATTAACCAAAACACATTTCAAATATATTATACATATGAACCCTCCAACTTCACTGGGGAAATTGTAAAACAACTATTCCCCTCAATTTACAACAATTCGCAGATTATGCATACATATCACTTCTTCGTTCAAACATGATCTGTATGGTTAAGAATATTATGCTACCAAGGCAGTATAATGACAAATTTGACATAATAGAGAATCAGAGACTAGAAAAGCTATTCTACAGTCTGATTGTAACAATTAGAAAGCAAAAATGCTATATTTGATGCAATTTGATAGTATAGTTATTAGATATTTGATCGTTAAACCAGAAAAAGTACAATGAAAGGGATAAACAACAGATAGACAGACACGGGATTCATTAACATTACTGACTAATAATGTGGTAACAAAAAGGAAAGGAACCTCTGATACTAAATTGATGTAGCACCTAGAATGAAGCAGAGAGAACGCAAGGGGGAACAATAGGGAAGGGAAAAATCAAGAGATAAAGAAAGAAAGAGAGACTGGGTGAGAGAAACAAAGAGAGAACATAAGGGAGAAGGAAGTAGAAGATACAGAGAAACTTTAACCAAATCAGTTTAGCAAAACAAAAAACTTAGGGTGTAGGATAAGGAGTTTAAGTAGAACTCTTAAAATTAATAAACCTCTATCATTGAAAGATAAACATTTCCCTAATACTTAAAAAGAAATTATTTTGATAAGCCAAATAAAAATCAAAGACACAAATAGTGTAATCTTTCATAATTCCACCAACTGAATAAAGCTTGATCCCGATGGGTGAAACTGTTAGAGCAACTCCCTAAGGACCTTCTTGAAATACTAACTGAAGAAGACAAACAGATCCATCAACTATTGGCAGGAATAACAATGATAGATGCTAAAAAGTACAGTAATGTGATGAATCAAACTTCATCGATGATGGATACTAAGAGTACAGCAGTGTGATGAATCAAGTTTCAAACCTCAGCTTTGACAAAAAATTAAAGTACCACCAACAAGAACGAGATAAAATGCAAGAGGAGGAAATGAGAAAGAGGTGAAGAGAATAAGAGGGACAGTAAGAAAGGGAAAAAAATTGGTTGAGAGGAAAAATATAAAGACAGAGAGAAAGGAGAGAAGAAAAGAAGGGAGAACTGAGAAGAGAGCATGAAAAAGAGGATAATAGAGAGAATTGTAATGCCAAATCAATTTAGCAAAACATAATTGAAGCCTCCAAATAAGTTCATAAGAGTTCTAGTTTTAGGTGAAGAATTCTAAAGAAATCAAAAATTTTGAAACTAGATCTCTATTTTTAGCTAAGAAGATAAGATAACATAATACTGTGTCAGTAACTAAAAGATAAGATATACGTAAAAGGGAAAGATAAATAAAACAAAAAGCTATTTTCTGCGTAATTGTTTCTTGAGCTACATCACTAATTATTCCAATCATTTAGATTAAAACAAAACTGGAACAGGATACTTTCATCAGGTCAATATCTTTAAGACCAACTAGCAGACTGAAGCCGTTAAATGAAAAAGGAAATGTATGTTCCTTCAGACTATGACAATCTCAGATAACCTTTAATTTATATGTATAAGAAATGTTAGACTTTGAACCTTGAAGAAGTAACATCATAGTTGCATTCCTTGAAAGACCGCGCACGACCACCAAGAATGGATCTCCCAGGTCCTCGGAAGAAAGGATACTCTGGACTGAAAAAAGGATTTCAAGTTTAAGTATCAACAGAAAACCTGAAACTCTTAACAACCAACACAAACTCATGTTACTGCTAAGTAAGAAAGATTGCTTTATAAGAAAATTTGGAAAAGTTTAACCATCCTGAGATGTAAAATAAAAGTCTCTGTTTTACGAACTCGCAATAGTCTTATGTTAAAATTTGAAAACATGTTGAAACTTGCAAATAACTAGCAACAACAACAACAACATACCCAGTAGTATCCCACAAGTGGGGGAAATAACTAGCAACAATTCTGACAAATCAGAAGTATGAAACAGGACTATGTTTTGTATGATAGATATACATGGTTACAATAAATGGGGAGATCCACTTTTCCCCACAGATTATTGAACCTGCTGTACGAACATAAAGAAACACACACAGCTTTCAGACTAAAATATATGATGAACCAAGACAGACTGACTCCAAATATAAATATTTTATTTTTATGATATAGTTAATATTAAAAAAAAACAATTGAAGGTAGTGATGACTCTATATTTCTCTAAAGAAAAAGAATACAAAAAAATTATGTAATTGACCCATACTACGTAGATCTATCTCTAGGTATATAAGAAGGTAATCATATAGCAGTGTATCAGTAGGTTGCAACTAAATATGCAACTTTAGTGGTCTATGCCTCCTTGTCCAGCCCTAGAACTTTTAAATTCCAAGCCAGAATGAATAAATGTCTTCTTCTAATTATTTATTATTTATTTGGTTTACTGACCAACAATCGCAAAAGAAAGAAGACATTAGAAATGGGAACAGAAAAGAAAAAGGGTCAAATCCGAACTGGAGCTCAAAAGCTGCATGGAGTTCCAGCTCTCTTTAATTTCTCCTTCTGGAGAAACCCAAAAAACTTAATAGTTCCTAGCCTTTATAAGTAAAAACATTACTAATAACTAAGTAAAATAAATATCAATCCATTCAACAGTTTATCTCTCATAAGAAGAATTTAACTCTCTTTCATTTTAAACTAATTACAAGGTTTCACAGGATAGGTTTTTTTTGTTCTTGTTTGTATTTACAGGTTGGATCAAATTAATCAGAGGATTAGCTGCACTTCATCTCGAGAAAATGGTGCCTTTAATTAATTCCATAAACAAACTATGTTTTAAGTTGTAAGACCTCGCATGTGCATTGGAAACAAAACTCATATTCCTCAGTGTATCTATCAGGAGACATGAAATAGATCATCTTCTGAAGAAGAGGATATTGATTATTGGGCATGCAAGAACAGTTACATCAGAAAGCAATTGGGAGTTGAATCTCTAACTTCAGCTACTTAATCTGGAAAAGTTAGGATTCTCTGTATCTTAAGTCCTGGAAGGTTACAGGACAAACAGAATCTTGAACTTGAGGCCCTCTGTTCAGATACAACATTGTTCCTTCCATGCCTAACTGAATTTTTGACATTGGGCTCTGTGTGATAAGCTGAAGAAAGTGACACATCAGCAAACACAAGGCAGTACCCAAAGGGACAATGAGAGTAATTTGTTCCTTGTAAAATATAGGAAAATTAAGAAAGATGAAGAAGACTGAATAGTAAACAAAGATGTTTATCTATACAGATAGAGTAGTGAAAGCAGCTGCATTATTTACTCAAACTTTCCTCATTGTCAAACTACAGCAATATGCTTGTCACAGATGGGCCAAATGAAGTAATTGGGGTCCAACCAGCTTATGCTGATACAAAGACGGGCTTTTAAAATGCATAAGCGAAACGAAATCAAAGTTCTATTTAATTTTTTCAATTAAAAAGTTCTATCTATGTTGTTAGCAGTTATGACCAACTTCCTGACCTTCAATGGCTGAAAACTAATATCATGCATGTGTTAAACCACTTAAGTTTGAAAAAGACTGAAATTGTTTAGCAGTCTATTGGTCAACAACTTAAAACATGAAAGTCAGACTAGAACAGTGAGTTGATTCCAAATGGGTTATAAACAATACCACAAGATCTTGAGTTTTCCCTATCTAAAGTCAAGAGAATCATAAAAAGTATTGTCTACAAAATTCTTAATGGCTGTGGCATAGTAATTTGAAATCACTAGAATTAGGAAACTCCCCATATTTTCCACTAGGTACATCTGTAGGATTACACTGGGTATGATGTTGTTGTTGTTGTTGTTTTCCTTTTTCAGTAGCTCAAACTTCTATATAAAAGCTCTCTTATATGTTGCTAACCACTAACAAGAGTTTCTCTTCTCTTCTCATGTATGAATTACAGTGCCTCTACAATCTTGGCAGGGATTAAGTAGCTTTTGCTTACCAGTAGGTTGTCTAACATCATCTACCGAGACAAAAAAATTATATACTCTCACTGTTTACTATTCTTGCCTCTTAAAGATGATAATTTCGACAGCACAGGGCCTCTTTCAATGATTGTTATAGCAATACAGATCCTCTTTTTGGTGACTGACTCAACGTCTCCGCCCATCTTTCCGATGACGCTCTTGCAGAATCATGCCTATTCTGCCAGAATTATGGCTGTTCTTCTACAAAGTTGTCATGCTCACATGCGTGTACCAGTAACGAATTGACCACGGTGGTGTTCAGGAAGTACAGGCACCAACTTTTCCCAGGATGAGCCTCAACCAGTAATCTCTCTGGTGACAAGGCGCCTTGAATGTCCGACATTTAGAGATGAGCCAGCGGTGACGAATTGAGAAGTCTATCTTCATGCATATAATTTAGTTTACAATCCAATAATGCTCCTAATTATATAATTATTTCGGGAGCGTTTCCATACTTGCAATATAGATATCCTTGCCATATTTATGAATTCGTAACAGTTCATGGAAAATATAATAGAGAATAGTATCAAAATTTTACTTTTACCAGGAAAGGACAAGGACAACTGAGATAGGCCTAGAACTATCTTTCTGGACTAACGAATAACTAAAAACTTTAAATGGTGTTCACTTTACACCAACTTAATTTTCACCAGCATAAAAACATTAACTTTGGCCACATTCTTTCCAACATACATTTTTTTCGATGATATAAATGTCATTTTATTTAAAATGGTTAGTGAGTCTCCATCAAAAATATGTGTGTGTGTGTGTGTGAATATATACCAGGTCAACCAGATTAGTTTGAAAGGAAGTAAATAAAAAGTTTGCATTCTAAACAAATATCATGCCAACTAGCTTCCCCAAGCTTTATATACTTACCTTCCAGTGCCACTGTAGTCAGAACTGAAACAGGTAGGACTAATGGGATCCATCGGTGAGTTGCATGAATCTGTTTCTACAGAATCACTCTCACCAAAGAAATGTGAGCGATGTAGCTGCTTAGTTGAACAAGGAAATAGCTTTCCAGGATAATGTATAAGGTCAACCAGTAGTTCTATAGAATCCAGAATGACTGTGACACAGATGTGCTTAGACGAATCTGCACACTCCAGCGCTCCTCCTCTTGGGAAACCCTAATATTAGTTAGAAGATAAAATGGAGGGAATTGAAAGAAAAAAGGGGGGTTGGGAAGAAGAAAAGAAACTCCAGAATGAATGTGCATCGGATGGAAGCTTGAAAATTCAAGTGAATCCAATTTACTTAAACATTAAGATGGAAAAGAATCTTTTGTCCAATTACTTAAAGCAGACTAACATTTTGAAGAGAAATAGAAAGCTCACCACAATCAGCTTGCACTCAAGGCCCACAGTATCAGCAAGAACTTTGAATAAGATTGCTCGAGCATGGCAGGAACCATCCTTTATTTGGCACAGCATGTGGATTCCTTGACTACCCAAAGCATGTGAGACCTCCTCAAGTGTACCACTCACATGAGTGGACTTGCACTTGGGATGCTTATAGAAGTCACAAACCTAACCACAGTGATATGATGTCAGACTAAAACCACGCAATCTCAGGAAGACAGACATTTCGGCTAAATACTGTTGCAGTTAAGTCATCTTTTTATCTGGGAAAATTAATTCACAGTTTCACAATAAACATATGTCATACAGAATTATGGGTTATATCAAGACTAGATTTTTCCCGACATGCACTAAAGGACCGTCAAATTCACATGATGCATTTAGAAAAGTGAAACAGATAACAAAAACTGAAGCAAAAATGATTCATTGGAAAAGAAAACATTTTGATAACAAATCTTGGGGTCATCTTTTTCTTTTTTGTCTAACAAGTAACAATAACATAAAACTGGTATCAAATAATTCCATAAACTTGTATGGAAATTAAAATTGAGAAACCCTCCATCTGGAAATTATTGTTTCCAGAGGAATACCTGGTTCAAGAAATTAGGAGAACTTTTGAAAAAAATTCAAGCATACATGGAAACTACAAACTTCCTTAGAAATGCTTTGTTGAGAACTTTTAGGTCTGTTGAACTCTTACACCTGAGAAACCTTAATTTGTATTTGAGAGAAAATGATTATCTAGTGCCAGTTTCCTTTTCATCTCTGCAGAAAATAATACTAAATGTTATACATATATTCTGATTACAGCTTAATCTTATTTATGCAATATCCTGATAACAGCGTAATCTTATTTATGTGCTGTCTTCTCCAACGCTACTGGAAAATGAAAAAGAGAAGTTATCATGCCTTCTATAGAAAAAGGAAACTAACAACCAGTCAGAACTACATCCAGTATAGACAAAAGAAAATGAATGACGCACCAACCCTGCAATCTTCTTCACCACTACTGCTGGAGTCGAACTCAATCCTTTCACTAAAGTGAGAGTGAGCTGTTTTAACATGGAAAGCTTCTTATCTTTATGCAGATTGACAAGAATAACATTAGGTCGAAGACCCTCTGTCTCTAGAGCATAAAGGTCATCCAAAGATGGAATAGTATCGAATAACTCCTTGAATCTTCTTTCCTGCAGAAATTCGAGAATTAGAACAATATTGAGTTGACAAGATCCCATGCAGAAAAGACCCTTCTGGGTGGCCTAGTGGTTTAGACTTGGGACTTCCATATTGGAGGTTTCAAGTGTGAAACCCCTTACCAGTGAAAGCAAGGGATTTGCTTTTTGGGTCGAGCTCGTTGCACCGGGCTTGCCTAGTGCGGGTTACCTCTCCTATGTGATTTGCGAGCTATTTCATAGGAGCGGGGGTTTTACCATGTGCGCCCACAAAGGGTAGCAATTGCGGGTTTCCTTTGTCATCAAAAAAAAGAAAAGATCCCTTCCAGAAAAGAACCAAAGCAAACAAAAAGTACATATTCAGAATGTCATGTTAGCACTTAGCAACATAATTGACCACCCCAAAAAAATTAGTGTGCTACACTAAAAACATATGATTCAATTTCTCGTCTTGTCGTATTAGTATAACGGTCTCTCATCTGGAGAGAAATCATCCAAGTGAAGAAGAAGAAGAATCCAAGGCCACCCAAAGCTATGTTATACTCACTGGAATAACAAAGTAGAAACCATCAGGAATAGGTTCTGCAAGTTCCCCTGTGTCCCACAGAATCTGAGACGCTCTCTTTGATGCTAAACCCTCTGGCTCCTGTTTGCTGCTCAATACAGTAGAGTTTGATTTATCTTCTGAAGAAACCAATGTGATCAACTGTAGCTTGTCGGAAATATCTGCTGGCCACCAAGGAGAATCAGGAGGCAGAGCCTCAGCTGGCCCCGTATCATTTCCTGTCTTCTCCATCTCCTCAAAGATTCAAAATTCTATATCATGTTCAACAGATTGTGACCCATAAGTGATAACTGTACACGGAGCCAATATATATCCAACAAAAGTTCCAGACAAACTCTAGGAGATGTCCTGGTAAAAGCACGACAACAAAATGTAATTAATTTCACAACTAATGAAGTGCACGGCATTGTTTACAGAAAGATGCTGAAGTAAATTACTGGAACTTGATTTGGTGTGTTGCTCGCATATTTAAAAAACTTACTAGTCACTTAGAAGAGGCTGAATCTGTTAGATCCCACATTAATTGGGGATCTAAAAATGGGTCTTCTTATATGGTTGTGAGAAATATAATAGAAAAATATTATTGAATTGTGTATTATATACTACACTGAGGACCGATAGACACTATATGAAAATCATTTTCCAAGAAGAATTTTATATATTTTTCTTATTCCAATTCCTATTCTGACATTCCCCCTTAAGCAGGTGCATACAAGTCATGTATTGAATTTGTTCCAAAAGTAATTGATACGAGGACCGGTGAGGGACCTGGTGAAGATATCTGCCGGTTGATCACTTGAATTCACAAATTTTGCTACAATATCTTCAAAGAGTATCTTTTAACTGTCAAAGTGATAGTCGGTCTCAAAGTGATGAAATACTTTTTCTTTTTGAAATTGCTAATGTTGTATTCTTCAGCTAAGGATATGCTGGAGACCTTCAAATTAGGAACAAAAAAGAGAATTGAGGGCGAAACTACTTACAGAGAGCCTAACAAGTCTACAGCTCTAATTCCTCTATATTTGCTTCTTCTCACAAAAAAAGAAAGGTACAATGCAATTCCATTTAACTCTATGAATGGAATTGGATTTATCTTCAAAACATCTGTCATTTCTCTCTCTCCACACAGTCCACCAGATGCAATGTGGAATGATTTTCCACCATCTCTTCTGGCTCTTGCTTCCACTTCTTCTAATCTAGCAACTCAGCGGATCGATAGTGTGCTCAGGCATGGTCCATTTCATGTCTGTGAGAGTAAGAAACAAATTCCACAACTGAGCAGTGAATTTACAATGCAAGAAAAGATGACTATTTGTCTCATCTGTTTCTCCGCAAAGTTGACACCCGGTTACTATTATTCTCCTCTTTTACTTTTGTTGGTGCGATGTTTTTCCAAACATTTATCCATAACCCTTGTCGTCTTCTGTTTTGTTGCGTATTCACTATTTCATAGACACTTTTAACAGAGAAAATCTCATCCTTTTTGTGCTTCTATCTCATAGAGTCCGGAACTGAAGTAGTTACTGCGAAGTCCCCTATTTTATGGAATAGGTTGGCCACTCTGTCCACTTCCCAATCATTTAAGAGTCTCCTAAAAGATAGATCCCATCCCTGTTCAGTCCAGCACTCTTTGACAGTTGCTTGATGTGATATGAAGGACTTGTCAATTTCTCACAATTTCTCCCCCTAAACAAAACTCTCAAAACTCTTAGGACTATATTGTTAGAAGGAATGAGATTTTATTTGTAGATTCACAAATCTTATTATTGAATTGTCTAACCACAAGATTACATTGAGATCCTATCTATAGATATTACATTACAATTCTTTTCCAAGTAGGATGCTATATACTGTTCCTGCACCTGTTCCTATTCTAACAATGGTCTAGGGCAATCCTTCCTCCATGAGATAGCTTCTGGGGGGTGAGTTACGCCCAAGGTTTTCTTATGGTATCAGAGCCAAGACTATCTCCAACTAATTTATACAATGTTAGGCCCAAGTAGTATATTGCTTCACACTCCAATGTGGCGTTCACGGGTGTTGAGTCCCATATAAGTAGGAATGTTGTGGTGTTGGACAATGCTTAACTCATGAGCAAACTTTTAGGGTCTCGTTAGAGTTGAGCTTCATTTCTTATCAAATAAAAATGTGACTCCTTGTATGATATTAAGCAATGTTCAGTTAGGCCTAAAATTCATAGTTTTACCATGATATCCGAGCCTAGGTTTATCCCAATTTCTTGCTTTACCATATGTTTCTCCAAATTATATTGTCCACGCTTCAAATATCCAATCCTGCCCACGCGGGAGGGTGTTAGACCCTTTTTTAATCATTATCAAAGGGATGGAAGTTGATCCAGAGTCTACTTTCCAATTTTGATGAAGTTCAATGTCAAGTTTTCATAAACAATAACATTTATACTTATTTGACTGACAAATTATGCAAGAAAACCTAATATGGGAAAAACATAAAATAGAAACGTTCAAAAGCATGGCCTGATACTAGAGATAAAATAAAATGGCCCAAAGTCACAAGTAAAAGCAGTTGCAAACTCTTTCAAGTTTACTATGGCTTTCCAGACTACATGACACTAGTACAAATCAAAATAGTAAGAAACTGAACCATATAGTACAAAACAATGAAATAAAGCACACAACTGAGTCCGAGTCAATTATACCCTTTTTTTTGGTTAACGATAATATTGGGTCAATTGTACTTTTCTAGCTTTAAGAAGGAGACGTTTCAAGTAAGACAGCAACTAACTAGGTAAGAACAAAGCATTGTGCTTAAATTAGATAATAGTTTTCTCTACGGACAAAATATTGCAAGTCTAAATGTAAAACAGATATTTCCCTCTTTTCTCCAGCAAAAAGATGCATTAATTTTTTGTTCCCTTCCTCAATAAAATATGTAAGGATCAGGCCTCCCTCACTAAGAAGATATTCCACTAAAATTTGTGACAAAAACATATAAAGCGGGAGAAAATATATTGAAGGTCTTATTACAGTTCGTATTTACATATTTGGATAACCTCTGTTCCAGGCTAATTGTGCATAGATCTTGCAACTAGCAAGCCTCTTTTCAACGAGATCAACATCCAAAACCAGATACTGGACTGAAAGGTCATTGAAATGTGCTGATAATTTTTTAATTAAACATGATTTTATTAATAAAACTGAAACAAAATACAAACTACATTGGGCCCAACCCCAATTCGTAAATCACAAAACAATTGGCTTGGCCCAATTTCGGGCCAAGCCCAAACACGTCGCCTTTATAAAAACACATAACATCTGAGGGGTTTCCTAAAGCTAGCCCTTTATTTTCCTCTCATCCCTAACCCTAGATTTGAGGCGATGTTCCCTCCAGCAACTGATCTGATTATTAAAAATGTGGGCTTTCTGCCCCACAACTTCATGTTGCCTAGAATTCTAATAAAATGAAGCAGTTGATGTGATCACTCCTAGGGAAGGTATACAAAACACATGGAAACAAAAATGGACTACGAGTATGTGTGTCCATGACAAATGAGGTAGTTTAACTTCTTTAAAATTATTATGAAGAAATATGAATATTTTAAGCAAAAGCTACCCCATAAAACATCTGCCATGCCTTCCCATCCAACAAACAATCTTTTCAGCATTAAATCAGCCTGAGCAATTCCACTCCCTTTAATGAGTGATTCCTTCGTCCTAATGCAGTAAAGCTCTGAACTTTACAGTTGGAACTGTCTCAAGCTAAGACACCATGTCTTTCATCTCATTCCAAGACTAACTTAAGCAAAAACAGCAATAGATTCTGATTAATTATCTGCAAGGATAGCTCAAGCAACATAGTAAAATCTTTGACTCTAATGCAGCATTCCCTAAATAGAAAAATGACCCCAACCTATCCCTCATACAGAATGCCTATCAAGGTGTAACGGCCCAACCCACTATTGATATTATCCACTGTGAGCCTAGACTCTGGGCGGAGCCACCTTATGACCAGTGGGTATCCAAATTCCCTTTGGCGAAAAATTATACTATTTATACATAGTTAAAATTATTTTTTATGCATACATAGTAGATATCGAACCCCCTTGGACCGACTCATATGTTTGCTTTTTCAAATTCTGAAACCCCTTGACTAAAACCTGGCTCCGTCATTGCCTAGACCCCATGGATTTCAAACACGTCACTAGGGTGTAAGGCCTGTGTGTTTTTTGCTAATGTGGAACTCTTATCCTAAGCTAGGAGGCCACACAAGGGAAACTCAGAATTACTCCGTCCAGAGATTGGCAAAATAGAATAACTTATGCAATATATCCAATCAGAAAAATACAAATACTCCTCTGACACAGCTAATCCAATACCAGAAAATAACTCAGCTTGTAAAGATTCGGATGACTATAACCCCAACAAAAGGGTTAGTAATTAGATTGCAGTAATCTCACCAAAAAGTTGAAACTTGATCACATAAAAATCCAATGCTGCAAAGTTGGTAATGCCCCAAGTACGAAAAATAATCATATCACTTCTCATAACCCAAAAAAACCCACATAGCATTATACTCAATTTCACCAATCTGAAAGCTATGAAATCTAAACAATAATACAAAATACCCATATGAAAATACTATTACCTAGTATTGAAGGAGGAGAAGTGTTGAATGGTTCTTGAAATCATACCATCTGAATCTAAATGGCGCTGACTTAGCTTTTGTATTGGTTTATTTTATTTACGATTCTGAATCTGAATCTGTATGATTATAAAATAGTATATGTGATTTGAGAAAAAGGGTTTGTCGGGATTGAGGAAAGGGTTAGTTTGGCAATGGCAACTTCCACTTCTCTTCCGGCCATTCCTCTTCTTCAACTTCACTTTTTTTCCTCTTTTCGGATCTCGTTATAACTGTCACCGATTCAATCTCATTATTATTTCCAATTAATGCATTGTCCCTATTTTCTATTAGCATATCAAAGACATTAATTAAAATATCTAACCCCTCCGTTTCATTTTGCATATCATCCTTATTATAAATATATATTTTTTAGTATATATTATTTACAATATTAATATATAAAATATAATATTTTATCTATTTTGCCTTTGATAATTAATACTAAGAAACAAAAATTAGCACCATTAAATAAGCTGAGTCAAATTTATGACAAGAAACAAAAATTATAGTAAAATTTTGCGCATATTGTCTCTCTTGGTTTTTAATATCTGCACATGTTAGTCAAAGAACTTTTAATTATGACTTATCTTTTAAAAATGTATGAGTTTAGTAATTTTTAAAATTGGATTTACGCTTTGTAGACATAAATTTTATAGCTTATTTATGCACGCGATATTTTAAAATTTGATTTTCTATCTCTCTTTATATATAAAACTTCAACAAATGACTAAAAATGTAAACCAATAAAAATATGTAAAAACTAACATCATACAAGAATTTATAAATCAAATAAATTTAATCTAACTACGTAGCAAAGAAGAAAAAATTCGGTAAGAAGAACATTAAGATAGTAATAGTTATACAAATTTGGTACCTTAACTTGATCCAAGTTACAATATTCACTAAATAGATAACATATATACATTGTCAAATCAAATCAGATCATTATGCCCTTAAAAAAGAACGATTTATCTAAATAATCAATTATTTAATTTTATGTGTCTCAAAATAACCATTTAAAAATTTTAATGACGTACTTGGCCTATCCATATTTATATACAGAAATATGGTTTATAATTTACAAATCATCTAATTTATCTTAAATTTTGAAATAATTTTTTACTCCCTAATTTATTAATTTAGTTCATTAAAAGTTGAGCTAGTATATGCAGCTCAAATTGATTCATGGATTATTTGTCAAATTGTCTTTTAAAAAAATAAAATAATTACTATTTGCTATGTACATATAATTATATGTAATTATATATATATATAATTTAAAATAATTACATATAAAAAAATAAATAAGGAAATTAAACATCAAAGTAAGTTATAAATTGCCGTTTAACTTAATTTATTTCAATAGAATAATTCATGATTTCATAATTGAATCTATTCCATGCCAATTTTTAGAGGGATGTTATACAATAAAACTTTGTTTTAAATGCTATGATAAAAGATAAAGCATGACTTGAATAACGTGATCCATTGTAAATTTGTGCATTCATCATTTTTGAACTCATTTATTAGTTCGAGTTGTCTTAATCCATTTATATTCAATTCAAACAATCTATTTAGTATTTTTATTTTTATATATTTTTCGGTTAGTTGATTAGTAGCCTGCTATGTCTATTAAGGAAATAAAAAAGGTATTGAATTTTTTCTGAACTTGTTCTAAAGAAATAATTGCACACTCAAATTATTGTGATAATTTATATTTAAAAGTGAATTTAATACAATTTTGAGACGTATGACATTGCTCTTATATTTGTGGTGCTTTATGATTGATGACACATCAGTGTCATGTAAGAAATAATTACAATCTTTTTATTTATTTATTTTAATTATTAAATTAAATTTTCTTTGGTTAATTATAATTTGCACTAATTATGTCCTACTTAATCATAAAATCTATTCAATAATGATCTACTTCATTACTAAATCTCATCATTTCATTTCTCGTCTCATCGAAAATATCATGTCCGATCATTTTCAATATTAATTTTTTAAAATACATATCTTTATAATGCAAAAATATTTAAAGATCCATCGGTGACGGCGACGGTAACGTCAATGACATGATCAGAGGGAGAATTTTAATGTTATTCTATTGTCTCCATTTTGAAATTATGCTGAAAAATGAAAAATTATGATGAAATATAAAGAATGAAAAAGAAGAGGACAACAGGTAGGGTGTAAAAAAGCAGAGACGTTCGGCGTGGGTAGGGCTGAGAGGAATTTTAATTTTTGATTTTTTAAGATTTTAAATTTTTTTATTTGACTTGAATATCTTTTAATTTTTTTAATATTAATTTTAAGGAGTAAATAAATGCACTTTTAAATAATAAAATGTATCATAAATAATCTATATAATAATTTAAACACGCAACTGATTTTTTGAAAGAAGATGAGAAGAACATCATATCTTACTCTGTAGAAATATTGTTACAGTTAAATTAAGAACACTTTGACATATGAAGTTACAAATAAAAATTTTTCTCTCATATGTAATTATTTTTCCTACTAAAATATATTAAAAACAATTGACATTGCAGATATAAAATTATGAACAAATAAATATTAAAAAATAAACGCTTGAGGGAGAATCAAAATCCAAAAGTACACTAATATTGCAAACGTGAAAGACTAATGGTACTTTAGACAACACTTGAGAATGACTTTTAATTCAAAGATAAAAAAAATTTGATCTTTTTCATTATTAAAATATCTGTTTTGATTAATTGAGTTTTAAAATATGTGTATAAATGATATTGACATCACAATCTAATTTCTTAAATTTGGATTTCAATTCAGAGCTAGTTAGATCTAATTTTAGAAATATAATTCAATTATTAGTTCGTTCAAAAATAAGACAAATGACAGTGCTTTTTCTTAAATAAGAATTTGAAAAGTTGGTATTCAACAACTTTAGTTGAGTACGTGGTAATTTTTGGTGAAGAGATGTATAAATCACCCAGCTTTATTATCAAAAATAATATTTCATTTTCACTTGTTTATATTTGATTTGATATACTCCTCAAATAAATAATAACTAGAGGAGTAATTTTATTGCATTTTCTCTATTAATTAGAAATTATCTAAATATTATAAAAATGAATGGGATTTAATGGCAAGAATAAAATAAATACGATTTGATAAATGACCCCTTCATTTTCAGAACTAGATAAATAAAATTGAACAAAAAATTTTAGTACGTTAAACAAGTAAAGATGGACAAGGAAGTACTTATTACTCTCTTCGTCTTATTTTATGTGTAACTTTTTCTAATCTGCCCTAAAAAATATCACCTTAGTATAATAAAAAAATAATTTAATATCAATAAATTGTTCCGCACAATAAATTTTAAA
>JAOTQR010000045.1:15591907-15605937 GCA_025774065.1 Solanum ossicruentum | reverse complement strand
TAATTTAATTTTTTAAAAAATTACCTTTTCAATTGTAGCCAATATCTTCTTACGACTTATTTATTTAAAAGTGCAACATCTAATCTATCTCCGATGACGAAATTTATAAGAAATTGATGCTTATTAACTTTTTGCAAGATCAACTCCTGAATGATGATTGGAGCTTGATATCCTAGATTAAGTGCCGCAAGTTTGAGCCTTTAGTTGCAGATACTTGCGCGTTTGTCAAATCATTTTTACCACTCAAAATGTTATATACTTCCACGTGTCAAAAATTGCTCCTAACGATTGGAGTGTGATATTGTGTGCTTGGACGGGTTCGGGCAGGTTCGAACCTCAATTCTAATGTTTTTACCCCTCAGGATGACGAAACGTCCACACGACTGACGTACTCCACGTGCCCTTTCCCTTTTCTCCTTTTGCTTCACTTTGGCTCGCTGTTACAATTCTTGCCCCACCCCCATGGGCTTGGACAACCAAGACAGCGAATAGAAAAGGGAGATTTTGTAGGCGTGCCTTCGTCAACTTTGTCGTGCTCCCTCCTCCTCCATCATTTCTCTTTCTTCACTTTCTGGTGAGTTCTTCTCTCTGTGTTGTCCTCTGTGCTGGGTTTGTTACTTTTAAGTTCCTGTGGTAATATTAGCTGTGTTGACATCGAATTGTCTATGCAAGATAGATTATTTTCCGAAGTTGAGCCTTTGTTTATTGATTTCATGGTTGTCTGTGGAAGACACTACCTGAATGTTGTTTTCGGTTTTGATTTTAAGATACAAAAACTGCTGAACCCAAGGTGTTCGATCGTATGCCTGTGAAATTCTGCCTGTGCAGGTGTACAGAAGTGGGGTTAATTTGCTCATCCTATGATAATAAGATATGTATACCGTTTCAATTCGAGTATTAGGTTCCCTTTTTAGTGAAATATAACACACAACTTTGTTGGAGGAACTGCTGTGTTAGCCATCAGTGAGATGTGTAAAATGTATAAGAAGTGAGGCCTCTTGGAAGTAGAAGAAAAAGGGAACAACTCATACAAATCAGTCCAAACAGTAGGAGGGCTGTATGTGTATGGTAGTAAAACAGAATTGTGCTAGCAGAAATTTGGAGTACTCTAATAATCTTGAAATTGTCTGAGTGAGAGTTCTACCAAGAATACAAAACCAATTGTCGCAAATTAATATCAGGTGGACAAGTTATGACTACTTGTCTATCCATCTCGAGGTCTAATTCACAATGTGAAGAAGAGGCCCTCGAATTCACCGACAAACGAGTCCAAGGGTGATGATTCTGCATCGACGACATCCTGCTTCAATTTATCTGCTAACCTTACTATTACTTTTCGTATTACCTTATGCAACTGCAATGTTAATATCTATTTTATCCCCTTCTCGCTTATTGAATTCTGTTGTTTTTTGTCTCCTTTAGTTCTTTTTAGTGTGGCAACTTAAGTGGATTTCCACCCAAAATTTTGTTTTGAGTTGAAGTTAAATTTTCACAATTAGCTGTGTCAGCTGCCATGGATTCTGCTATTATTGTCATGACTCGAATGGCTGCCAGCCTGCCACTAAAGGGAATGGGTGGATACTAGCAGTCTTTAGAAAGGATAGTTGTTCCCTCTGAATATACAGTCAATGTTGGCTTATCTATTATCTGAAGTCTATGTGTATGTCTACGTCAAAAACTTAAGGGAAATGCAAGAATCTAATGTACAGATTGAGCAAAACAACTTGTATACTTTGTACTAGGTATGCTTGGCTAATGATACTATACTCCGTGCCTTTGGGATGTAATGCTTGCACAATTTTCCAAATAAGAATATCAGAAGTTCTCGTAGACACTTCCCAACCTAAGACATCATCAAATTCAACAAATCAGTTAGGAATTCAACAATATCTTCTGAAGTGATTACCCTGAAAAGATTGTATATGTGACTCTTCTATTTCTTGGAACTTTCATCAATTTGTCTACTATTTGTAGTCTACGAACCCCTTCCCTTTGGATTTGAAGTTGTCAAAATTAACTGCTTTGTTAGAAGTTTAGTATCTGTAGCTCGAGTTTCATCCTTGCTTTTACATGAAAATCAGTTTCTTTTTCCAGATAGTCCACAAGTATCTCCATGACGAAAATGTTGTCTTGAAAAGAAATTTCTTAGCTATACAATGTCAATTGTTTTGACCAGTGCCTGTGCACAACTTTCTTCTGTTTCAGATTACATAGTATCTCATCCCACCTAAAACAAGTAATAGCACAATTCCATCAACCATTCCTGCCACAATTGGAATCCATTTCTACCGTGAGTACTATGAGCCCCCATTTTTTGAGGTTGATAGGTTCCTTCTAGAGGGATTGAACTCTACAAACATCCAAATATGACCAAACTCGTCCACTTGATATGCCTTTTAAATTGCTCAAAGCGAGGAAACTCATCTTGGCTTATTAATCTCCTCATGCATTTAATCTTCAGTTCAATTCCTTCAAACCATTCTTTGGTTTAGAAACAAGTTATGCCTGGATTAGTAAACTAGGGATTAGTAATGCAAGGATTGTATAATGCTGAGATTATGATGTTTAATTTGATATTTTACGTATGGATATACAATGAATGATTTAAAATATTTTATTTTTTTTATGTAAAACAAAATTTCTTACTATTCTGAGGGTTAATTTTGTCATTTTAGCATTTCTAATCCATTACTAATATCCATGCGTAACTTGTTTGGAAGTGAAGCATTTTATTGCTGATATCCACATTCTTATTTCACATTCTATCTGGCATACAATTATAGGTGAATTCCCGCATAACTTATGTAGGTATTATTTGTGAGGAAAACATAAAGGAGCAATCGACATTCTATTCTTTGATGTTGTTTTGTATATGGAATCTAATTATCCTCAAACCCAACCAAACTTTTGTAAGCTTATGCTGATCATTTTTTTGTGGGTATTAGCTCTTCTAAAGCTCGACCTAAGCCCTTAGATTAGGAAAAAACATAAGATATCCTTTTTTTATATTTATTTTGACTTATTGTAGAATTTAATCATGTTGTGGAAATGCTCAGGATATCTCCATGATTTGTTGGTCTATGTTGCTTTGCACTGTTCTGGATTTTAGTTACTTATCTGCTAATGCTAGTCTTAAAATTTTCTTTGCTGAATAACTAGTACAAGATGACTAGTCTAGTTATTAGAATGTCTTAGCAATTCCTCTGTTTGACCAGTTCCTTCATTTGATAAAGTTGCGGGACTATTTCATGGAATCTCTCATCTCTCGCATAGAACTATAGTGGTAGAACAGAACTCTTAGGAATAGTAAATATCATAATGGCATAGGGCTTGCACTTTTTTCTTTGTTTGTATGAATATATAGGAAGAGCTTTTGAGGGTTATGATGTGCATTTTGATATAGATCCAAAGCTCTTTTGCACATTGTTCTTCTGGTGCACACTGAACTAAGGAATGACCCATATCTCTTTAATCTAAAATCTATTAGTCTCGGGATGATATGACACTTGTATAACTTGATAGTTTGAATTCGTCCATTGCTTCTCATACACTGGGATTTAGCAGCTAAAATTTGTTTAATGTTAAAAATATACTTCTGTCAACTTCTAAGGCCCTTCTTATTTAATAATTTGTTTAAGTGGCATAAGAGCACATAACATTATGTCAATTAATGTTACTATTTTACTTGGTCTTAGCCATAGTTCTGTCTTTTTCAGTGTTCAACATGGGAACTCAGCTTCAACCAGGAGTAATAGGCATTCCCAGAAATCAAGGTACGGGAAAGTTTGGATAATATGGGAATTTTTTGCACTTATAGTACCCCCACCCTAAGCGAAAATAGAAAAAGAGAACAAGAAGAAAGAGAGTAAACCTTTTGTAAGAAATAATCTGTAATTTCAGAAGATAATAAGTAGGAAACTGCGAGACCTTGGATTCTCTTATGCACGTGATGTGAAGGCCAATGAGAAATCATCACAACTATTAGTTATTCTACTTGTCCTTTTTTTTTTAAAAAAAACTTTTTCCACACAAGCAAATGAGAGAAGGGAACCAGGACTGGGATAGGATGCTTACACCTAACATTTTATTCTCGAGTTAAGTTTGGTTTTTGATTGCTTGCTTTTACAATTTCATTTTTCTCGAGTTCTTCTAATCTTACAGAGAGTTTTCCTTTTTGACCTTCTATCATTCTATTTCTTCTTACCAATATGTGGAAAGATACACCTTTGCAATTGATGGGTGTTTTGAAAGTAACTTCTTATGATTTTTCCTCGAGATTCTTTTAAAACTGGTACAGAGTTCTGTTTGAAGTACAATATGTTAGAAATGATATATCATTCTTTGGCCAAAGCTTCTTTTGACAGGTCTGTTGGATGTAGAGCACGACCGAGGATTTCCACCAGGAACAGATTTATGTGCACCTTAAATCAGTCAGCTCGGGTCCCGGCTAAAACAGAGCAAACAGAATCCAGGACTCTAGTCAAAATGTGTGGAATAACATCAGCTAGAGATGCCGCTCTTGCAGCAGAAGCTGGAGCCAATTTTATTGGTATGATCATATGGCCTAACTCAAAACGCTCTGTTACACTTTCCGCTGCAAAGGAAATCTCGAAGGTCGCACGGGAATATGGAGCTCAGCCAGTTGGGGTTTTTGTGGATGATAATGCTGACACAATACTAAGGGCCTCTGATGCAGCAGACCTTGAATTGGTGCAGGTGAAGAACTGTCAGCTTTCAACATTTTGAATTTCTTGTTTTCAATACTGAAATCCTCAACACGTTCAAATTGAGCAGCTTCATGGAAATGGTTCTCGAGCTGCTTTTCCAGTTTTAGTCAGGGAGAAACGTTTAGTATATGTACTTCATGCAAATGAAGAGGGAGGCCTTTTGAACTCTGTTTCAGAAGAGGAGTCTTCTCTGGTTGATTGGATTCTAGTGGATAGTGCCAAAGGTGGCAGGTACAGTTTTCCCTTGTGTATATATACCTGCCATTGGCATGTCTCTATATGTAATCATGCACTTCCTTTTGGACTAAGCTTAATCCCACCCTATATGAAGCTAATTAACGGAATGTAACTTCATTTGATTAGTATGATGAAACTCTTTTTTCGGATTCACTTGTACCAAAACAACTTGTTTTTTTGTAACTTTAGCATGACCAAGCAACTGAATCCAATGAATCAAACCACTAACAGTACTGACATAATTTTGTAGTGGCAAAGGGTTCAAGTGGAGTCAGTTTAAGCTACCATCAATTAGAAGCAAACATGGATGGCTCTTGGCTGGAGGAATTAACCCGGAGAATGTTTGTGAAGCTCTTTCTGCTCTTAAACCCAATGGAGTGGATGTCAGTAGTGGCATATGTGGACAGGACGGCATCCAAAAGGAAAAGTCCCGAATACTATCATTCATGAACAAAGTAAAAATCTGTTCGCGTTAATACTAAATAGTGGCAAATTTCCTAGTGCAATGCAGATTGTTAGATCAACTGCAATATTGGTGGTGATCATCTTATAATTGCTCTGCTGATTAGTGTAGGCGGTCAAGACTTACATCTCATGAGAGATGCATCAAGTTTGTATTAGTAGAAAGATATCCATTTCTTTGTAAGAGTGAAACTTCCCTGTGTACTTCAACTGATGGGCTACAAACACGACGTTTTTGACAGAGAACAACTCAAAGCAGTGGTTTCTCTGCATGACTGATCTAAGGAATTCCCAGAGGGAGGGGCGGTTATTTGAAAATCAAGTAACATTACACAGTTTTTGTAGTGGGATCAAAACATTTTGCTATCTGATGAATTAAGACAGTTTTTAGGTTTTGGGCTTGTGAAGAGGAGCGTAGATGTCTCAGAGAGGAGTTGAGAGAGGTTGGCTGTAATATGTTTGAGAAGGGCTAGACTGAGGAAGAATTGAAGAGAGCCGATTGGATAGGATAGATCCTGATAAGTCATTTTATCGATGACATGATCCTAGATAGGAGAGCATGGAGGATAAGAACTAGGATAAATGATTAGTAGGAAGTTGATCGGTTCTATCGGTTCAATGATAGAACGTACTTCCTTCATTTATCTTTTACTTATTCTTTATTGATTTAACATGAAGATTAAGGAATAATAAATGATAGTAGGATAGTTTTATTAAATTACCTTTTGAGTATAATAAATACATTTGAAAAATGTAGTAGCAAGATGATTATAATTAATGATAAGGTTAAATTAGGAATTAATAAATGTAAATTATCTATTGATTTTATAAACTGGATGAGTATTGTTGGATATCTAAATATAGTATAGCATTAAAATAGATGGAGTTTCGGGTGTGAAGCACCTTTCTATTCCCTTATCAGAGTTATTGTTATTATAATATTAACTAGCTTTTTCTTATTTTTTTAATGTTATTATTAATGATGTTTTTTCTACTTTGATATATCTGATATTTTTATTATTAAGTAGTATTTTCTTTCTTTCATCATAATTTGATGAAGTTGCTTTCCTTTTAACCAAAGGACGAAACTTAATCTATAGTTCTATATTGTATTCATTAAAAGTGCGAAGGTCCTTAATAATATTGAAAATTGTCTTTTCATCATTATTTTTAATTATTATATTATTATTTTAATAATATTTAAATATTAAATATAATAAAAATTAAATAGAGAAATTTTTCGTATTATAATTAAATTCATAGATGAAGAACCTTTTTCTAACTAGAATAGACTTGATCTAAAAAAAAGAATAAAAAATTTTCCGTATAATAAGCAAAAAAAAGTTTTGAAAAATCATTTTTCATAAAAATAGGCATAAAAAAGTAAAATAAAAAGGAACACATTAATAAGAGAGTTTAAAAAAACATGAGAAATTTATGTCAAAGAATTCATTAAATTAGATGTAATTTAATTTTCTTTAATTATTCTCTTAATCTTTCGGTGATTCATCACTTTATCAATTTTTTTCCTTTTTCCTTTATAGTTCTATTTATCAATAAAAGTTCTTTTAATTTCACTATTAATCCTAATTATATAATGAAAGGTTTCGTCCTAAATATGCTAAAATATTATTTCTTAACCTTTTTTATTTATAATTTCTCTACTTCTATAAAATCACTTCAATTTCAGCTTTTGAAATATCAATCATTAACAATCAACAATTCGACTTGTATTTTTTTATTTTACAATTGTAATCAATTTTTTTCTCGTTTTAACTGATTCATTCATCTCCTTCATTGATTTATGTTAAATGGTGCAGGATCTTTTTTTTTCGAACTTCAATTTGATTCTCATGTTTACTTATACATTTACGTTCTTTATTTCATATTCTTTTTCCTTTCGTTTTCATTTTTTGAAGTTGAAGAAAATAATATTAATTGTTATGCTAGCTTAACTTGCTTGAAAATAATATGAATTGTTATGCTACTTAACTGCTTCATTCAGATTATATTATGCTCTTAGTTTTAGTTAGTTGAGTGTAATAAATTTTTGATATTTAAAACTTTCTCTTATTTTGTAACTGACATCTCGCTCTATTCACAAATTTCATCTATTCAGATAAAATAGTATCTCAAGTAAGGTAACTTTAGACAAAATCGACTTTTCACTATTTTTTAAAATTTATTATTTAATTTTTTATAATTTAGTTTCCAGATTCACTTTTGGATTATAATTACTTTATATTTAGAATTCACTTTTGATTTAGAAATATTCTACGTAAATAATTAACAAAAATTTTGACTAACAAATACTTTGTTAATAAAAATATGTAATATACCAAATTTAAAAATAAAATTATGTTGGAAACATAAACTACTCCTTTTATATTTCAGAATCTTTTGTTACATTAAATTTTAGTTAATTAATTATTTAATTTCTAATCATTCAATCCTAAATTATTACTTTGTGTATTAAAAAACTATTAACATATCTATATTATAAGCAATAGAAGATTTTTTTCATCTTTGCTCTATTACAATGAACTAAACTATTGCATCAAATTAATGATATTTATTTCATTTTTATTTACATGAACAATGTATTCGATTTTCTCATTTATGTAGTATCACAATAGATTAAATTACTGCATCAAACTAATAACATTTATTTATATGAATATTATATTAGATTTTCTCATCTTTGTTCTATCATAATAGACTAAAATATTATATCAAATTAATAATATTTATTTGATTTTATTTACATGAATATTATCTATATTCAATGATAACTATTATTTATATATAATTTTAAATTGACATGACTCATACGTGTAAAATACCTATACTAAATTAATTGTATTAAATATCCAAAGTTAAACTTGATAATGACATCTTTGATGTTCTCTAAAATTAAATAGAAAGTGATATAATTTTTAAAAATACCAATAACTGTATTCAAATAAAGTGTTCCCTAAAACAGATTAACGAGAGTGAGGATCTGATCACCTTTGTCCCATCTAATATTTGGATTCATACTATCACTCCTATCATGTTCCACGTGTTCATGCTGAACTATTTAAAGAATCGTTAATCATCACGATTTTATTTGTTTATATCAGCTTACGTCGGAGCTCACATGATACACACCAAGTTTGTCAACTATTCTAGTCTTGCATTTCTTTTATGTTTAAATAAATAAATTTAAATTACACTTGTCTTCAGTAGGCTTCAACAAGCATATTCTATCGTTTTCTTTTTCCACTTCTTGGCAAAATAATGTCAATTACTTATTGTTATTATTATATTTTATTGGTATAGATTATGACAGAGCAATATGTTATTTTTATTGAATGGGTAAGTAAATTGAAAACAACAAATAAAAAAGAAGGTGGACCTTACCTCAGTAAGATTCTGACAATTGACGATAATGATATGAAAAGAGTTTTTAATACTTTTAGGCGGTGCGGAGAAGAAGGGGATCAAGCTAACATCTTCAACCAAATTCAGGACATTTTAGTAACTTTATTATAGAAAAATTATATTTTTTAAATCTAGAAATGAAAATTCTAATTCTAATTTTATCTCTGTAACTTAAAATAAACAAAATAATTTATAATTCATCTATTATCAAAATTTATGATAAATTAGTAATTTTTTTTATTTTAATAAAGACTTCAAATTTCAATCCCATAAATAAAATACGTTTGTTTGTGAATATTTTACCTCAAGGTGAGATTTCTCTATGGAAATTTCGATTGATAGATTCCAAAATAAATATTAATAATCGTGTAAAAAATATATATGCATATAATTAGGCAGATCTATTAACCATGTACAATATATATATGTATACGTTATAATTAATTAATTATAACAAATTATTTATCATTTTTTTTTAGTTTTCAGCTCATTCTTATTAAATAGAGTTATTTATAATCATATTTTAAGTGATGCATTTGCTTAAGTATTTTTTTTTGTGTTATTAGTTATAAATACTTAATATTAGTTTTCATCTCAAATATATTCATAAGTAATTCAAAGATGTAGCTGTGACAATATGACCAGAAAATCGTGTAGAAGTATATCAGATTTTTTTGAAAAATTATTTAAGAATATATTTAAACTTTTAAAATTGTTTAATTATGTATTGAATTTTCAATTTGTCAAGTACTATTATAAATTATTATCGTGTCTATTAAAACATACAGGATTAATATTTTTAACAATAAAAAACATATGATTATGACTGACCCTTTCCCCCTTGATTGGATCAAACTTTAGGGAAAAATAATTACAATAATCTCATTTTGAATAGTTTAAAAGATAAATTTGACTCTTCTTAAGAAATATACTTTGAGTTTGAAAGGTACTTTTGAATTAATTGACTACTAATGAAGATATCTTTTATGTCAAAAGTAATGAAGGGTTAAATCAACCTATTAGGAGCTATTTAAAAATATTTTTTACTTTTTTTTTCAAAAGAGATATTCTTGTTAGGAGGTATTTAGTTTAATTTAATTTATTTATTTGATTTTAATTTGATATTAAAACTTAAAAAATTAAATTCTATAATTTTAAAATTTAAAGATATTTTATTTTATAATCTTAAATGTATTAGGTTAAAAATTAGATTAAAATTTATCCAAAAAAAGAAAAAACTTTCTTCCAAAAAGATGAAGTTAAAGCAAATAAATGAACAGAAGAGTATATAGGAGAAACTTGAGAGGCTAATCACATGAATTCGAAAAAATTTGAGCTTCGTGCCTCGCGTTTGCAAGATGATAATCCCAGCAGCTGCAGCTACTAATTGTTACCGCTGTTCAAATCGACAGCGAAGTTGGGCGAAAGAGATTATGGAGTCATCGCACACCTGAATTTTCTTTTATCTTTGTAAGTATAGTTTTGATGAATACTACTATCCAATTTCTTCGATTAGGTAAAACTCCGACGACCTGAGCCGGTTCGGTAGGGCTCGAATGATTTGTGGAAAATATCAATGCACGTTGTGTGTTATCTTCAACGTCAAAAAGGTGTTCACTGGGTTCCACCTTCCATGGCCCTCTAAAAAGGGGAAAAGCCATTGGACATAAATTGTGTAATCAACTAGTGATAGTTGATTCAATTGAACAAGACATCATATTTTGTTGTCTCTCAAATTCTAAAGGAACTTTATTTCATTGAAGAAAAAGACAAATTTCGCAGATTCACAGTGCTGTGGTCTCTAAACTTGTTTTATCTAAAGCTAACAGAAGCACTTACTTCTCTTTTTGTTTTTTAATTTATTTATGGAACACATCCTAAATCTTCCTTAATTTAATCTATTCATTGATTTAGATCTAAGTCGAATCTTTACCAACACATGCACCATTACAAAGTACTGTAGAAAATAAGTTGTTATACAAAATGTATAGAATTTCCATACTATTGCAGTAGTTTAACTTAAAAGGGGTTAATTTATGTTAATTACTTTTTAGGTGACGCAATTATGTAAATATATTATTGCATAAAACTTCATAGAGTTCTTTGAAACAGTTGACTGAATCCTTGAACATTTGAAAGTTACCAGCCAAGCTTCCAAATGTTCAAGCTTATTTTAGTAACCAGCTGTACATAGGGAGATGCAATAAATATTTGCATTCACTGTGAGTAGCCCAATCTCTTGATATATAATAACAATAAAATGCTTTTTATATAAAATATCTCACCTACTCTCCTCTTCTTTAAACAATTCTATCATCCGCATTTTGAAGTCTGAACAACAGCCAACTGTTCTCACAATGGTTCATACCATATCATGCCATTGACTGATTGGGAGCCTCAGTAAGGCATCTTGTCCAAAAAAAGTGGTACTAGTGTAAATATAAATTGAAGTGCCTCAGTGTCATTTCATGGTTAGTGTTACTGAAAATGAGATATGTACAAGAAGCATATCTGCTCCTTTTTCTTTTTCTGATCTTAGCTGCTTTATCATCACAAGTTTATAGTATTTCTAGTGAGTTTTCAATACTAGACAGATCAAATGAGTTCATATCCGATGAAAGAGTTTTCCAACTTTTCCAAGAATGGAAACAGAAGCATGGGAAAGTTTACAAGGATGAGAAAGAGGAAGAAATGAGGTTGGAGAAGTTTAGATGGAATGTGAAGTATATAGTGGAAAAGAACTCACAAATGAAGTCAGCTTCAGACTATTTCGTTGGTCTGACCAATTTTGCTGATATGAGCAATGAAGAGTTCAGGGAAGTTCATGGTTCAAAGTTAAAGATACCCTTTAACAAGAGAAAGATTATTCAGATGAAGAATGTGGAAGAAAAAACAACTCCAATTTCTTGTGATGCTCCTCGTTCAAGAGATTGGAGGAAACTTGGGGCTGTCACTGAGGTCAAGAATCAAGAGCTATGTGGTAAGCTCACTCATCTTCTTTTATCCTTTTCAATTTATCATGTTACCAATAGCTAGATGCTGTCTTTTCTGTCTGCCAGTCGGTTGTTCTGAATACTTGAATAGTAAGGGTTGCGAATAGAAATTACATTGTCGCTTATTGGTTAAAGGTGGTTGTGAAGTTTACAGCATAGTACTGAGAAATAAATGGTGCTTCTATTTAGTAGTTCTCTGGATAGGAAAAAAGGAAGTAGAATGATTTGAACATTCAATTGACAGGAAGTAAAAGGGTAATTCAGTTGATAATTCTGTTTCTCTCTCAGATTATAGCGCATAAGGGTGCAGTTTTTTCTGTAATATGATTTGCTAACAATAGATTTAAAAACCAACAGTGACAACGAGGTTCCACCAGAAAGATGTGCTATTGGATCTTCCTTCTCTTCACTTATGTAAAACAAAAAGGGGAAGTAAACATATGAATACCTTCTTTTAAGCTTCAAGCTTGACTACAGTCTTGCTCCGGATCCAACCAAAACAAACTATTTCTGCTTTGTGTTAAAAAAATATATCTTCATATATATGTCCTAATGCTTTCAGCGCTTTGCATACCTGTACTTCGTGGTGGTTTATAAATAGTGTTAGAGGCCACATCAAAGTTGGATTGACTTACATTAGGTGCATGTTTTATATCTGGGCAGCTTCTAAGCATTATGTTTCCTGACCCGAGCACTATCAAAGGCATAATAGGCAATCTGCAAATTGAGCTAATTTTCAGTCTAAACGAATAATACTGCTACAATGGGTGTTTCCTGCTTTGCAATTTCATAACAATTAAGGAGCAATCCAGATGATTCATGGTCTTTAAATCTATATTAGTGGAGTAATTACCTTGATTTCTACTGAACATTTCCAGGAGCTTGCTGGGCATTTTCAGCAGTTGGAGCCATGGAGGGAATAAATGCAATAGTCACTGGTGAACTTATTAGCCTCTCTGTCCAAGAACTTGTCAATTGTGATAATTCAACCAATACTGGCTGTTATGGTGGATATATGGACCCTGCTTTTGAGTGGGTGATCAATAATGGTGGCATTACTTCAGAATCTGATTACTCATACACTGCCTCTCAAGGCGCATGCAATATCACCAAGGCATATGATAGATCAATTTCATATCAAATATTCTATTTATTTTCAAAATAATATCCTTCTTTGAAAGAAAATCTTGATCAGTGCTCCTCAACAGGTGAACCATAAGGTTGTAACAATTGATGGATACCGAGATGTTCCACAGGAGGAAAGTGCCCTTCTTTGTGCTGTCGCTCAACAACCTGTCAGCGTTGGCATCGATGGAAGGAGTGTTGATTTTCAGCTATATAAAGGGGTACTCTTATCTGTTACTTCTTTTTCACACAATTCTTTGCCTTCTCTTCTCTCAAGAATCCCAAAATGACATGCACTTTGTTCTTTTGTATTATGGAAGTATGCAGGGAATCTATGATGGAAGTTGCTCTAGTAGTCCAGATGACTTGAACCATGGAGTATTAATAGTAGGATATGGTTCCGAAGGAGACGATGACTACTGGATAATCAAGAACTCATGGGGTACATCATGGGGGGTGGAGGGGTATGGATATATAAGAAGAAACAGTGATTTGCCATATGGTGTTTGTGCCATTAATTCATTGGCTTCTTATCCAACGAAGGAACTATCTGTTGTACTATCTCCTTATCCGTCTCCGGCTGTTCAATCACCTCCTCCTCCATTTCCTCTGCCATCTCCACCGTCTTCTTCAGCCGTTCCACCACCTTCTCCATCCTCTTTTCCCCCTCCACCACCTTCTACACCATCTCCTTATCAGTCTCCGGCTCTGCCCCCTCCACCACCTTTTGAGCCTTCTCCAGCTATCCCACCACCTACTCCACCATCCCCTCCGATCGTTCCACCATCTCCTACACCACCCCCTCCCCCCTCTCCAGTCATTCCACTTTTCCCTTCACCACCTCCACTCCCATCCCCTCCACCACCTTTTGCACCATATCCTTATCCATCTCCAACCATTCCACCATCTCCTCCACCATCCCCTCCGTCCTATCCTTCACCTTCTCCTTATCCGTCTCCAGCTGTTTCACCGTCTCCCCCACCACCTCTTGCACCCCCCCCTCCCCCCCCCCCCCACCCCCCCCCCCCCCCCCCCCCCCGGCCGCCCACAGCAACCCCCCCAC
>JAOTQR010000045.1:15578701-15591684 GCA_025774065.1 Solanum ossicruentum | reverse complement strand
CCATCCCCACCACCTCCTCCTCCGCCATGCCCACCACCCCCTCCTCCGCCCCGTCCAAAACCAAGTGAATGTGGAGGCTGGTATTACTGTCCTGAATATCAAACTTGTTGCTGTGAGTTATATTTCTTTGGCATATGCTTCCGTCATCGGTGTTGTCCTTATGAGTATGGTGTTTGCTGTCATGGATCAGACTATTGCTGCCCAATTGAATATCCCATTTGTGATGTTTATGAAGGCCTCTGCTTCAAGGTAACTTGTCTCACGCTTTGTAACAACCAAACTGTAATAAGCAAATTTATTCTATTTGTTGGAGTCATCAAAAACTAGAAAGAAAATTTTAATAATCCCATCGGCTTTTGATCACTCCACCTCTTTCCTTCTTATTTTTCTCCTCTTTCGTACCATTGTAAAAGTTAGTCATCTCTTATTCCCTAGTATTCTAAAACAACTATATGCAAATCCTCATCAACATCTAGGACTCAAAATTTCACCATCTAAGCAAGAGAGTAATATTGGTGTTTTGGAGTGAGAAAATAGTTGGGAGGAATTTGATACTGGAATTTGGCACCTGTTTTCCTCTATTTGGAAAGCTAAGGCCTAGATACCTGGAAATTGTAAGCCCTACACATCATCTATATCCGAAAATTTTGCTAGAGCATGATACATCAAGAGGATGCAAATATCTTCTTCGATTTTGTAGTCTTCAATGGTTTTCCGATTTCTGAGTTTCCAAAGGGAGCACATAGTAAAGAGAAATGTATGCAGCAAGGGGGTTAAATTGCCAGAGAACTCCTAGGGTAGATCACTCTTGACAATGTTCTTGTACCAAAAAAGTTGGGGAGTTTAATCAACACACAAGGTTAAGAATAAAATAAGTTCTGTTGAATATCTTTTTATTATTTACTTCCATACTTACTTTCCTTATTGCAGAGGTTTGATGATACTATGGGAGTGGCGGCAAAAAAGAGGAGAATGGCCAAATACAAGTTACCATGGAGTACAGGCACTAAAGAAACAGAGGAGATGGGTCAAACCCTGAAATGGAAGAGGAAGCATGTTGCCCCAGTGTTCTGAGTGAAATAATTGTTATCATGACACTCAACATTCTTAAGAATAAATTAAGTTCTGGTTCTAACACCAAGAATTTTGATGAATCAAACTTTTTAGCTGAAACCACAAGCACAATTTTTTGATGAATCTTGCTTGTGCAAAAATATGAATTTCTTGAAATACAGGACTAGAAAGAGAGTTATGTAGCCCGAAAATGCGACCCGCCCATAGGCATTTCATCAGTAGCTGCACTACCTTCTGGCGAAGGTGGTCTTGGATGTCTTTTTATATACTTGAAAGAAAATGGTGTCTGTGGAGGATGATACAAAAGTTTATTGAGGTGAATCATATAAAGAAAGCATAGAATGATTAGATTGCATGATGCATATACATGTTATTGTTTTCAATAAATTTGATGGCTACCTAGTTGCATCATCTTCAAATCTATCAATACTTTATGCATGAGTGTGACAGAAGACTATGGCTGTTAAATCTAATGTTGTGTACATAGAAAACTTTTATGGTGATTGCCGAGTATGGCAAACTCTGGATTGAAGAAACAGAAAAGGTTTGTGATTACTTGATGTGACAATAATATGGGAAGTAAAAAAAAAAAGTTATTTTGACTACAGCTTTTCATATATTATATATCTAATATATATATTTTTCATTATAAAAGTTGTTATTTGTGATACATGTACGTTTTTATGCCTCTGTGTAATTTTATTTTTAAAAGGACTTATATTAGAAAAAAATATGGTATCTCATGTAATTTGCCTTGCATAAATTAATTACAGTATGTGAGATAACATTCATCAACATTAGTCCAATGTCTTAAAGGCTTCCGCTTATTGTGGGGTAAAGGGGGTCGAATGTACGCAGCCTGACCCCTATGTTGAAAAACATAGTGCGATTGTTTCTGGATGACCTATGATGAGCGCCGAAAGTTGCATTGAGTAACTGCTACTTCACGATTGAAAGAAGCGCAAACAGTTTAAAGAACCATTTTGCTTTATTCTATCATACTCCAAAGTCAAAAAATAGTGAATCTTTGACTCTATCCGAGATTGATGGAAAATATATGAGACAACATTACTAATCTGATTAAATACACGAAATAAACAATATTATCAAACTGATGAAAGTTTACACTAGATTAAATTTTGCTAGCTACCTCCAGTTGAATTATCTTGTAAAATTATTATTAATAAGTCAGGAACCAATACATTTACTCTTTTTTCACAATGGACGGTCTGATTATGAACTTGAAATAAGCAACCTCTAGATGTTGTATTGGAACTCTGACTTTTTCTGTTCATGTATGTTTATTTATTCATTTGGTGAATGGATTGTTGACCACAAGGCAATGCATTTGTTATATTTAAAGTAGTCATATTTAAGTGCATTAGGGATCATTCAATTCCTAGATGAAGTTATTTCCAAATTATAATTTTAAGGATTATAATGTTTAGAATAATTTATTTCAATTAAGTTTGACTAAAAAATATATATTTTCTTAAAAATAATTTTGAAATGCTCCACCTTAGGGTATAATATACATACAATTCAATCATTTGTATTTTACACTTTATTCTAATTTAATGTTAAGTAGTTTTGCTTAATTATTAGATATCAGTTGTACGCGGTCTAAAATAGATTACTTTTGAATAGATAAAAGTTTAAATAATTATTATTTTGCTTCTATACCTTCGATATTTACAACAATTAATTTAAATTCACTTATGTCGAAAGTACATTAAAAGGAATAGAAATAAAAAAAACAAAAAATCCTCTATTTTTTCTTCTTGTTGGCTTCTCTTTCTTCTTTATCTAAAGTTGCATAATTGGTGTCAAGATTTTCTTATTTGTCTAACACAAATTATCTCCTAAACATCAAAATTCACTAATTAGGCAAAAATGAACTCATAACAATTAAATCACCAACAAAAAAGCCTTTGGTAATTCATATAAATGTTTACATTTATTGCAAACATATGATGCATTATAGAATATTTAACTCCATATTTTATAAAAATGGATAAAGAAAGTCATGTTAACTACCATAAGAGAGAGATTTTAATTTATCAAGGTTGTAATTCATGTGCAAGGAAATTTGAAGTAATCTTGAAGTAGTAGTTTAAATTACGTAAAATGAATAAAAATGTCATAAATGTTTTTGCTATCAAAGTTTGGTCCAAAAATATTCTTATTTGTTAATAAATAGTAAAAAAATCTTCTTCTCAAATAATTTATTGTTTCTTTTATTTATTTTAAACACGTTATTTTTCTAATGATATTCTTTTTAATTAAAAATATTTACCCTACTTTAACTCGAAAAAAATTAAGAAGTAAAAATATTTTATATTTTATTAAAACTTTTTACTGCTATCTAAATAAAAATTTATGATGAAATTACTACGAGTAAATACAATAATTACTCTGAAAGCATTGCGACAAAAATATGACACTTAAAAATTTTATTCTTGTTTCATTTCTTTTATTATTTTTTGTCAGAAACAAATAAAAATTGGAAAAAATTATTGATGGAATAGAATATAAGTGAAAACGAAACGAAACGAAAGAAAAAGAGGAAAAGATGCTGACTCTCTATTTTCTTTTGTCCATTAATATTCTTATCATTAAAGAAACAACACTATTAAATGATTAAGTAAAAAATTTCATGAAAGATATTCAAGATTTAATATTTATTTATAAAAAGTATCTTTTAACCTCCCTACTTTATATAATTATTATACATATATAATTTTTTAATAAATAATTTCAAATAGTCACCTTTTATTATTTTTTACTACATATAACTATGCGACTTACTATTGGTCTATTACTATTGATTTATGACACAAAAAGGTTTAATTAAGTATTATGTACTAGCTTACTAAACGGCATCAAAAGATAATTGCATCAAGCTATTAAGTTATTTTAATTTGTGAAAGAGTGATCTAGAAAAATAAATTATATTATGTAAAATAGCAATAATAAAGAAATCAACTTTTATTATGCTATTTTAGGTATCATATAATTTTCCATGAATTAAAAGAGAAAAAGCATCTTAATAAATAAAATTATAGTATTTAAAAAAAATAAAGTAGTAGCGGGTCGATTCTGTTATCTACTATTATCTCTCAATCACAAAAACTCATCCAAATTAGCCCAAAAGCTAATGATAATAGTATTTTTAAAAATTTAATTAGTTAATTATTCTTACACTATTAAGTTAAAAAAAGAAAGAGAGAATATATCGTTACTAGGGTTTTGTCAAAAGCCCAAGCACTATCACTGGTCTTGCTCCTCCCACCATTGAAATTTATGTCTCTTCCCTTTTCCCGTATCAATTTGCCAAGAAATTTAACTCATTTTTGGTTGAGCCATAACTGAAAGGTATTGTCTTGCTATAAAAATAGTATCTTTTTTACTTTATGCTGAAAATTTGTGGAGAAAGATGGAGATTTTATTTCAAGTTTTGATTTTTAGCATGCAAAACTGATGTGCACGCCATTGTAGCTTAATTTTTATGCTAAAGAAGCATATGGGTGTATTTTTTTTTCGGAAAATAGCCTAAACTGGGTTAAAGGCAACTCCTTTGTAGCAAGAAGTGTTCTGTTCTTGAGTGGGGTATTTAATTTGAAGTTTTCTTGGGTTTTTGTGTTTTTTCTTTAGCTTATCGATATTCTGTTAATTTGTGAGAAGTTGAGATTGTTTCTGAGCTCAAAAATCTTTCTTGCTGATTGTTTCTTGATTCTTTGTGATTGCTATTATAAGCTCTGGTATTTTTTTTTAAATAAAAGAGATAATTTATCTCCTCTTATATATTGCAGCAGCAGGTTTTGGCAATGGCTACATCTGCTTGGGACGTTACCACTACCGAATTCTTACAAGTATTGACCATTACTAAATTTTATTTTCATGAATATGTTCTGTCAATGGTGTTGAGAAAATTGTTAACTCTATTTTATTTTGTATTGCAGGGGTTTCATAGACAAAAGCTAGCATTGCCTAGACATTCTAGTAGGCAGACTAATCTTTTGCTTTGGGGTGCACTTCCAAGACAGAGCCCTATTGGGTATTCACATAAAAAACTGAGACTCAGGTCCCATATTCCAGCAAAGATTAGAGCTGTGGTTCCAGGGAAAGTCAGTAGCTTGGTGGATGAAGAGTCGGGCAAACTTCAGGAGGTTGCTGAAAAGTTGATACATTTTTATCGTGTTCCATTTCTACAAGACAGTGCCACAGCTGAGCTTCTCAAGTTGGTTCAGGCAAAGATCTCTAATCAAATTATTGGCTTGAAAACTGAACAATGCTTCAACATTGGACTCACATCAGATCTTTCAAGTGATAAATTTTCTGTGCTTAAATGGCTTTTAGGAGAAACTTATGAGCCTGAGAGCTTGGGAAATGAGAGTTTTCTTGACAAGGAGCAGAGGAAACTTCCAGGTGCATATATTATTGAAGTTGGTCCACGGTTATCTTTCACTACAGCGTGGTCTGCTAATGCAGTGTCGATTTGCCAAGCATGCGGGCTAACAGAGATAAACAGAATGGAGCGCTCTAGGAGGTACTTATTATATGTCAATGGGTCACTTCTAGATAGTCAAATTAACGAGTTTGCTTCAATGGTTCATGATCGAATGACGGAATGTGTTTATGTTGAGAAGCTTACTTCTTTCAAGACAAGCATAGTTCCAGAGGAGGTTCGATTTATACCTGTCATGGAAAGGGGTCGCAAAGCATTGGAGGAAATTAATGAAGAAATGGGCTTGGCTTTTGATGAGCAAGACCTACAGTACTACACCAAACTTTTCAGGGATGATATTAAGCGAAACCCGACGAATGTAGAACTATTTGATATTGCTCAATCTAATAGTGAACATAGTAGGCACTGGTTCTTTACAGGAAATCTTGTTATAGATGGCCAACCTGTGGATAAGACTCTTATGCAGATCGTTAAAAGCACTTTGCTTGCAAATCCAAACAATTCAGTTATTGGATTCAAAGATAATTCCAGTGCTATCAAGGGCTTTCCAGTGAAGCAATTGCGACCTATTCAGCCTGGTTCGACATGCCCTTTGGACACAGTTAGCACTGACCTTGATGTCTTGTTTACAGCGGAAACCCATAATTTCCCTTGTGCTGTGGCACCTTATCCTGGCGCCGAGACAGGTGCAGGAGGCCGTATCCGGGATACCCATGCTACTGGAAGGGGTTCTTTTGTTGTTGCATCTACAGCTGGATATTGTGTTGGAAATCTTAACATGGAAGGGTCATATGCTCCGTGGGAAGATCCTTCTTTCACATACCCAGCAAACCTAGCATCACCTTTGCAGATTCTTATTGATGCTAGTAATGGAGCATCAGATTATGGGAATAAGTTTGGTGAGCCCTTGATTCAGGGTTATACTCGAACTTTTGGAATGAGACTATCAAGTGGTGAGAGGAGGGAATGGTTGAAGCCAATCATGTTTAGTGCTGGCATTGGGCAAATAGATCACCGTCACATATCAAAGGGAGAACCCGAGATTGGTATGTTGGTGGTTAAGATCGGAGGACCAGCATATCGTATTGGAATGGGAGGTGGTGCTGCATCCAGCATGGTCAGTGGACAGAATGATGCTGAGCTTGACTTTAACGCTGTGCAGCGTGGAGATGCTGAGATGGCGCAAAAGTTATATCGGGTTGTCCGTGCTTGCATCGAAATGGGTGACAGCAACCCAATCATAAGCATTCATGATCAGGGTGCTGGTGGAAACTGTAATGTTGTGAAAGAGATTATACACCCACAGGGTGCCAAAATTGATATAAGGGCAATTGTAGTTGGCGATCACACAATGTCTGTTCTGGAAATTTGGGGTGCAGAATATCAGGAGCAAGACGCCATACTGGTGAAGCCTGAAAGCCGTGGACTTTTGCAAGCTATCTGTTCAAGGGAAAGGCTTTCAATGGCTGTTATTGGAACAATTAATGGTGAGGGCCGTATTGTTCTGGTTGATAGTGTGGCAGCTGAAAAATGCAAGTCTAGTGGACTGCCGCCTCCCCCACCTGCAGTGGATCTTGAGCTTGAGAAGGTGCTTGGTGATATGCCTAAAAAGACATTTGAATTCAATCGCATGAATAATCTGCGTGAACCACTTGATATTGCTCCTGCAACAACAGTTTTAGATTCATTGAAGAGAGTCCTGAGGCTTCCTTCTGTTTGTTCAAAAAGATTCTTGACCACTAAAGTTGACAGGTGTGTCACCGGTCTTGTGGCACAGCAGCAAACTGTGGGTCCCTTGCAGATTACTCTTGCTGATGTGGCTGTCATAGCTCAAACTTATACGGGCTTGACTGGAGGTGCATGTTCAATTGGAGAGCAGCCAATAAAAGGTCTCTTGGATCCAAAAGCAATGGCAAGGCTGGCTGTCGGAGAAGCACTCACAAATCTTGTCTGGGCGAAGGTTACATCTCTTTCTGATGTTAAAGCAAGTGGGAATTGGATGTATGCTGCAAAACTAGATGGTGAAGGAGCTGCAATGTATGATGCTGCTGTTGCTCTTTCTGAAGCGATGATTAAACTTGGCATTGCTATTGATGGGGGGAAAGATAGTCTTTCCATGGCAGCCCACTCATCGGGGGAAGTTGTTAAAGCTCCAGGGAATCTAGTCATCAGTACCTATGTGACGTGTCCTGATATAACAAAGACCGTTACTCCAGACTTGAAGCTTGGAGATGATGGTGTGCTACTTCATATCGACTTGGCCAGAGGAAAACGCCGACTCGGTGGATCTGCTCTTGCCCAGGTGTTTGATCAAATTGGGGATGAATGTCCTGATTTGGATGATGTCTCTTATCTTAAAACTGTTTTTAATGAGGTTCAGAATCTAATCTCTGATGAGCTGATCTCTGCGGGTCATGATATCAGTGATGGGGGACTCTTAGTGAACGCCCTTGAAATGGCATTTGCAGGGAACTGTGGCATTCGTTTGGATTTAACCTCTTCTGGGAGTACTATACCCCAAACACTTTTTGCTGAGGAGCTTGGCCTTCTCATTGAAGTTAGCAGGAAAAATGTGGATTTAGTTCTGGAAAAGCTCCGCTGTGGTGATGTTTCTGCTGTTATCATAGGTCAAGTTACCTCGTCTCCAGTAGTTGAATTGATGGTTGATGGGGTTGTACATTTGAATGAGGAAACTTCTGTGCTCAGGGATATGTGGGAAGATACTAGCTTTCAACTGGAAAAGTTCCAAAGACTGGAATCATGTGTAGAATTAGAGAAAGTAGGGTTAAAAAATCGTCATGAACCATCCTGGAAACTATCTTTCACGCCAGCATTTACTGATGATAAGTATATGACTGCCATTTCAAAGCCAAAGGTTGCTGTTATCCGGGAGGAAGGCAGCAATGGAGATAGAGAAATGTCTGCAGCTTTTTATGCTGCTGGATTTGAACCATGGGATGTTGCAATGTCAGACCTCCTCAATGGAGTCATCACTCTGGATGAATTTAGAGGAATTGTGTTTGTTGGAGGTTTTAGTTATGCTGATGTACTTGATTCTGCCAAAGGCTGGGGAGCATCCATTCGATTTAATCAGCCTCTTTTAGACCAATTTCAGGCATTTTATAACCGTCCAGACACTTTCAGCCTCGGAGTTTGTAATGGGTGCCAACTTATGGCTCTATTGGGTTGGGTGCCAGGGCCTCAAGTGGGAGGTGTTTTTGGTGCTGGAGGGGACCCATCACAGCCGAGGTTTATACATAATGAGTCTGGAAGGTTTGAATGCCGCTTCACAAATGTGACAATAGAAGAGACACCGGCCATAATGTTCAAAGGTATGGAAGGTAGTACATTGGGTGTTTGGGCTGCTCATGGTGAAGGAAGAGCTTATTTCCCCGATGATAGTATTTTCAATCATATTCTTGGCTCGAACTTGGTGCCAGTGAAGTATTGCGATGATGATGGAAGACCAACAGATGTATATCCTTTCAACCCTAATGGTTCTCCCTTGGGTGTAGCTGCAATTTGTTCTCCAGATGGGAGACATCTCGCGATGATGCCTCATCCAGAGCGTTGTTTCTTGATGTGGCAGTACCCATGGTATCCTAAGAATTGGGATGTAGAAAAGAAAGGCCCAAGCCCCTGGTTGCGCATGTTTCAAAATGCCAGAGAATGGTGCTCATAAGGTATTTAACCAACTACATTATAATCAACCCTTCTTCTCATCGACCTATACATGTTGGAACATAAACTCATGCTTTTATCAAATGTACAGGTCTTCAAAAAATTCCAAAGGCGTGACATAGAAGTTAAAAGGCAAAGATTGGACCAAAGCTATACAGTTTAATTGTCAGCAGGAAGGTGCAGAGGTTGAGATCCCTGCAATTTGTTTTCTATGGGACATACTGATTATGAGTTTTCGATATTCTTATCATGCCTTTCAGCATTCTTAAGAATATATTTTGTTCTGGTTCTATGCCAAGTATTTTGATGAATCAAACGCTTGACTGAAACTACACATTTCCTTAAACAAATCTTGCCTGTGCAAAAGTATGAGTTTCTTGAAATTAAAGAACTGGAAAGAGAATTTTATAGTGGATTCGAATACCTCTGAAAATGTACTTAGTTTTTTCTTCTTCATTGTGCATAGTAGTTAAACGAGTATGGCTTTCAAGTGTTATGCTATGGACATTCTTGGAAAAGGTTGTAATTTATATTACTTATGTAGTACTCTTGGGCTGTGCTAACTAAGGGAGTTCATTAACTTTTTAAGAATTAGATTTGGTTCGAAATCTAAGTTAACTTTCCTGTCTTACATCTAGTGGTGCAGATGCTACTATATGCATCACATTACGCTATTAGCAATACACACTTTAATACGTGTATAATTAATTGTTGAATATTACTCCTTTTGTTTCATTTTATGTAATATCTTGACACGGTATTAAAATGAAGACTTTTGAAATTTGTGATTTAAAATCATTTTGAGATATTTATGTGGTTGAAAATTATTCTATTAAGGGTAAAAAATAAATTTTTAAAGTAAATTATTTTCAATTTGAATAAGATGATATTCTTATTGGACGCATCAAAAAGAAAATAATGTTACATGAAATGGGGAAGAGAGAGTGTAAAATATACCGAGTCAATGTATAGATTTTTTCCCATCTATTTGAATTTTTTTCCATAGCGGATTGCGGGCGACAGTTATAAAAAAAAAAAGAAAAAAGGAAAAACTCTTTTCATTTATTAAAAAATGACTTTTCCATTAAAGTCTACTTGAAAAAAATAACCTTGTTCTTTTTAGTAATATTTTAAATTTAACATATTTAAAACTATAAAATTAAAATAGATTTCAAGTAATAATAGTGATAGAATGATTAGAAATGAAATTTATTTAGATTTTGATGATCTAATATATATATTTTTTTAATATTGAAAAAGATTACTCGTCTCCCTTTTGAACGGGGAAAGTGCTGGGCAAATTGTTTGTAGCCTCGGTGTAATTCTGAAGATAATAATATATTTGAATGGCAGGTTTCAGTAGAGGAAGCACAATCTTCCAGCAAAATCTGAAGATAACACAGTTAGGAAAAAGGGGACAAATAGATGAAGCCATCAAAGTATTCAACAGAATTACACATCCTAATACTGTCACCTATAATTCTATGATTTCTGCATATGCCAAGAATGGTAGAATCATCAATGCACGCAAGTTATTCGACAAAATGCAGTTCAAAAATTTAATATCTTGGAATACAATGATTAATGGGTATTTATTTAATGGTCAAGTTGATAAAGCATGTGAACTGTTCGATAAAATGCCTCAGAGAGACCATTTTACTTATGCATTGATGATAACTTGTTATGCGCGCAGTGGGGAGCTTGAAAAGGCTAGAAATGTGTTTGAGTCACTTCCTGATAAAAGTAATATAGCTTGCTGGAATGCAATGATTACAGGGTATGCAAAAGCTGGAAGGTTAGATGATGCGAGGAAAATGTTTGATGGCATGCCCACGAAGAATTTAGTTTCATGGAATTCGATGCTTTCGGGATATACCCAGAACGGGGAAATGCAATTTGGATTGAAATTTTTTGAGGATATGGAAGAGAAGGACATCGTTTCTTGGAATTTATTAGTGGGTGGGTTTATTGAGGTTGGGGATTTGGATTCTGCTAAAGAGGTTTTTGCTAAGATTCCTAATCCAAATGTTGTTTCATGGGTGACTATGCTGAGTGGATTTGCAAGATATGGGATGATGTTGGAGGCTGAAATGATTTTTGACCAGATGCCGGAGAAAAATGAGGTTGCTTGGAATGCCATGTTAGCTGCGTATCTTCAGAATGGCAAAATTGACACTGGTGCTGCATTATTTAATAGAATGTCTCAGAGAAGTGTCGTGGCTTATACAACCATGATTGATGGTTATTGTCGCTCTGGAAAGCTCAAAGAAGCGGTGGATTTGTTGGATCAAATGCCATACAAAAATGTTGGTGCACGAACAGCGATGATTTCAGGGTACATCCAAAACAATAGTGTGGATGAAGCTCGTCGGTTATTTGATCGAACTGCTTCTCGTGATGTTGTTTGTTGGAATACAATGATTGCAGGCTATGCTCAATGTGGACGGATTGATGAAGCTTTTGATCTTTTTGAAAAGATGGAACCAAAGAGCATAGTCGTTTGGAATACAATGATAGCAGGTTATGCTCAAGTTGGACAAACGGAAAAAGCACTTGAGATCTTTGAGAATATGGGAGAAAGAAATGTAATTTCTTGGAATTCTCTAATTTCAGGTTATACCCAAAATGGATTTTATGTAGATGCACTTAAATATTTTATCATGATGACACGTGATGGCAAGAAACCTGATCATTCTACGTTTGCTTCAGCATTAAGTTCCTGTTCGAATCTTGCAGCTGAGCATATCAGTAAGCAACTTCACCAAGCGGCTAAAAAAGCCGGTTATGTGAAAAATTTGTCAGTTTGTAATGCTTTAATCATTACGTATGCAAAGTGTGGAAAGATCTTTGATGCAGAAAAGATGTTTGAGGATGTTGACAATGCTGACGTTATATCCTGGAATTCCTTGCTTGCTGGATATGCTTTAAATGGTTATGGGAAGGAGGCTGTCAAACTTTTTCAGGAGATGGAAGATAAAGAAGTTGTTCCTGATGAAGTCACATTTGTTAGTGTTTTATCTGCATGTAAGCATGCTGGCTTGAGTGATGCTGGTGCAAATTTGTTCGAGCACATGACGAGAAAGTATTCCATCACTCCTTCATCTGAACGTTATGCTTGCATGGTTGACTTACTTGGGCGAGCAGGGAGGTTAGAAGAAGCTTTCCTTCTAATAAAGGAAATGAAAACAAATGGCACTGTAGAAATGTGGGGTGCCCTATTTGGGGCTTGTCGCATGCATAACAATATAAAGATTGCTGGCTGTGCTATTGAGAAGCTTCTTGAACTTGAACCTCATACATCTACAAATCTAGTTGTCTTATCAAACATGTATGCTGAGCTAGGAAGATGGGGTGATGTGGAAAGAGTTAGGGAAAAAATAAAAAAGAGTGGAGCAGGCAGACTACCAGGATGCAGCTGGTTTGAGGATAGGAATCAGTTGCTTGTTTTTCTTTGTGGTGATGATACTTCAGCGCAGTCAGTGGAGAACTTTAATGTGTTATTCACTTTAACTGCTCAGATGATGGATATGGGCCATATGCCCGGTATGACATCATATTGTTTTGACTCGGATAATTGAGCCATAAGCTGTATTTTTAAGTGCCAAACCAATATATACAAAATCGCTGCTGGTTTAGGGCCTCAAGGTGGCTTTGCATGACTGTATGGTAGCTGTGAAAATCACTCCAATGTCTGGAAAATCCTTTGCATCTGCAACAGAACGCATACAGTGCTAGAGTGCAATTCTGCAAGATGTAACGA
>JAOTQR010000045.1:15557469-15568554 GCA_025774065.1 Solanum ossicruentum | reverse complement strand
AAATACATTCTAAATATTTTCTTAAACCCAAATTATTATTACAAATCAAGTTTATTTTAATTTTATTTTCAACATCTATTACTACTGCCTTTTAATCAAATTAATAATGTATCAAAATATGTAAAGATAAAAGATAAAGGTCATGCTCTGATAGGATAATTGAATTTTTTTTGTTCTTAGTGAATACAAATTATCTTATTTGAGTGGATTAAGGTGATTGACTTAATGGATCAAAAAACTACTCATTTCATTTTAAAAATACTAATCTAGTTTGTCTCAACAAGGAGATTAATATAAAAAAAAGATTTTTTAATCTTGTGGCTTTAAATTAAATATACGTTAAAAATATCAAAATACATTTTAATCTTGTGATCTTAAACATATCATGCCACGTGAAAAGTTAAAATTAAAATTTTATCAACAAAATGTAGATCATTCTTTTTTAAACAAATCAAAAAATACTCCTCCATTTATATTTACTTGTCCCCTCTTGACTTGACCTGAGGATTAAGAAGTATTAAATGATAGGATAATTTTACCAAATTATTTTTTGAATATAATAAATATAATGCCTTAAAAAATAGAATAAAGAAATGACTAAATTAATGATAAGAACAAATAAGAATTAAATATAAAAATTATCTCCTTAATTTCATAAAATAAATAAATATTATTAAATGATAAATAAAAATGGACGAAGTTCGTTTTAAACGGAAGGGCAGTGGAAAGTAACGATAAATAGAGGAGCCGAAGAATTTATGGCCGTTAGTGTATTAACTGTCAATATAATCCCCTCTTCCATTGAGCAGTATCAGTTTGGACCCCCGCCCCCTCTCCCCGGGGCCCTCTACCCCCTCTATCCAGTCTACTACAGTCATCAATAAAAAAGCAAAAAGCACGAAGCAAAGGCTGACCATTGTTGCATTTTTTCTCTCTCCAATTTGTGCCCTCTGTTTCTCTCCACAACTCGCGCCATCATTCAAGGACACATTTCACTCAACTTTCACTCCTTAACTTCCCCCGCTTCAACTTCAAGCTATCAACATTGTCTTCTTGGGGCTGCTCTTTTTCTTGAAATTTGCTAAAAGTTTTCACATTTTCTCCTCTCTGTATAGGTATGAACTCATTTTCTTGACTATTATCTTTTGTTTTTGATGATACAATCCTCTTGCTTCTTGGAAAATGATAATGGTGTGGCTACAGAAAATTAAAAAACTCTGGGTGCCCATATCTGGAAAGGACAAGTGGTGTCACGTTTTATCCTATGGTGGGGTGGACATTGGGTATGGTTCTGTTTGGCGACTTAATGACTGACAAGATCTTATTTTATTTGGAGTATTAAGTTCAGAATTAAGATTTTCAAGTGTTCTTAGTTTATGATTTCTCTATTTTTCTTGCTTCTTCTGGGATTTAACTGTTAATCAGCAGCCCTTCTTCATTGTTAACTTGTATAATTACCCTTTGATTCCCCATTGTCTGTGAATTCTGTTTTCCTTTTGGGGGTGGGGGTTGGGGGAGGGGGAGGATTGGTAATAAAGAATTATTCTTCTCTTTTCTCTTTGTTAAAGACAGATGCTCCAATGGGGCATATCTAATCAATAGTATCTGTTGTGTAGTTTCACTTGATTTTGATTAATACAATTCTGAATCTGAGGCGTTCAATGTAGTACTTTCCTTCCTCAATTCTACTTAGTTCTGTCTGGAGATAGGTTGGCTTTCTTCAAACTGTATTTTGATATCTTGGATTCTTTATATGTAGTGATTGCTTGAAGATTTGGAAGGCGTGCAAGCCATTCTTGATTGCTAATTTTGTTTTGGAAGGAAGGGATAGAAAAGCTGTTAGAAGCACAGAGAAATGGCAAAAACGCAGCTGGATTTCAATGCACCTCTTCTATCTGTGAGGAAAATATCATCATCTTTAACCTCCAATGAGAGAGCAAATAAAAAGATGGTAGATAAGGTACCACCAAATCGACAACAATCACTACCTGTCAAAAAATCAGATTGGGAATTGAGTGAGGTGACTAAACCAGTAGCTGTTCCATTTGTTTGGGAAAAGACCCCTGGAAGACCAAAAGATGGCAATGAAGTCCGAACTAGCCTTCGTGTGGAGCGTTCAAGTAGTCCTAGGCTTCCCCCAGGAAGATTGCCAGAGACTGTTCGGTTTTATTCAGGTGAAAGGCCTCGTACTCATAACATGTACAGGTCTCCAGCTGAAGGACTTCCTTGGATGGATCATGCAGCTTTACTGGATAGTCTGGTAGAAAGTATATACACGAGAGGAGATAAAGAAAGTGAGGATGATGCTTATTCTGATGCTCCTGAAACAATGTCACCTACCGAATCCTTATCCTTGAACTGCAGTGTCAGTGGTCTGAGCGGGCATCAAACTTCAGATTCGCAACCATCCGGAGCCTTTTCCATTGACTCCCAAACTAGAGACTTTATGATGAGTCGGTTTTTGCCTGCAGCAAAAGCTGTTGTATTGGAGACGCCTCAATATGTTCATAAAAAACCAGTCTCTGCTGAACAACCAATGCCAGTCAAAAAGCTTGTCCCTGTGGAACGAAAGCCTTTGGTTAAGCCAGTGGAGTCTAACCCTGTCTCATATTATAGTTGCCATCCAGCTGATGTAGGAAGTGAAACTGAAGATGATGTGTCTGAGAATCCACACAAAAAGCCTAGTAAAGGGTGGAAATTTTTCCCTCGGATTTGTGTGAAGAATTCGTTGTGCCTATTAAATCCACTGCCAGGACTGAAAGTGAAGACACGCGCTCCCTCGCCCCCGGCTCAAGCAGTAAAGAGAGTTTCAGGAATGAAACCAAAGATGGCCCAGAGTCCCACATCTTATGCTCATGAAGTCAAGAAATTATCTAGAAAAGCTTATAGTGGACCTCTTGAGAAGGTAATTTCATAGTCCAGTTACTTTTTTCTGTCCTAATAAGATTTATGTTTGTTTCTAACAATCAGGCTCTTTGCAGAATGTTGGTGATACCATAAACAAGCAAAGATTTCATTCTGGAGTACTGTCTCGCGAGCTGTACAAATCTGATAATAGGAGTTTGTCCGGGCAGCTGTCTAACCCTAACGATTCATGTAAGCTAGTTGGAATCTCTCCTGGTAGGCGTTCAAGAAGTGGAGCTATATCTCCTTATCGAAATGTAGCACCCCCATCTCCATTCAATGAGGGCACAAGGTTTCTTGGTGTGCCAAAGGAAATGGAGAGTGTTTGGGCTAGTCGCTTTGATTCATTCCGCAAAGGTTGCTACACTGTTAAGGACAAAGCAGTACCACAGCAAATGGGCAGAGGGAAATTTTATGATTCACCACGTGAAGTAGTTGAGAAAACCTTGTACATAGATTCTGTAGATAATGTGCTAATTTCAGCCCCTAAAGCTGCTGCTTCAAAACCCAAGGGTTTAGTGAACTCGGATAAGAACATGAGAACTCTGGTTGAAAACAATAAAGTGCTTGAAAACTTGGGTGATATGGCTCCTATTCAAGGTGCCAAACGCTTGGATGTTTCAGAAAAAGATATCAAACAGATTATTGGAAAGGAGTCTTCCCTTGATTTGGTGGAAGCTTCTTCCATGTCCATATCAACAGACAAAGGTCCTGCTGATCAGGAGTCTTTGAAAGTAAAGCAAAATCTTGATGCAGTATCTGGAGCCATAGAGTCTTCAAAAGTGCATCCTTGTGGAAATTTAGGAACAGAAAATGAAGCTAACCAAAATGAAAAAGATACTAATCTCACCTCCTTAGAATCTACTTTACAACCACCATTACCTAAATCTCCCTCTGAGTCTTGGCTTTGGCGCACGTTGCCTTCCATTCCTTTGAGAACCTCATTCTTGAGTTTTAACTCCAAGAAGCAGAATCAGAAGTCCCACACTGATGGTACCAAGTGGGAGACAATCGTGAAAACTTCTAATTTGCATAAGGATCATGTCCGTTATTCTGAGGTAACCTCCTTTTTATCTTTGGAAGTTTTCTGTAGCAAATTTTGATGTTTGAGAAAGTGAAACTTACTACTTCTGCTCCAATTTGTTTTAACAGGAACTATATACTCTTGGTTCTTGTCAGCAGAGCAAATCTTGAAGATGGTGATTGTTCATTGAGATGAAACATCTGGTTTCCATCAGTATAGCTTCAATGCTATCCTGAAACTTCATTTCATTCCTCCTGGAATTTCTTTGCCACCATTTTAGTCTAGGTATACAAGGAATTTTTTTACCTATTCCACTTCAAAAGATTACTTGGTTTTGATGGTGGTGATTTTCTTAATTTTCACATTGTAGTAGGCATGAGAATTGCTGAGTTTTTTGTGTTCATGAAAACCAGCCCTTGCCTTGAGATATGAATGAATGACATTTGGTTCTATATGAGATTCTGGTATACTATTGTTTTTTTTTTTATAATGTGGAATTGAAGTAAAAATCTTTAGCCTTTCTGGCAGTAATATTTGGTTCAATTCTTCCTGTTTCTCACTTCCATCTTTAGGTCCACTGAATGAGCTAGCTCACCAATATTTAACATTTTGACGAGAAAAATCTCTGCAGCATTAGTAATACATATACCATGTATATAAGGGACCTTGATTATGAATATAAGAGATGAAGCTATTCTTCCGCAAAATATGGTATATTCTAGATTAAAGACTGAACTACTTCTGAGATTTTACTCAACTTTTTTATGCTATGTACACTCTATTGTATATAAATAAGATATGTTTACTAATACCATGGATTTTTAGATATTAGTAATGTAGGGAACTTAATACATGCAGTAGCATGGTTAAAAATGCAATTGCCCCTTAAAATCTTTTTTTGTTTTATATCTTTTCTATCATATTTGTGGAGAGCATCTTTGTAAACACATAATTTCTTCAAACAAATGCTGACCAAACAATGCATAAAAACTGTATATTTAGAGAACACCTGGTCTGGAGTTGGACCAAGGAAAGGGAATTGGCGGGCCTAACATGAGGCAAGGCCCAGTTCAATACTTTGTGAAGTCAATAAACTAAAGGAAAAATTACATAACTAGGTAAATATATGATATGTATTTATATTATATTATTATAATTTTAAAAAATTACAATTTATAGCTATGATTAGGATTTTATTATTAGAGCTAGAGTTAGAATACAATTATATATGTATACTAACCAAATATATATAATGATTTTGACAGATATACATAGTCAATTCGATAGATATATATACGCAATTCGCCTCTCCACTCTCTGCCCTCTCTCGCTCGCCTCTCTCCTCTCTCTCTCAATCTCGCTTACTAGATATATAACCACATATATATTAGTTACACATATACTTATTTGACAAATATACATATACAATTTGCCTCTCTCCTTTCTCTCTTGATCTTGCTCGCCTTTCTCCTCCCTTCCAGGTCACATAGCCAAAATTACGCGGTGTAATTATGTAAAATATAGTTATTCAATCATATTAAATTTTAAATCTAGGCTATTTATGAAATTTACCTAAACTAAAATATCCTATTCATGACTTTTTTAAGAAATAATGGGGGGAGGGAAAATGGGAGAAGGGATTACAATGCAAAAAATTGACTCTCACCAATAAGGTAGAAGTTCAAGTAGTCAATCAACTGAGCTAATAAGATTTTCCGTATTCATGACTTTAATATTTAAGTTTATGAAAGATTAATTTTGTTCATGACTTTATCCTTCAATTTTTTTTGTAATCTGTTTCACACCCCTTTAACAGTCAACATAATGAGGGTAGGGCTCACTGCTCAGTAAGTTGAGCTAGCGTGAGATGTACACAAAGTTCTCATGGGCTTTATTATATGATCCACACGTGTTGTTTCTCTTTTATTATTCTTCGCTTCTATTCTGTCCAGCCCAATGACACTCTTACATCTTTATTCGAGCAACCAAGTCAAGAAACTAAAAAAATTATTGGCGCGTTGAAATCAGCAACTACCCCATGTGATACCGATTAGGCATCAAGATACAGTTAGAATATCACAGAAGATTAAACTTAGTATTATATGATATCGATATAGTATCAATATACTGATGAAGTATCATAAAAAATATATTTTCTACTAATTTAGAGTTTAATAAATAAGATTGTGACTTTAATAATTTTTTTTTTAATTGTTACTTATTTATTTCTTAAAAAAAGCCCGAAATTATAAATACCAATGGAATATTAATATGCAAATAGTGTATCAAAGAGGATTAAGCTCACTATATGATATGGTATCAACCGATGGGGTATAACAAAAAATATTTTTTCTACTAATTTAGAGTTTAATAAAGTCCAATCCTATGTGATATCGATAGAGTATTAATATACTAATGGAGTATTTCACAGGATTAAACTTAGCCCTATATGATACCGATATGGTATCAATATATCGAAGGAGCATTATAAAAAATATATTTTCAACTAAATTTGAGTTAATAATTTTTCTTTTAATTGATTCTTATTTGTTTCTTTAAAAAAAGAGCACAATTCTATATGATACTAATAGGATATTAATATATTGATAGAGTAGTACAAAGGATTAAACTCAATTCGACATGATACTTGTATGGTATACTAACGTCATGTGCGAAATTTTTAAAAAAAAAGGAAAAAGCAGGATAAGAGGATAAATAATTTGAGTCATGAATTCATCGAAAATAAATGATTAGAGTTTGATCCAATTTGAATAAATAATTTCATAATTTAATCTATTTTATGTAGCTTTCCAAAATTACTACTACTGCTAAAAAGTACTTGCTGCTTATGTCCTAACATTTCTCTTATTACGTCAAAAGAGAAGGTACCACTTTTGATTTTTAAAGCTTTTAATGATCTTTGTATTCTCATTTCTCAATTTGTTTTAATTATGATATGCTACTATATATAGAAATTGAACATGATTTGTTCCTGTAAAAATAGCAAGTATAATTTTGGTTTTACTTTCTGAAGAAAATTAGAAGATAATTAAGTGGCAACTCAAACTGTATATATGGTGGCATGCGGCCTATAAAGCAAGTACTTAGGAGATCTGACTCCAATTAATTAATGTTAATTGTTCGGTCAGATCTCAAGTACTCACCCTCTTACCTAGGCAGCTAGCTAGCTCTAAACAATAATTAACAATACTTTAGCTAATTAATCTGTCTTAATTAGCTATTAGGAAGTGAAAGAGAAAGCATTGTGTTTATATCTGAAGGCTGATCCCTCTTCTTCTCATTCTTCATCTCCTCTCTGCTTCTGCTTAATCTAAGTTGCAAATCTGGTAACCATTCTTTTTCCTCCAACCTCTTCTCTTCTTTCAGCTGCAAAGTCAAGCTTAACATTAGACGCAGCATATCTAAAGTTATTTTAAAGTGATAAACATGAAAAAACTATTTAGTTAGAAACAGATATAGGGTGTCGAAATAATTAAGATACTTTATGATATTTTATACTCCCTAAGATAGATTAAATTAATAAATGGACGGAGTGTATCGTTACCTCAGTCATGAAAGATGTCACATGGTTTTTCTCAAAGGCATTGTTTATGCTGTACTTCCACTTGGAATATGGTTGACGAATAAATTGAGTGTTTTTAGCTGAAAAAATAGTAGCCCTTTTCTCCTCCCACTGAAATTGGGTTGACTTAATATTTTCTTCTAGTACTACTTGTCTTGGTGTCTGCCAGCTCTTCAATCTCAAATTATCATAATTAATAGACTTAGTGTTACGTAAGTTTCCTTGATTATTGGAAGACCACTGAAAGTACCTATACATTAAATTAGTAGGACTTATTAAACTTAATTTCCATGCAATAACAATGTAATATTATAATATTTGAGTATAAAGTTACCTGGAAAAGATGTTTTTGGCCTGATATGGGGGTCTCGAAAAGGAATGGCCTTTAAGTGCATGATTATCATAATAGTTAAAATCCCTTGCTAACACAATGGCACCATTCTTCATCTTGAAATCTTGAATGGGGTTATATCTTTGACCATAGATATAGCTTCTTCCATGCATTACTCTATTATTGCCTAGACCTAACACTAATTAATTGTTGCACCATCAAGATTAGTTCAGTACCTTTGCACATGAGGAATTTAACCAGGAAAACATATGTAGTACTCTCTCTGACCTTCATTTCAATTTGTCTATCTGATTTTGACGCCGCATGAAGTTTAAAGAAAGTAAAGAAATTTTAAAATTTATTGATTTTAAATTAAAGATATATATAATGTATCAAAATATAATGTCCTTTATTAATCTTGTGATCTTAAATATATCATGTTGAAAGTTGGAACCAAAGAGTTATGGAAAAGGGAAAAATATCTTTTTTTTAATAGATTAGAAAAGAAAATAAGACAAATAAATCAAAACCGAGGGAGTACTATATACTAGTACTAGTTGAAAGGAAGAGAATTGTCTAATTAGAAGATAAACGTACCTTGTCCAGATTCATCAAGTTTCTTGCTTCGATACATCTGGATCAAATAACTTATATTACATTAAGAACAACAAACCAAATCAAATGAAACATACTTGAGAATTTAATATATATATATATAGAGAGAGAGAGAGAGCGCGAACGAGCGAGCTACCTGCAGATGACTTTTTACATGGGCAATACTTAGACCTCTCACATTCATCATCTGGAGAACCAACTTTGGTGTGGCTCCTGCAAAAGAAGAATAAAAAAAAAGTTCACCTTAAACATTAAATAAATATTTCTCAAAAATACGTACGACGAACATGTACCTAGATAATTTAGTTTCATGCTATTATAATTGTGTTATCTTTTTAACCTGCCTTGTATTTCAAGTAACTACAAATTCATACGATTGATTATATGTAGTTATCTTTTATCATGTAGCTAATTATATAGAAGAAATTAAAGTTCACTTACTTTCTTGACCACCTAGTCTTTCAATGGCATGAACAAAAGTTCGATGGAGGTCTGGAGTCCAACGGAGCCTTGGTAATTTTGATCGAACGTATCGCCTTACGTTTTTCTTTTCAAGATCATTATCTGTTTCTTTCTGATCACTACTGTCTTCTTCCACCTCAACGACGTCTTCTTCATCGCTTTCCTCTTTGTTGTCTTCGTTCAGATCAATGTATGCTTTTTCCATACTGCTAAATCTCATCATTTCTGATTCATTGCCTTCTTTCACTGAATTATCTGCCATGACACAAGTAGTGATGCACAGAGGTCTGTATTCAGTGCAATCGATCAGAAACAAGTTGTGTATGAATTAATTTAAGTTAATAAGAATTCTACTTCAAGAAATTAAATAGCATTAATTAAGGAGAACGTGATTCATGGTAAAATAGAACTAGCTACCATCAATAATCTGGTGAACCATGCATCCATACATTGAACAAAAGTCATACCCCTAACCATATTAGGTTGAGGGCATGTCTGTCTGAACGTCACTCTTCATGTAAAATAAATAAAACTAGGACCATGTAAAGCTATTGGTGCTTGCAATTTCTTTCTAGCTAATGTATGCATTATGCATACTCTTTATATTTTTTTTTTGGGAGGGTGGGGGGGAGTAGGGGTCATTTCTTGATGATGTTGTACGAACGATCTAGTGGGAGTTGATGTATGAGAAATAAATATACCACAGTAATGTTCTCTCTCTGTATATATATTAGTAATAAATAGTGTAATAACAACTATGGAATAAACATATTTAATTTTACCATGTTTTGGTACTTGGTTACAGTCTGTTTTTTGGGTGTGCAATAACAATATGAATATTATAATTTTTGCCAGTTATACAATAAGTGACACAAACCCGCTACTAGAATTTAATGGCAATTATATTCCTATTGTTTTATATTATTTTCCTATGAAAGTAGATACATGACATAAAGAAATGTTTAAGTCAAATAAAGACTTTGAAGCTGGCAGGTTTCTTTCTAGTAAAGATGGGTCCTTGGGAGTTTACAAAATTAAAAAGTCCAGAGTTTTTCATGATGATATTAAAATCCAGCAACATTTATTCTTGTTTTCCATCCTCATCAATACTAGGAAACTTTACAGCGTAGTACTTCATTCTTCCTCAGAACCACCAAAAGGAACAAAAACTAAATTAGGTACACAAAAATATAATCACTATATATCATCAAAATAAAATAGAATCTCATTCCTAAAATCCTCAAAATACTCTTAACAATATATATATATATATAGGCAGTCCATTGCAGCTTTCGTTATGCACAAAGTTCGAGGAAGTATTAGATCACAAAGATTTATTATACCTAAGTTTATGTATTTCTGCTAGTGGCTTAAAACCCTACCCTCCTAAATACACGATATAATTTTATCAATTATGTCAAAATTCTTCTTCTCTATCTAATAACATATGTACATGAGGGAAAAACATAATCATAGATGAAGTGGCTCAAAAAAGGGTGTGTGTATATACATAATTAAATTGATTAGCCCCAGTTTCTTTCACATGGAAATATTTCCCAATTTTCAATGCAGAATATGATTGTGCTGAAACCATATTAGTATATCAAGAAGTCTAGCTAATATATAGTTAAGGAAAAAAATGATCCATATTAATTTCCTACATAGAAATTAAAGTCGATAAATTGAAGAAATTTAGAAAAAGGGAGAATGGAAAATAAAAAACAAAACTCACTGTTTCTGGAACATGAAAAAAAAACAATAAAGGATTCAAGATAGGTTGACGACCTTAATTACCATCAATCACTGAAAAGGGAAAAGAATTAAATTAAGAATATGGAGAAGAAATTGATTAGTACTATTCTATATTCCTAATAATTAATTTAGAACGTTTCCTATTTTTCCACATAGAAGAAAAAAAGGAAGTTTTAACAAACCATGGATGAGCTGATGTGCTTACTCTCCAAATATTAAAGCTTCTATAAGCGATCGATAGATATCACTTGCTGAAGATTGAGCCAAACATGCCCTAATTTGGCAACATAACGATAACAGATACGTCTATGTTCGGAACAACTTCATCAAATCAAATCTATATATGAATCATTAAAACTATATATATATATATATGAAAATACAAAGAAATTATCCTTTGGTAGGGGGGGGTGG
>JAOTQR010000045.1:15536350-15549822 GCA_025774065.1 Solanum ossicruentum | reverse complement strand
AATTATTTTCTTAAATAAAAAATCATAAATTATTTTATCTAACACCCGTCCAACCCCCCCGAGCATCTTCTCACCCGGCCCCCCACCCTACCCAAAAAGTATGTAAATTTTTTAAAAAATATATATATAATTTTTTCTTACTACTCCCCTAAAATTATATAATTTTTTTTTACAATTCCACCCCAACCCCCTATGTTTAAAAAAAATAATTGTTTCTTCTCTCAATAAAAAGTTAATTTACTTTTTAGAAAATTCAAAAAATTTTACTTATCCTCACCTACCCAACTCCTCCTAATAAAAAATTAATTTATATTATGAATGAATCTCTGTTATTCATTTTTTATCCATTTTAAGTAAGTTGGATACCCAACTCGTTTAAAATAGGTAAATCTAAATAGATATCCAAAAAACTTATTCATTTTGCCATCCCTATATACCGTTAATGAATCTGTGCTTAATTTGGAATCCGTTGGTGTCTGGTTGGGTTTGGGGGGCGGAGGGGGATTGGGTGGGATAGGAACGAGATGGGTGAGGGAGATTTTAATTACAAATGAATTTATCTAATATTGAGGCCAATCATGCACTCATGGATGTTGCTACTAATCTGTCTTATTAATCCATTTGTTTTGAGAAAACTTATCCATACGAAGTGATGAACTCCATTGATGGAGTTTAGACCAGAGAACCTTTTGTGTGGAAATTTTGAATTGTATTCACTAACTTGTGATTGATTACAATGTGTTGTGTATATATATACAAGCTCTCACAGTTATGACATATTCCATAACAACTTTGCAACTAATTTCTAACAACCTTCTAACTAACTAATTAACCGACGAACTATCACTTAGCCAACTAATTAATTTTAAACGACTTCTAATTAGCAGTAACTTGTAGCACATAATCTCATCACGTTTATTCAAATTTGTCTACTATATTAATCTTGAACATTTAACTGCTGTTTATATAATTAATAAATGATTTATCATTTTACGTCTATTTTATCCTTGTTATTAAATAGTGTTTATTTTTCAATGTTTAGATGACTTATAATTAATAAGATTAATTTAATAAAATTATTTCTATCATTTTCAACTTCTTAATTCACTTAGCAAATTAATAATGAATAACTACAAATGGAGTAATATAAAATTGGTGAACCAGACACAGTAATTATAAAGAGAAAATGTATTTGAGGCCAATATATAGCTAATGCAAAACTTAAAGAGTGGGCACAAGTACGAAAATACATTTATACATAGGGACCTAACTATTGCTGGTGAGTAATACCTAAAGATGAGCTAGCTGGGACGAAGAAATGAAAAAGAATTGATGATTACAGAAAGAAATTAAAAAGAATTAATGATTACAACTATGTTAATATTGCTACTATCATTTATACAAATTTAAGATGCCATTTATATTCGCATGTGTTTGGTAAGCTCTACTACTTATATTGCTATTACAACGTAGCAGTAAAATATTTTCCATTTACCATTTACTGTTCATCAGGGTCGGACTCACGTATTAGGTTTCGAGTGCTCGAGCATTCACTGATCTCGAAATTTTTTTTGTATATTCATATAAAAAATATGAAAATATGAAAATAAGTATAAGATTAAGCACCTACTAAATAAGAAGTTTCGTGGGTATAGTGGTTCTCTATCCCTTCTTAAGTTGACAGACCTAGGTTCAAATCCCATTGGCAACAAATTTTTTCCTTTAAACGCCCACACTCCAAGAAATCCTGAATACGCCACTGCTCTTCACCCTCCTATTTCCCCCACAAATTGATGAATAGATTATTTTTGCACAATAAGGCTAAGAAAAATGGTGAAGAAATATTATAATTTGGAAAAATAATAATGAGAAATATGATTTTGTTCTGAATTTATATAAAATAAGACGAAGAATAATTAGGGAAAAGAAAAGAGAAGAATTCTTATTCCTCTCGAAGAATATAAGTATTTGGGATCTTCATATATATATATATATATATATATATATATTACAATAAAGGAAAACCCTTTTTATTTATAAGGGAAAAATAATTTGGTTAATAAATTAGAGTTCCTAATTTTTTTTCCAAAAAAACTTAGATAAAAGAGATTCACTATAATTTAAATATGTTTATGACACTTTGCTTGACTCTCTATTGTGATAGATTATGTACATCATTAAAATCCTACCAGATAAAATAAAGTAAAAGGAAAATCTAAATGAAGGAAAAGAGAATATTCATTTGGATGCCTCATTAAAAACTTACAGGAAAAATCCAATGAGACAAAATACTGTGAGGAAAAAAAAGTACATCGCGTATTGACTCCCCCTAGTAATTAGAATATCAATCCTAAGACTTGAATCTTTGTACTCCAAGCTTGTGCACCATCTTTTAAAAAAATTGTAGTTGATAGAGACTTGGTGAACAAATCAACCACATTGTTACTCAAATGAGTCTATTGCATGTTAATATTATCATTCTTTTGTAGCGCACATGTAAAGAAAAGAATTGGCGAAATGTGTTTTGTTATATATATCTCCTTTAATGAATTCTTCCTTCAAGACAAAAGAATTTTTCCAATTCCTCACTTCAATTTCTTTAAGCAAAAATCTATTGACCTTTCGAAAACTCTTCAAGAGTACTAACTCATCCTCAAATAAATGTAGCAAGAAATATCATAAAGAGCTTATTTCTAAAACTTAATAGGCAGAACTAGCTATAATTTAGGTAATTATATTTTGTAACTGTAGCAATAACAACTGTTTGTATAATTCGCACAATCGTTTGTATAACCACAAGTTTTATAATTTGTGAGTACATTTGTATAATTAAGCTATTTTTGTATAAACTTGAAATAATGAATCTGTACAAACACAAGCATCTAAACTTTAAACAGTTATACAAATTATATTATACAAAAAGTTATAACAAAATTCTGATTATACAAACATACAAATTATACAAACTTAAATCGTAATTAACACTAAATATTTGTAGCGAATTTTAAATAGCTAAACTTTAACTATATTAATTAATTTACTAATATATGTTTACTTATTCATATAGTTTTATCAATAAAAACGTTTTTTCTTACAGAGTAGTAGTTGATAGTTGGAGATCAAGCCCAGTCTTATTCAATCAATCAATTTGGGCCTAATTGTCTTCAGGATGGAGGGCCTGAAATTGGTATTTTAGGATTTTCATAAATAACACTCTTTATGTTACTAACAACAAATTCTTGTGATATTATTGAGTTTTCAAAACATAGGAATACCTATTTTTTGCTAAAACATATCATATATAGGGGGCATACATTTATGTGATCCCTACATACATACACTGATTCGTATATGATACAAACTTATCCCAGAATTATTAATATTTTTATCCTATGTACTAAACGATTTCATACTTTTTGTTTCCTCCATCTTAATTATTTTCTCCTTGGTGACAAATTTTATTAGAGCTTTTTCAATTAGATAGGGAAGTAGGGGAAGGAAAAAGTTGAGAGTGCATAATGAAATTTTATTAAATTCAAGGTATATTAGTCCAAATAAAATATTCTAAGTATTTCTCTATAAATTTCACGGGTCAAGAAACCCCCTAATTCAATACTAAGCTCTAGACCCTTAAATTCAAGTACAGATCAAGATTAAGTTCATCAAATTCAAGATTAAGCTTCAATCCTTCAAATTGAATTATAAATTCACCAAAATTGAAGATCAAGCCTTCAAATTCAATTACAAATTCATCAAAATTGAAGATCAAGCCTAAAATTCATTAAATATATTTCAAAAGAAAAAACAGAGAATTTATTCGAGATTGTAACACTCATCATATTTGTAATCTATATTTTTCAATATTGATTATTTTTTAATGTAAATTTTATTGTCTAGAAAGAAAAGAAAGTATGAATCCGGGTGCTAACTTTTAGACATATAATGTTGAAGACCTCAGCTGATATCATTATAAGTTCATATTAATGCAATGAGATTTAATAGATGTTTCACTTATTATGCATCATGTGTATTGAGATGTATTTGGATTGTTCATATTTTAGGAATTTTTCATAAATTTAAAAAAGATAGAAATAAAATATAATTTGTTTTTTACACTATATGATTTAGGTAAGTTATACTTAATTTATATGTCAATTTTTGTTTACTGGATATCCAAGGCTCGTGGTAGCATCCGCTTTTACTACTGGCTACCATACATACAAAAAACCTTCTGCCTCATATTTTCACCTCTGGTTATTTAAATTGAACGTTTAAATTAAAAACTAAATACTCCTATTTTTAACTTTATACTTCAACACAAGTAAAATGTAGTAGTGGAGGTTATAAAAAATAGGAAAAATTATACAAAATAGACCTAATTTGAAATTATTTACCCTTAACAGATCTAATCTAAACTATTTACCCTTAATGGATCCATTACCTAATCTATTTACCTTTTTACCCATTTACACTTTTTATTTCGCGTGTTGATGTCATGCTGACGTGTGCATAAATGCTATGAAATATACTCTGGTGGTGGTGGTGGTGGTGTGTGTGTGTGTGTATATATATACCATAGCAGTATCATATAGAATGAACTCAGTCCTTTGTGATACTCTGGTGGTATATTGACACTCAATTGACATATAAGATTTTTTTTAAAAAAAAATTATTAAATTCTAAATTAGTAAAAAATATATTTGTTATATACTCTTTCGGTATATTTATACCATATCGATATCATATAGAGTTGACTTAATCATCTGTGATATCCTGTTGGTATATGTATACCCTATTGATATAAATATACCCTATTGGTATACTCTGTCGATATATTTATACCATATCGATATCATATAGGATTGAGTATAATACCCTTTGATACTCTGTTGGTATATGTATACCCTATTGGTGATACCTTATCAGCATGACGTCAACGCGTGAATTTTGATATTAGGGGAGCAAAATTTTAATAGTATAGGGATATAAAATATAAAGGGGTATATGAATATAAATAATTTGATTTAAAGGGATAAAAACTTAATTTTTCCTAAAAATTAAGTATCTTAAGTTCCCTATTTAATATATATTTTGCCATCGACATTTACTCAAAACATGTAAAAAGATTTGCGGCACAAGGAATATATCTAACGGATAGAGCTTTTTCTGCGGCATATTGATAGCCATACAGTCGAAGCCAATAAAAAATCCCCTAACATTATTAGGTAGGCCTAGGATATCTAACTGTGCGAATCCAACCAAAGCATTCTTCGATAAAGGCATTGTGAGATGTAGTAGTATCTTTCCTCGGTCTATGGTCTCAATTGTGGGTGGAAAAATGAATGTCACTATTATTTTTTTTAGTATTTTACTATTCAAAGATCAATCTCCTGACTCTGTATTTTCACATCGAGAATTATTTGCGAATAAATAGATGTCAAAGTGGCTTCTTACTTCCCAAATAAATCCTCCTACATCTATATATAATCGATGGTTTATCAAGAGTACCCAAGAAAGACACTTCAAATTGCTAAATCAATTTTCTTTCTTTTTTGATTACCTTCCTAATGTATGTATAAGATCGAATTAGCCAAAGGGTCGATTTGCATTCCGGAAAAAAGTAGCTGCTATTGTGAACATAATTGTTCTTCGCATATCCACTCAAGCAAGCCTGTTCGAGGTACCTATATAGCTACTTCTTGTCAGTTGCTATTTTTTACCTTGAGGCTGAGAAGTTAACTCCTTCCATATTCTCAACGGTCTTTGCTTATCTTACTAGTAGTTCTATCTATTGGTACTAGTCAGGGAACTCCCTCTTTACGAGCTACTTACTTTATCTGAATTCTTTATCTACATATACACGAATTGCACTGATCATTTTGTGGACTGTCCTCTAAGCTAGTCCATCAATGAAGGGACTAGAGTGCTATATATTTTTTTTTCTCTTGATCCTATGTGTATCCAATACATTTATATAGATACACACACTATCTTGAATTGTTACTGTTTTTTCGTAGTTAAAACAGTTATATTTTGTACTATATTATTAATAATATTACAAGTGGTACAACTACAATTGTACTTTTGATAATATTGGTTTCAACATATAACATGATACTATCATTATTGACAATGTATAAAATGATAAAATAATGTATAAATTATGATTTATTTTACACGATCAAACAAATGTCCGCTGGGTTGTGACTTACGAGGGATTACTTGGTTTAAATCTTCTTAGTCAACTTTAGTTATATATTATATTATACTTTTAGAAGTTGTTTGGTACGCAAATTAATTATTTTAAAATTATAATCCTATAAATTTTGATTATCGAACTAATTTTTTCCACCTTGAGGAATAACTATTAGATTTACACAATGTTTAGTTGAAAGTATAATCTCACTTGAAATAAATTTATCATATATCATTTATCAAACACAATATAGATTAAATTTCTCAAATTTAATTTTGAGATATCTCTTTTTATCCGTATACTCAACGTTAAATGTATATCTTTAATTAAATAAAATAATATAATTTTAATTTCAAACTTAATTCTGAAATATTCCCACATAGTAATCTGAATAACTTCAAGTAAACAAAACATAAATTTAAATCTCTCCATCTTATCTTATCCAAGTTTGTTTTTTTTTTTCCACCTTCTAAATAGGACTAGTCACGAGCACTCGTGCCTGCATGGGCCAAACAGATATTTTTTAATATCAATTTTTGTGATGCAAATAGATTTTTTGTATACATTTTCAAAATTTTAAGTTATTGATTATTAGGCCTAGAAGAAGCCGAAGAAATATAATCAAGTTGCTTTGGAAATATTAAATTAAGAAACTCATCGCAATAATTTATTCTAGCTATTATTGTAAAATCATAATTGTAGCATTACAAAATAATAATTGTAGCAGCTGAAAAAATATAATGAAACTACTTTGAAAATAATAAATTAATGAAATTAAAAATTATTTTTATGAGTGCTATATTATAGCAGTACAAAAACAAATAACTCAAACATACATAATAACGAAGAGGTGCATATTTGAACTGCTTTATTAACACTTAATAAATTAATTCCAATACTATTCTAGAGTACAACTGTTATCTGAAAAATAATTTTATCCGTGAACCAAACAATTCTTAGGAAGCTGAGGATAACACGATGGCACGTATTATGTGTGGGACCCAGTCAACGGCCGTAAGTCTTTGGATGTAGGGGGCCACCCGGCCTGCAGTTTACAGTTAACCCACTTGGATACGGGGCCCCTCTCCATCACAATTTTAGAAAAAAAAAAACATGAAAAAAAAAGAAGAGAAGAACAGGAGACTTTTGCTGGCCGGAGGGTAGCTTTGTGTAAGGGGGGAAACAAAAAAAACCCAAGAAAAGAGAAAAAGAAAAAATTATAGAGAGAGAAGCAAGAGAGGAAAAAAAATTTTTCCCCACCATTTTCCCATATTTTTTTCCTTCTTGTTTCTCCTTAACCATCTTTCTGACAATTAATTGAAAAAAGGTCCATTTTTTTTCAAATCATCCTGCAAACTGCGGTCAAGAATTATTTAGAGGTCTTGCGTGATTTCAAATTTCTTCTTCAGCCTTTGTTATTTCTATATTTTTTTTCACAAAAAGAAAGAAAGAAAGCACGACAATTTATCTTTCTCTCTTTTGTAGCCTTTTGGAGTCTCAAATTAATTTTGTCCATAATCATCATTCATCGTCCCGCCCATTGCATTTTCCTTTTGCAGTCATTAGATTATGTTGTTTTTCAAGAAATGTGACGAATTGGCATTTCCACTTCTGCAATAAAAAGCAGAAAAAGAATTCATTCTTGTCCCCTACTTTCTTGTAAGTTTTACTCTTCACATTTTACCATCTTTTTGGATTTTTTTGATTTTTTTATCTTTCTTTTGATTGCGTGCAAATTCAGTTATTCTCTGATCCTTTTTTTCTTTTTCTTTTTCTTTTTCTTTCATTATTTGACTTGTGAAGTGGTCTTTGTTTTTTCGTCAATCCCTTTTCAAGAAACATTCTTTAACTAAACTCTTGTTTTTTCCAGATAAAAATTGAATCTTGGAGATTCATCTACTGCGTTTGTGCAAGTTTTTGGTGAGGGAGATGATGTTGTAGCCTAAATTTTTGAAATTTAGAAAAATGAGAGACCCCAATTTTGTCAATTGTATCAATAGGGTTATAGTTTTTCTTTTAACTTGTAATATAGTTTATGTACATTGTAAAAATTGAATGATAAGCAAACAGACAGTGGGTGTATTTGCTCTCCCTTTTGTTCAACTTGTTTGTGTTTACGAGTGATATCGATTTCTTGAGGAGTAATTTTGTACAAGAAAGCTGGCTGTTGACAGATAGTGTTACTGATTCATATGGTTGTGCAAGCTATGGGGGGTAGATGGAACACTTATGGAATCAAGTTATCGTATCTTGCTCTTTTGATTATCATTTTGGATATTCGCAGTTGTTGTTCTCTTAATTCAGAAGGTAATTTTTATACACTTACGGAATCAAGTTAAGTGCATGGTATGTTTTCTTGTTTGCTGACTATTGCTGGTGTGAGAAACAGGATTTGCATTATTGAGATTCCGCGTGAAAGTGGATTCTGATCCCTATGGCATTCTTGAAGACTGGAATTCAGATCATTGTGATCCGTGCTTGTGGTCTGGTGTCCAGTGTATGGAAGGGAAAGTGCAAATGCTGTAAGTCCCTTGTTGAATATACCCAAATTTCCTAGTCTGTATCTGTTGCTTTGCCATCGACAAGCCTGTTGAAATGATAATGACAAACAAAATGCAAACACTGAATTGTGAGTTTTACTGCTTGTGGTCCTTCAGATATTGTTAAATTATTCGTCTGTTCTCTATTTAGGGACCTTCATGGATATTCGTTGAAAGGAAAACTCGCACCAGAACTTGGAAATCTTACTCACTTAAAATCACTGTAAGCTTCAACCATACTTACCTTTTTTTCTTTTACATAGGAGGGGGGGGGAGGGGGGGAGGGGGATTTACACCCAATGGGTAGCGGCTGAGGGTTCCCCTTATCACCAATGAAAAATTGCACAAAGTGACTTGGGTAGATTTTTGGTAATCATAGTTTGACTTTCTCTTCTGTGTCTGTGTACTATGTATTAATATTTTTCTTCGAATTCTTTTGTTCCAGTGTGCTTTCTGAAAACCGTCTTTTTGGTGCTATTCCTAAAGAATTTGGACGACTCAGAATGCTGGAAGTGCTTGACATGAGGTCTAACAATTTGAGTGGAAGAATTCCAGCAGCAATTGGAGATCTGCAATCACTTAAAAGCTTGTAAGTTGATAATTTGTAACCTCTGTGCTATAATATGTTTGTAGGTATTTATACTACAATATTGCTAATAAAATGCTCTCGAATTGTTTTTGATACTTTTTCCCCAGGTTGATTTGTGACAATAACTTTGAAGGGAAGATTCCTTTGGAGATCAGGAATCTTCATCTGCTCTCAGATTTGAAATTTGATGATTACCTCAACCCTGGTGTTGCTGCTGGAACTGGCTGCATAAATAGAAAATTTGGGCATTGGTAAGACTCCTTTAGTTGTTTGGTCCTTTTATCTTCATGTAACAGTTGTGCTACATTTTAAAGTCGCATATTTCTTTCTATGTTTAAATGATAAAATGCATATTTCTTCCTTGCATTGTCTAACAATTCGAACCTTTGGCTGTTGTGTAGTGTGGGGAACAACTTAATATTATTGATGATGAATGGGATATGAAAAATTAGGATGTGAGAAGCAGTTTCCAGAGTTAAGGAAAAGTCAGTAACTATTAAATAGTGAAGCTGGTTTAAGATCATTGGTCCTTAAAAGTTGTTTCCCGTTAAGTGGTGAAGCTGGTTGCCGTTAAATACAGAAAAGTTTGTGCTTAAATAGTGAACCAACTATGATAGTGATTGGTGAAAGCAATGTTATGGGACACTTGATACTTTCATGACTCGAGAACTTGATACTTTCATGACTTCCATGTGAATCTGAGTTTCTGCTTTGTGATGTTTCCAGTTCAATGCCACTTTGCTGTATTTTTGAGATCTTATAGTAATAGTTATCTTGCACCATTCTGTGGCTGGGGTTGCGAGGATTATGGCTGTTATTGCATTGTCTCTAGAATCTAGAAATTCTTATTTTCATTTCTTTGACGCCGGTTTCTTCATTTCCCTCATCTGCCCGTCTCCAATGCCCCCTCACAATATTCATAAGTTTATTCTGTAGTTGTGATTCATGTATTTGTGACATCTCCTTATTCATCTAAATCTGTTTATGGGGAAATCTGTCTGATCTATTGCGTTGTATTTGTTTATTCTGTCGACTTTTCTTTATGTTTAAAACTAAAATTGCTAGAAATGAGGTTATTCTTACTCATGCATAGAAGAAAACTAGGATAGTATTGTATGCCTGTTTTGCAACATGAATACTTCAGCCAATTCTAAGCATGAATTTGTTCTATTAGTCCTGTTGACTCCGTCTGAATTCTGGATCTGATGTCAGAGAATTGACTAGCGTTTAATATGCTTTTGTTTTACTTAGCAATCACATTCTTAAAGTTGCTGCACTCTGAGAATTGGTTCCTTTTTCTTGCAGCATCTGGCATAGCAGTTTGAGGCCATTTAAGAGCACAGGCGCCTTCGTTAGACCAATTAAACGGATGCTAATATGGTGTTTTAGTTTCTTCACACTGTAAGTAACTATATTGTGTTTTCTCACCTTATGCTTTCTATATAAGTTTAATGGGTCAGAGCAATTCTTTTTCATTTCCTAAAAGGTTTCCGAGTCTTTTGGATGCTCAGGCAGCTTCGTTCTCTGACAACCTACCAAGTGAGTGAAAATATTTTATGACATATGTTGGGATTTCAAAGAATTGTACACAAAAAGATATTTATTCTCTTCTGTTTTGCAGGTTCACCTAGGCCTCACATTATCCACGCTGTAGAGAATCAAGCAAACATTGAACGCCGTAAGTTAGTTGAACAATCCAGTAACTTTGCTGCTGCTCCTGCTAATGGAGGGAAACCATTGGGGCCTGTTGATCCTGTGCCAAGCAGCAGAAGTAGTGGTTCATTTCGTGCTGTGCCAAATACTGAAGGAACTCCTACTCCTACTCCTTGGACGACTAAGCCATCTCAGACCACACCTCAGGATCATCAGCCTCAAAATCCCGGGAGACACTCCAATGGTGCTGTTAAACAGCCAACTGCTAGTCAAGCCTCACCTGGTAGAAAATCCGGAAGTATATGGAAGTATATAGGAATTGCTATTGGAGTTTTTCTGGTTGTTGTTTTTGTGTGTCTGATATTCATCTTCAAGAGCAAAGCTGCGAAGACAATACGCCCTTGGAAGACAGGATTGAGTGGACAGCTACAGAAAGCATTTATTACAGGTACTTTTGATTTAATGTAGTGTCAAAACTGATTTTATTTTGTTCAGCTTACTTTTGTCTTCCTAAATGTCTTCTGCGTGAAATCAATTGTAGGGGTCCCAAAACTAAACCGGACTGAGCTTGAAAGTGCATGCGAGGAGTTCAGCAACATCGTTTACAATCAAGATACATTTACAGTCTACAAGGGAACTCTATCTAGTGGAGTAGAGATCGCTGTTGTGTCAACTGCTATTAATTCTCTGAAAGATTGGTCCAAGCGTTCTGAATTGGCCTTCCGGAAGAAGGTTAGTTGTCATCCCCTTCACAAATAAAAAGCTGCTTCATAATTTATTACCATCTCACTCTTCTGTGGTGATATCCTAGTTGTCTCACTCTTCTTCAATTGCATCTACTTATTTTGCATTTGGGTAGATCGATTCGCTCTCAAGGATAAACCACAAGAATTTTGTTAATCTAATTGGATACTGTGAGGAAGATGAACCTTTCACAAGGATGATGGTCTTCGAATATGCAACAAATGGAACTCTTTTCGAGCATCTGCATGGTAAACTAGTCAGTAGTTCAAGTTTCAGCTAATCATTTGTGCTGTAGTGTGATCTAGTTTTGATTAATGCAATCTACGTATTTTGTTATTTCAGATGAAGAACTTGAACCTCTTGACTGGCCTGCAAGAATACGAGCAATAATGGGTACAGCATATTGTCTTGAGTACATGCACAATTTGAATCCTCCGCTGTCGCATTCTGATGTGACTTCACGCTCCATATTTTTTACGGACGATTATGCTGCTAAGGTGTGCTGCATTTCCATCACGTACCATAATTTCCTTATGAGTTACATATGTCACCAAGACACTTTGTATACCGCACTGAATTTATAAAAGGGTACTTTTTATTTTCACAGATTACAGAGGAAGCTTTCTGGTCAGAAATAATGGTCAAATCAAAGTCCGCCAGTGGTGATCTAGAAAACTCTGAGCTTCCACCACTTGCTGATCCCGAAACCAATGTCTATGATTTTGGGATTTTGTTGCTGGAAGTAATTTCTGGAAAGTCACCTTACTCGGAACGAGAGTCTCTTCTGAGCTGGGTAAATCTCAATCTAACTCTATTTTATACAATCCCTTATTTTGGTCGGTCTTGATAGACTAGTGAAGCCTTATTCTCTGCTTTGTTTAGGCGGAGCAATGCCTTAACGATAGGCAGAATCTGACCAGCTTGGTTGATCCAAAATTGAAGTCCTTCAAGAATAATGAGCTTCTGGTTACGTGTGAGGTAATGAGAGAATGTTTTCATGATGATCCAAGGAAGAGACCAACAATGAAAGAAGTCATTCAAAAGCTAAGGGAAGCGATTGATATATCCCCTGATGCTGCAGTACCAAGGCTGTCTCCTCTCTGGTGGGCTGAACTCGAGATCCTATCCTCCGAGGCAGCCTAAATTTACTAATGTGTCTACTTTTGTAAGTCGAGCGTTGCTTTGCTATGCATAAATGACCTAAAATATACCTCACTAATGTCAACTGTGTACCCTTTTTTCTGATCTAAACATATATATTAGTTCATTCTTTTAATAATTCTCTGCCATCTTTGCCATAAGTTGCATTTCTACCTTTCCTTGTGTGGTATGTTTATATGGTGCATTCCCTCTAAGTTGTGCGGACTCTTCACTTTCAATGCTTCACCCATGTCGAATTTTTTGAAAATACACTATTTTGGGCAAATCCGACATGCACCTCCTAACACTTTTGAACAGTCCAAGCAACATAACATTCTGTTTTTTGATACAAAAAAGTTGGTCTACTGCAAGAAGATCTGAACAGGGGTGTTCAATGTTGTCAAATGACTCTCTCTCAGCAATTCTTCAGCCTGGACTCTTGGAAGTTGTGGTAAGGTCCAATTTTTTCCTAGATTTTCAGGTTACATTTGTGGTTTTTTTTTTTTTTGGGGGGGGGGGGGGGGGGGGGGGGGGGTTTTTGGTTTGTTGTGGTTTTTTTGGTTTTTTGGGGACCTGTTTGGGTGTTTTGGTTTGTTTTTTGGTGGGGGAT
>JAOTQR010000045.1:15524650-15534834 GCA_025774065.1 Solanum ossicruentum | reverse complement strand
ACGCAGACCTTACCGCTACCTCGTAGAGGTAGAGAGGCTGTTTCCTAGAACCCTCAGCACAAAACCCAAAAGCAGAATATTGGTGTAAATAAGAGATTCCATTATTTGTGGACTGTTGAATAGTTTTTTTGGAGGCTCAATTACCCATTAACATTTGGCATCACCTTGGTGCACATTAAGGAAATTCCTTTTGATTTACCCTAAAAAGGGATATGCTTGGAGAAGTATCAATACATGAATGCATCTAATATCTAGTTTCCTTGATCATGTGCATTTCCAAAGTGGTACATGATTTGAGATGGAATGATTTATGGAAATTTTCTTTCAGGAAAGATTTCTAAAGTTACGTGATTCTCTTTTAAATTTATCCTCTCATAATTTTCTTTATCATGAATGAACTTCTTTGTAAGATTCTCTTTTATAAGATTATTTCTTTTATAAATTAGCTCAGGAGCTTTCTACTTGCATAATGGATGAGTAGAAACAACTTTTCAAGTATGTCTTACACCCTTAAGTCTTACTTGTTTCAGAGACTGCGCCTTATTGAAATATTTGATGTAAAACGGCTTCAGATGCGCTATGCCACCTCTGTAATAGGGTATGTTTTCATTGTGTTTACTTTGACACAGATGGGTAGGTTTTCATAATGCTGCGGTGGGACCTCCTGACATTTCTGTTGATTCAAATATTGTCTTTTGATTTTGTTACTTTCAGCGGGCCATCCACTTTAGCCACTTTTGTAGCTGTCTATTCTCTTTTTGGGCCGACCTATCCAGGAACATATGACAAGGACCGAGGAGTTTACACTTTATTTTATCCAGTATGTGTATCCAATGTTTGTTGACTGCCACATTTAAATCTTTGAGCTTGTTTGGATCAGCTTATAGCTTATGACTTGTAAGCAAAAACCATAAGTTAGGAATCCTAACTTGTGATTTTTGGCTTATTTTATTCTTTTGGCTAAATAATAAGTGCTCAAAACACACTTTTATTTGATCTAAACACTGCAAAAGTGCTTGAAAGTTATTTTGGCTTAAAAACACTTAAAATAAGCCAATCCAAACAAGCTCTATTCTGTTACCCAACACATAGTTCTGTGTTCGGGGGTTCTCATAGATTGCAAGTTTGCAGGGATTGTCGTTTGCTTTTCCAATTCCCTCCCAGTATACAGATTGCTGCCGTGATGGAGAAGGTATTCCTGATTATTTTTGTTTTTCACACTTCTGCTGACTCAAGTTATTTACTCTTGGATAAATAATTTTTTTTCCTTTCTTTCTCTTTCTGGTTCCTTTTCAAAAGCGGAACTACCTCTTGAGTTTCCAGATGGTACAACTCCAGTTACTTGCCGTGTATCAATATATGATAGTTCTACTGGAAGCAAAGTTGCTGTTGGATCCATGATGGACAAGGCCTGTACTCCTCCTCTGCCTGCTGGGAGCCTCTACATGGAAGAAGTGCATGTTAAGGTTTATTTCTGTCCTTTGCATGTCCACACTGAAGTTTTTGTGCAATCTCTTTAATGTTGTATGTGATTTCTTGTTGAATGATGTATAAATAGTAAGTTGGGTCCTCCTCCTTTGCTCTGCAGCTCATTGTTCTCTTTCATGGTGAAAGCTCTTAGGAGGTCCTCTTTGTGAGCTTGAGGTGCTTTTCATTACATAGAGCTGACATAAAGGGCTTTCGCATCTGAACTTATTAATTTTAGCTTTGACGCGCTTTAATTTGGCCTTTTACAGCTCTCTTTGCCAGGAGAGCGATTAGATTAGCTGCTTCATATTTCCATTGTCACTTTTTATTGACAAAGGAACTTGACGTTTGGGTCTGGCTGATATGTTTGCCTTTTTCTGCTATAAATCAGAGAATCTCAAACTCGTGGGCTAGAAAAATGTAGTATTGCATCAAATCAATGATGCTTTACTTTTCATCTTAGTGCTCTCTCAAATTATAATGGAGGGAAATGTAAACTAAATGTGGTGGCATTCCATTTAATATCTTTCACTTGCATTGGCTGCTATTTTTGATAATTCTTTCTCTACTTGCAATGGATATTATTTTTGAATTCAAAAAGCAGCAGTGTTTACCCCTTTTGAATAGAGAAGATTTGAATGTCTAGTTTGATATTATTATTATCGGTTTCTTTTTTTCCTCGTGCTCTTTAATGCTGAATCTTGGTACTTTATGAATGGTTTCATAGTATTTTCCACTTCCAAAGATAAAAAGTTCTTGGGTCTTTCTGTGCAGTCGTTTAGACCATAAAATATGTGTCGACTGTCATTTGTTAAGTTTGATGATTGAAGTTGCTCCGACTTGCAGTTCAGTTGATTTATATATGATTATGTTTGTTTTCTATCTTCTTTAGCTGGGGGAAGAATTACGATTTAGCATTGGTGGCCAACACATCCCCTTTGGTGCATCACCGCAGGTAACTGCTCTTTCTTTAGATTGTTGTTGGGTTAATCATTTGCTTGAGTTGTTTAAAGTATCTCTTTCTTCCATCGGATTATTTTTCCTTAGTACTGTGGAAATTCTAATTGTGTTGATATGATACGTTTTCCAGTCTAGGTTCCATCCTATAATTCTATCCCTATAACCGAAAAGAAGTTCAGAAATGGGCTGCAATGTGGATGTTAGATTTTTCCTGAAGTTAGATGGGTTTTAACTCACATATTGAACTAGATGTTGAAGTTAGTTCATTTAGTAGTTTCACTTTTGGTTTTAAATGCTTGGATCTAAAAGTCCTTTTGGCATAGGTTTGTTCAGCTGCATATCGCCATGTTCCTTTATAGCATATGTTTTGATGACTGAACGGCCATGCAATCTTGTCTTATCTTGTCTTTCTGCAGGATATTTGGACTGAATTAGGTCGACCATGTGGAATCCATCAGAAACAGGTACTGCTATATTTCTCTGGTGTCTAACAGAAAATTGATATATCCAACTACTTGTAGTTTCTGTCAGGTTTCTATCCATTAGATTGTTGGTGGAGAGTGACTTTGTCAGCTATACAGGTTGATCAAATGGTGATTCATTCTGCTTCAGATCCCCGCCCGAAGACGACTCTTTGTGGTGATTACTTCTACAACTACTTTACTCGTGGCTTAGATATACTATTTGATGGACAGGTATGTCATCCTCTGAGTTTCCATGAGCACATGTTATGAAATTAAGTCTGTCCTCAGATTATTGTGGTTTATTTGCAGACACATAAAATCAAGAAATTTGTCTTGCACACCAACTATCCTGGGCATGCTGATTTTAATTCATACATGAAGTGCAATTTTGTTATCCATATTTCTGATCGTGAGTTGATTCTTTCAAGATCTATAGTCCTCTTTCGTCATACCATTGTAAAAGAATTGGATATTCGTCCTAATACTTTTTGCATCATTTTTGTCTGCAGTTGTAGGATCGTATAATCAGGATGCAAACTCCTCTAAAGCCACTATTACAGCTAGCACAAAATGGGAGCAAGTTAAGGTGAATTCTTCTGTTTGTATCTGTATTTATTCTATTCATTTGTTGGTATTCCTTCGAGGTTATCAAGTTGGAAGTTCTTACTAATTGTGCTCTGGATAGTTGTTACTCTGCCTTGTTCCCCCACCCCCACTCCATTTTTAACAACTTAGAATCTGTTCATGCTATATGATTCTGCGAATTAATGGGCGAACTTTTGTGTGCTGGTACCGGTGCATATAACTATTATCAGACATCCTCTTTTTTTGGGCTTATTCTCAAGCTGACTCATGGTTAAGTTGCAATGATTCTGCAGGAGATACTAGGGGATTGTGGTCGAGCTGCTATCCAGACACAAGGCTCTACGAGCAATCCATTTGGATCCACCTTTGTATATGGCTACCAAAATCTTGCCTTTGAGGTGAATTTTTTTGTTCCAAATAAAATGTCTGTATACCCCACACTCGTTCTGCTATACAGTTCTCTCTCTTCCCTTTTCTGTGTTTTCGTTTCCTATTGCTTCAGTAGGATCTTGGTTATTTTTCACAGGTGATGAAGAATGGTTACATTGCGACTGTAACTCTCTTTCAGTCCTGATCATCTATGCGGTGCGTGGCCGGTGTTTACTTTTCTATTTTCACTGATATTGGGAGACTTGTTTTGCATACAAATGTTGCATCATTTTCCTATAGGTGATGACAACTGTCTGCATATTCGTTGCAAAAAAGTATATTATTCTATTACTATCTGTTTTGGTCAGTCCCCTCTCCCCCTTCGTCTTGGTAGAGATGTTGGTTATCCTTGCTGCATATCAAGGGGTGGGTGTGGGGTGTCCTTGTTGCATGTGCGTGGTTGCTGTTTCAGAAGTGTCCATTCTCTAGGAGTGTTGGATATCTTCTCCATTACAATGTGAACATGAGGTGGTGTTATCTGATGTTCTCTATTGATATCAAGAGGACCGATATTTGTTTGCCAGTAAATGCTAGCATTGATCTTCATCTTCCTAAAAGCTTGTATATGCCTTTTCGTTGTTGACTTGTCTAGTTTGTTTCTTTCAGGCTGCTTGCTGGTATTGTACAGTTTAATTATGCGAAGAAAGCAGGTCTGCCTTTAACCGACTGTCCTGGTGGAATCGCATTCTGTGTACATTTGTTTATATTTGTACAGTTTATTTTATAATTGTAGTCTCTTGTAAATTTATTTATATACATAGCTCGCAGCTTCTTGTAATACAATACTCGTTGCTTCATTCTGCGGTTAGGTGAAAGTTTGGTGGCATGTGATAAGCATTGTGCTGCATATCTTTTCACAGTGAATTCTTCTTGACAATTTACTGGATTACTTGACCAATTTGGGATTCAGTTGGCTTTGCGCAGCTTTATCATTTGATAGGGTTTGTTTCCAAAACAGCTTAAGGGAATTTTCAACCAAATAGCACAAAATTGTACTCTTGTTTCAATTTGTTTGGCCTACCCTTTTTTTCACACTTTTTCAAAGAGGGTTTCGGTAATTCATTTCCAACTTTTCATTTAAGACCACAACGGTAAAAGGCATATTATGGTGGCTGTGAAAACTTATTTTCTTTTGCATGTCAACTTTCAATATGTTTTAACACCCAAATTGCATAATTGTACAAAGGAGTAAGACTGCCGACTCCCATAGCTTAGCTAGACAATTAAAGAAATTATCAAATATTAAGTAGCCATTCATGACCATCTATGAAACTGAGTGAGATAAAAGGTTTAGCTTCTTGTTCTGTGAGCTCCCTGGACCATTTCACCCTGTCACCATGGTCTGCCCCTGGTCCTGAACACTTGAATTGCCCATAAAACACAGTCCTGCAGATCATATACTCCTCAGGAAATTTCCCTTCTACAGTATACTAAGAGCATTGGTAGTACGAATTTCGCTAGTAAAAAATAGAAAAGAAGGAACTTACATATGCCTGTTCTTATCCCCCCAGTCATACCATCCCTGTGATGTGATGATCTTATCCATGTAAGTGTAAGCAAAGACGACCCTAGAGAAAGTACCCCAAGCTCTGCCCAAGTAAAGAGCACCAGATCCTGTAACTTTGCAATTCAGAAAAGAGAATCCAGTTTCCTCCAGTAAGCTCTCCCTCTTCTGGGCTGTCAAGGCTCCAAAGCTTTTTGTTTTGGCATGTAAATGACAATTCTCATAAAGGGACAACCCATCTCCAAATATGAAATCTACAGAACCTTGAATATAACAGTTCTTGAAATAATGCCTGCCCTTGTGATCATACAGTGTGTCTTGTGCTCCAATAAACTTGCAATTTATGAATGCCGCTGTGTCTGCTGAGATTCTTAATGCCACCGCTTGCTTTCCTAGTGCCCCTGATGGTGGCGGTGGCGCTACATTCTGTTCACGGAGGAATTAATTATGACCTTAGCTCGATGAAAACAACATAAAATGTGAGAAGTTTTTGTCCAATTTGGTACAAAATATCTTATATTGTTAGTATATATAACAATTAATCCAAGAATTGTTCCTTGAATACGCCCATGGGTGGAGGTAGAGCTCAACTACGGATTCAACAAGACCCGATAACTTCTGCTCAAATCTAATATTTATACTTAAAAATCCTTTTATGGATGGATAATTAACCATAAACTAAAAATTCTAGCTCAACTTTCGTTATCATGCATTAGTTCTTAATATATGCAAAACATAACAAAGTACTTACACAATTACCTTAAAGGTGATGTTTTTGGCTATGAAATAGGGGGAATTAACAGCAAAAGTTGCAGAACCATAAGTTCCCATTGGCTGTCCACCTTTTCCTGTCCTATCTGCAGTGTCATCCCATTTGATAGTTGTTTTGTGTGAACTAGCGCCTTCCAGTGTAATATAAGCCATTGTTGCTGGGATTTCAATCTTCTCCCTACAAAATTTTAACCTCATTTAGAACAAAACTTCCTCATAATTAACTAGCAACATTGCTCAATTATTGAATGCCTTATAGTACAAACTCAAGATGCAGAAAACAGGACAATTGAAGTGTATAATGTGCAGATATTTTACCTGTAAGTCCCAGGACTAACAGAAATAACCACTCGACACGAATTGATTATTGGAATCGAATCAATAGCCTTTTGAATGGTAGTAAAATCTCCGAATTTCGGGTTTTTATTCACCTTAATGAATTTACAAGGCACTAATTTGTTCTTGGCTTGTTGAAAAACAGAATGATTGCGAGAACTCATCCGATTGATCCAATTCAAGTAGTCATTTTCTTGATTAGCCACCTTTAGTGTATTATCCCTCCTTGAATATTTACCCCTTTTAGCACTACTTGTGCTAATAGAAAACAACATTAAGATAAAAAACAGCTCTAGTAGTTTCATCCTGGAAGCACCAAACAAGTGATGAAGACCGAAGATAATGATAGTCATAAATGTATAGTAGTAGTATATAAAGGATGGACAAAGTAGTACGTGCAGCCAAGTGCGTGGTCTAGTGGTCAATAAAGTTGTTAAGAGAATCATGAGTTTTCGACTTTATAGACAGAGTTACCTGATACTTATTACTACAGAGAGGTGAAAAGTAATAACAACAACATACCCAATAAAATTCCACAAGTGAGCTCTGAAGAAAATAAAATGTACGTAGACCTTTATCACTATCTCATAGAGATACATAGGTTGTTTCCAGAAGACCTTCAATTTGAAATTGAGAGGTGAAAGGTATTTCGTATAATTAATCGAGATAGCAAAAACTAGCTCAGATGTCACAATTATAAAAATAAATAAAATGTATGTGGTAAAAATGATTGGTCTGTGTGAGAAAGAGAATAGAAAGAGCATAGGAAGAGAATCTGACAAGTCGTGGCTATACTCTGTTTTCGATCGTATTATCTTTTTGTTTCTTTTCTCATTCAGACCAATCTATCCTCAATTTTGATTTTACCTTATGTACCATATCCTATGTCATCAGAAATCGATCTAAGATATAAATTTGATTGGTTTGACTTTTAAGATATGTAGTGCTGATTATTAAAATCATGTATTCATTAATATTTGTTAGAAATTTTAGTGACTTTTCATATATAAATATTGATGTCGGGTGTAAAAAAAATACTGAATTTCATTGCATGCAAGTTCTATCTGTTTCTATATGTGACAATTACTCCCTCCATTCTAAAATACTCCCTCTATTTTAAAATGAATGAATTGTTGGGGGATTTTGAGTTTTTAAAATAATTAGATTATTCACTTTTCAAGGATATGTTGGAATTTTTTTTTTTGAATTTTTCCCTTTCATTAACTAATTTCCAATATTAAATTTCGTATTAGAAATAATTGATGCATTAAATGAGTGTTTGGAGTTTGAAAAGGAAAACATAAAAAAATATGAGTAAATTTTGCCTTTATTTTTTAATATGTGTGATATAGTCCAACAATTTATCCATTTTGAATAGAGAGAGTAAGTTTTACCTTAGCAACAATCACTTCCATAAATAAATCAATAAATATAATGTGTTGTTATCTAAGCTACTCCTAGTTATATTAGTAAATGTCGAAACAGAAAAAATTAAACACCGTTAAGAAGATGAAGTATAAGGGTATATAGTTGAAATTTTTTTTCTAATTTTTGGCATGAATTCCTAAGGCGATACTTGTTTTGAGAAATTTTTTTTTGTTGAGATAATACTTATTTTGAGACGGAGGAACGTATTTGTCATGTTATGCACAGTTTGATAGGTAAGTATCTGTTTTGGTCAGCTGGAGGAGGGAGAAACCGTGACTATAATTTGGCAGGAAAAAGAACAAGCAAACAACCTGTACATAACACCATTTCCCATTATATTATAGCCATCCTCCTTGCAATATATTATAATATTTGAATTATTTTGTTGAGCTATTGCATTATGTGCATGGATTCTGCTTGTTTGCGGCACAATAAAACGATTTTAGGATAAAGTGGTTGACTTAATTGATAAAGAAGGAACAGATTTCGAGAAACTTCTGCATCATTTATGGGACCCCCATGCACGAGTTTGGTATTTTAGACAACTAATTTTAATTTTTCAAAGAAAGTTGGGGGTGGAATTAAAAAAAAAACTATTAATGTGTCTTAGCTACAGTTTGCTATTTTTTGAAAAAGAGCAAATATTTAAAATATGATAATGCAAAAAAATAGCTATACATAGTTTGTTACCATTTATAGCTATATATTATAAAAAAGACGAGAGTAAAATCGAGAGAAGCGAGAGAGAGAGGGTAGAGAGTGGAGAATTGTATATGTATATCCACTGAATTAAATATGTATTGTAAAATAATTATACATATGCAACTGATATACATATATATTTTGTATATGTGACAAGAGATTGTAGAGAGAGCGAGAGGCGAGAGAGAAGAAGAGAGGAGAGAGAAAATTGCAATAAACCCCTCATTATAACTATAAATTGTAACTTTTTCAAACTATAATGGTATAATATAAATACATATCATTTGTTTGCCTAGTTACGTAATTTGCCCTAAAATAAATAGAGTTTGGTTTCCTGAGTTTATAAAGTATTGCTTGGAGCAGGGGTGGAGCCAAATTGGAATTGGTGGGTGGGGGTTTCGTTCGGCAAAAAATTATACTATTCATATATAATAAAAATAATTTTTATGCATATATAATAGATATCGAATCCCTTTAAATTAGTTTGCGTGTATACTTGTTACAATTTTGAACCCGCTTAACGAAAATCTTGGCTCCACTGAGAGAAACAAGAAAAATAACAAAATAATTAGTGTAATCCCATAAATAAAAATTGAGAGAGCCAAATAATAAAATATACAATAACTTATTCTACGTTTAATTAATAGAATAAAAAAATAATTTTCAATTGACCCTCGATAATACTCCTCATTTAACTGGGCCTGAAACTCGCTTACATAGGTTGAGTTGAGCGGTGGAGAAAGAAGAAAATGCAATAATTAAATTAGGGGAATTGAAGATACGTAGTCATGATATATCTTATCCGTGATGAAGAATTGGAGGCGCTGCATATGTATTGCGTTGACAATTGAAGCCCATGGTAGTTGCATGGAATTCATGACATTGAATAACATACGTACTTCACTTCAAATCATTATTTATACAATCAAATTATTTAAAAATTAATTTTACTATATGTTAAACATGATAGAGTTGGTCAAATTATACTAGATAAGAAATTAAGGCGCGACATGGTGAATTTTTACTAACAAACTTAATTATTAAGTACATAAGTTAAACACGGAGTAATCGTCTAAATGACATAATTTAACATCTTGATTAATTGACGATAGACAAGTTTCTCCTATGGTATTCTACATTGATTGTGTCCTCTTAATTCTCTATCACACTTCATTTTCGTCCCTTCCTCTCATATATAGCTCCCATCTCCACCACCTCACTAGTGGTGGAGTCAGAATTTTCATTAAGAAAGTTCAAAATCTGAAAAAGTAAACACACTAACTAGTCCAAAAAAGTTTGTCATCTACTATATATATATAAAATAACTTTAATCAGATATAAATAATATAATTTTCTATCAGATAGAGTTCGGATGAACCCCCCGAGTATAGGCTAGCTTTGCTACTGCACCCCACCTCTCATTGGCCATAATATTTGTTTAGATCATATACAAATATTTTTGAACAAATTTTTTTCACTTACATATACTGATTATAAATAAAAATTCATTTAGTTTTCTTTTAAAAGAACATTTTGAA
>JAOTQR010000045.1:15495468-15514616 GCA_025774065.1 Solanum ossicruentum | reverse complement strand
GGGAGTAACATAGATTATTTGAAAATTATATATAAAAATATTATAAATCATAATAATTAACAACTTAGAATATTTATTGGACATATTTAAAATTTGGTTGACTCTCGATATCTTATCCGTGTCACATAAATTGGATAGAAAAATAACAAATAAAACATATATAGTTTAAAAATATAAAGGTCATATAAGAATTTGATTGGTTGTCCAAATTCCATTGGTGCTACATAAACTGACATAACCAAATGTAAACTATAAATCACAATAATTAACAAATAAAAAATATCTAAAAATTATATTTAGAATTTAACTAACTCTCCAAATTCTATTTGTACGGTGTAAATTAAAATTAAAAAAAAAAACATAAATTGGCATTATTGGATTCCAGTACATAGTTTATACTATCATCATTTTAATAATAATACCTAGTTCATCTCTCATATCTCTAGACATAAAAACATTTGCAAAATGCACATGCCGTGAAAATAGAAAATGAATTAGAAGAACTCATGGTTCTAATTACGTTTATTATCTTCGCTATGGATGCATGCATATGTGGATAATGGCTATCAACTTGTTTCACAATTTTTTGTCCACCACTAACTTCTTAGCACATACCGTTCCACCAGCCATAATATGATGTGATTCACAATTAACATATATTTTCTTCTTTTAAAAACAATTTTATTTTTCTATATTGATAAAATATCTTAGAGTCCAATATTGTTGGTTCCAAAAGAAATCATCTACGTACATGATAAATCAATGCGAAAACGATTAAGTTACGATACGCTAAAATATTTGGGCAAATGTACTATAGTAATAAACTAACAATCAATTTAGAACCGCAATTTGAGTATCTACAAAAGTTCTACTTTAGTGATTAACAAGATGAGTGGATTAGGCGAGCTTTTGGAGTATAAGTTAGGTCCAAGACCTAATTTAATATTTCCACACGATCACATTAATGTAACATATAACAACTGATAGCTGTCTATAGTTTCTAATTAATAACTTGACGATATCAGTAAATAACATATTAAAATACACCAAATAATTAACAACTATTAATTATTTTCTAAAATTAATTTACTAACATAAGGCATGGAAGAAAAAGGAAAATATGAGGTGAAAATTGAATCGTACTTGTTAGAATATATTCATATCTTAACAAACCTTCACCTATTTTTCCCTATGCGTCAAACACAATGTGATTACCGCATTTGTGGCCATAAAATTTTCTTGATTTTCGCCAATAGCCATTTCCACCAACCCTGCCACAAATGAGGCAAGGTATTTTGGCCTCCTTTTTATTTCTGTCTCCTCCATAATTCCTTTAAACTTTCAATGTTCCAAATCTTTAGACAAAACAAAAAGGGCTCCTTAACCCATCCAACAAACGCAATAGCTACGCGTTTGTTCAAAAAATATTGGGATTGACTATATAAATCCTCGTTGATCACGAGGAAATCTTGTTAAGCCGCAATGGCAATGACTCCCCAACAATATTAACTCACTTGTATTGCCAATTTACACTTCTCCAGGATGACTACGAAGAACGAGAAGAAAGGCAACATTTTGATGCAAAGGTATGAGATTGGGAAATTGCTTGGCCAAGGCACATTTGCCAAAGTATACCATGCTAGACATCTTAAAACGGGGCAAAGTGTTGCTATAAAGGTGATTGACAAAGAGAAGGTGATGAAGGTTGGATTAATTGATCAAACCAAACGCGAAATCTCCGTCATGAGGCTAATCAAACACCCAAACATTGTCCAACTCTATGAGGTTATGGCTAGCAAAAGTAAAATCTATTTTGCCATGGAATATGTTAGAGGTGGTGAACTTTTCAATAAGGTTGCTAAAGGCAGGCTTAAAGAAGATGCTGCAAGAAAATATTTCCAACAGTTAATTGCTGCAGTCGATTTTTGTCATAGTCGAGATGTCTACCACCGTGATATCAAGCCTGAAAATCTCCTCCTTGATGAAGGTGGGGTAAAAATTTATTTTGCAACTTTATCTGATTTATTATCTTCTCGAATACACATTTTTTATTTACTTAATTATGTGTTGCTGCAACAGGTGGTAACCTGAAAGTCTCGGATTTCGGCCTGAGTGCATTGTTTGATTCCAAAAGGCAAGATGGTCTTCTCCATACAACCTGCGGAACACCGGCTTATGTAGCTCCAGAGGTGATCAACAAGAAGGGTTATGATGGTGAAAAGGCTGATATTTGGTCATGTGGTGTTGTTTTATTTGTGCTGTTAGCAGGTTATTTGCCATTTCATGACCAAAACCTTGTGGAAATGTACAAGAAAATAAGCAAAGGGGAATTCAAATGTCCACAATGGTTCCATCCAGAGGTAAGAAAGCTCCTCTCAAGGATTCTTGATCCAAATCCAGGCACAAGAATCACCTTAGTTAAGCTCATGGATAATTCTTGGTTCAAGAAAGGATTCAAACAGATTGACAAAACCCCAAATCCAGGGAAAGGTCAACTTGAATCCCCCCGTAGTGTATTCGACATTGAGGACAATAATTCAGAGGGAGAAGGACCTTCCAATCCAAAAAAAGATGAAGATTCAACAACAATGAAGCCTACTTGCTTAAATGCATTTGATATAATTTCCCTTTCCCCTGGTTTCGATCTTTCTGGATTGTTCGAGAAGGAGAAAGAGAGAAGATCAGAAGCTCGATTCACAGCGAAGGAACCAGCTTCTCTAATAGTATCAAAATTGGAAGAAGTGGCTTCAAATGAGAGCTTTAATGTGAAGAAAAAAGATGGAACAGTGACAATGCACAGTGTTAAACAAGGGAGAAAAGGGCAATTAGCAATTCATGCTGAGATTTTCGAAATTACGCCTTCTTTTCATGTTGTAGAAGTGAGTAAAAAATCAGGGGACACAATGGAATACAAGAAATTCTTTGATCAAGGATTGAAGACTTCACTTAAAGATATTGTTTGGGCATGGCAAGATGGTGAACAGCAGCAACATCAAGTTGAAAATCAAGAAAGAATTTGATCATCTTTTTGTTTAATTTTTTGTAATAAAAATTTTCACTTCTTTCTTGTCTGTCTGTAATCTTTTTTTTCTTTTTTCCTTTTTTTGGGTGGAGGGGATATATTGTATTTCTTGTTTTTGATTGATTAGTGTATATTGTACAAATCTATAATAGGGTGTACAAATCTCAATCGAATGCAAGGAAAAATATTATGTTGAAGGATGTCATCCTTTTTATTACATTTTTCCTTTGCTTTTCTGCCTGTTGTTTATGTAGTTTGACAATTCTATAACAATCATCATTTTTAATGATATACGTATAACAGCCATGCAAAAAATTATCAAAACAAATGATCATTGTTATAGAGAAGTTTAATTGCTTCTAGACGTAAGAATATATAACCATGAGTACGCTATCTTTGTTTCAGAAAATAATGGTATACGTCATAGGCGAATTTTGGAGGTCAAAAAAAAAAAGATTGTTGTCATGTTAAAAAGAATGGTTACGTTCAAGACGCCTAATTTTTTAGAGTTATACTTGTAAGTCATCATCCTCTTTGTTCTTGGTCTTGGCTTTGAGTACATTGGACCGCAGGAATAGCTAAGCTTTGATATTGGGCTTCAAGCGGTAGCAAAATTAAGTTCGATGTGCTCAATCCATTGAAGTTTGAATGGGTTATTTAATTCGTTCATTTATTAGCTCAATCTATTTCAATTCATTTAAAATTGGGTTGATATGCAACCCGAATTGACGAGAGAGAACTTGTTAAAATATTTTTAAAATACTTTTTAAAAAAATTTTGATATGTTTTATATAGTCATAATAAAGAAAAATATAATTTAATTAAATACTAAAATATTAAAAATAAATAAATAAAATAAGTAAAACTTATCAAAAATTGGATCGGGTTGGATCTTGACCCGCTCTATAACCCGTTTTGACCCATGCAAATCTAGGTTAGGTTGGGTCTTGACCCATTTTTTATCTTGACCTATTATAATCTACTCAAATTTGACTCAACTCATCCAATTGGGACCTAACTTCAACATATATTTGCCAATATTTAAGAAACTAATGTGAGATCATTTGCACTTTTATCCCTTTTTAGTGTAAGTATTTAATTTTTTTTTCCTCTCAAAAATAAATATGCCTTCCATTTAAAAAAAATGACATAATTTAACTTAGTACAGAATTTAAGAAAATAAAAAAGATTTATTAATCTTGTGGTTCTAAATTAAAGTTGTGTTGAATGTATCAAAATGTCATTTGATCTTGTGGCATTAAACATGCCACATAACAATTTGAAATTGTAGTTTTGTTTAAAAAAATGGATCATTCTTTTTTTAAACAAATCAAAAGGAAAATATGTCATTTTTTTTAGATGAAGAAACTAGCTTTTTGCGGGACATAAATTTATATTTTCCCATTATTATACTTTATAAGTTATGACTTAAATTATTAAATAACATTGCCCCGTTAGACAAAAATTAGATTTCTAAAGTCGAAAATTAAAGAACAGTCCGTTTAAAGGACGAAAAAAATAAATAAAAGTAGAGTGTAATTAAAGGGAAAAATATACAATGAAGTTATTACTATGGTAATACAATTAAGTACTTGTTCAAAATACATAAACAGACTACAAATTCCAGAAAGCAGCCAAATTGAGCAATCACTTTCTGAATAAAATATATGAGCAATTGTAATCTTTCAATGAAGAACCACCACTAATTACTTAAATAAAAAACATAGTGATATATTACATCACAAAGGCTAGCTGCTCAACAACCAAGGAAAGAAATATTAAAAAAATGAAAAGAATCAAAGAGGGTCAGTCTTCCACCAATTTATATAGGAAAAACACTATTTTTAAAAGAATTAAGGACAAGAAAACCACTAATTACACATCATATTGAAGAGTAAACATAGGAATTTACAAAAGTTCATTCCTTAAATACCGGATCTTGCCCATCACATCCTTATTCATCAAAAGATTTCATAGTTAAATCATGATATTTGGTAAGTATGATTATAGAAAATATAAAAACATATTATAACAACACAAATGATTAGTTTCATTAAAATATGTATGTAGCGAAATACTATTATTGCAATTGGTCATTATAGAGAGATCGAACTATATTTTACTCAAAGGGAAAATGTCATTCATTTCTACTCTAAGTTTAGTGTGTTGATTTCTCACATGGTCAATTAACTAATAATTATTTATCTTAAAATTTTACTTTTTTGTATGCTAAAGAATATCAAATCAAGAAATAAACAAGGGAACGAGAGTGCTGCTTCTAGAAGGAAAATTCAAAACAAATACTCCTCTGCTAAATCAAATATTTAGCATACAAATAGTACTATTTAAGAGTATTTAAATTTGGAATATTATATTTAGAATTGTTTTTGCACAACTATAGGAGGCAAAATAATAAATTGAAAAAAAAATACCAAAACACTAATGATTAGATAGTAGGAGATATGATTTGCATAGATTAAAAATGGAGTCGTAACGTAGATAGTCTTTTATGAATGTTCCAAAAAAAATAAGACGAAACACTAAAGGTGAAAAAGAAAATAATAAGCAGTAAATTAATGGTGATATATATAGACCAAACGACAAACTGTGTTGTTTTTCTCGTACTGCTAAAAGAGTTGTTTGATTCACATGCTAATTATGTGCAAATTATAGTGCAGGAACATTTTATACGATAAGATTATTTGTCTCTATATCCTATATGTTAGTGTATAGAGTTGTTATTTATACTCTTTTATTATATAAATAAATAATGCATAAATTTCTAGTCATACGGCTTTTTTTATTCCAATGTTGAACTTCCAACAATTTGTGGTAGTTAATGCTGAAAATAAAATGATGTAGCGTTAAGCATAAGGAGATAATTGTACTTCGAAAACGAAAATCTTCCCTTACTCCTTTCCCTAGTTCAATATCCTCTTCGTCCAATTTTAATTGTCAAATATATTAAAAATAATCATTCTAAATTAGTTATCAGTTTAAACAATCAAAAAATATTAATTACTATCATTTTAGCTACTACAATTTTCAAAAATTATCGATCATTTTAATAAAAATTATATTAATCAAATTATACTGACAACTGAAATAGAATAGAACGAGTAGATGATTTTCCGTCACTCACATATTTTTTTGATGACAATATTTGCTTTTATGATTTTCCTACACTTGCACATGTATCTCATCCTATTTTCCTTCTCTCTAGTTTACAATTACTAAATTAGTAAAGAATTGTACGGTGCTCCATAAGATTCGCATATAACAAAACTAGATACCAATAACCCCACAAAATTTTTAAGAAAAGATAAAATTGACTAGATGTTTTAATCAAAAACTTGCCTGCAGAATTTGGCAAGAGAAGGAAAGTTTGACAGTGAAACTGCCGTCTCATGACAGCTTTCAATCATTCACTACATAGTGGTCCTCCTTTTTTCTATGGTCCACAAACATTTTATTTTTCTGAATAAGCATTACATCAACAAACGCGGCACTTTAGACAGGCTCTACTAATATACAATTAAACTACCAACCATGTTTTTCACTGGCCTGGTGAAATCTTGATCGCCAACATCAACTCATGACCAAGTGCTAGCTTGGCATGCGTTGCTGCTTTTTGGTATTCAGGAAGTCTCTGTTCTAGTGGAAGCAGCCTCCACCTGTTGCTTCAACTCCACAGTTACCTACCAGACAGGGACAGACACTGTATTATTGGACTGAATTTTCTGAATAATTAAGACTAGTTTTGTTCAGCATCACATTATATGATACCAAATCATTAGAACCTGCTGGCCAATGGATCTGGCTATAAGTAAAGACACGAAAGAACATAAAGAAAGATTAAAAAAACATCTACATCTAAACTGCACCTGATTTTGTTCTTTCTAATTAACAAAAGAATTGTTAAAAGGAGGCTTTGAAGGTTTTTTAAAGACGAGTAGTTTTAGCACTTTATAAACTTCCAAAATCACCAGCTGCACTTAATACTTCTTTTTGTTATTTTTATGGCACTGCATATTCGGAGACGATAATATATGCAAGTATCACACTATTGCTTATTAGAAACTACTGTACATAGCTGAGGCGCAGAACATACACCAAAGTGCTTATTCAAGGTAGAACGTAAATAGATGCGTCATCAGTTGATTGGCCCATTACTAGATTATATAAAAAATTCATGAGTGACCAAATTCAGGCAATCAGTTGCAGAATACAAATTGAGCAATTACGTCTTTCAGTACCAACCACTGCTAAATATTAAATTAATCATTTACCAGTATCATGGTGATGAATGACCTGGCCAGAACAACAAAACAATGTTTTTATTCTTTTATATGAGAAAGGTTGGTCAACAACATTCAAATGGCAGTACCAAGAAAAGAATATAAAAAGGGAAAGAAGGAGAAAGATCTAGCCCTTCACTGATTGCAAAACAACCATCAGGATGCTCATCTTTAACATAATAAGGACTGGAAGACCACTAACAGAATACAGCATATGCAGGAGGCAAACATAAGAAGTGACAAAGATATGCCCTTATATCCAGGATATTGCATCATATACCAAATAGCTAAAGAAAATCAATCCCTTACGAGTTACGACTACCACTAATGAGATCATTAAAAACCACTTTTTCCCTTTTTAAAGTAAAATGAAATTTTATAACCACAACACCCAGAAGGTGCCTCAAAAAGTTGGAACATGCTAGTCAAGTTGAAAGCATACTCCCACAATTATTCAGTGTCCAGCTATGTTGCTTGGATTCCCCAAAGTTGTTGCCTTGACCGTGTCGAATCCTCCAAACATGCATTTTCTAGAGTATTTGACACACATCCACCAATATTTTGGAAGAGCCAGAACAACATAGGACTTTCCAGCACATGGATAAATTCCAAAAGCCCCGAATAATGGCAGAACCATCCCCCCCCCCCAAACCCAAACAAAAAAAGAGAGAACTAGAGAAAAACAATCAAGCAGTTTATGTCTATTGACACTATCTCCATCAATGGCAGTGTACTATCTGCTTGCCTTCAGTGGAAACTGATTACTCATTAGGGGGCAATTATTAACCAAATCCGTTTTCCAGCTAGGATTATATGAGACTTTTTGGTTCTTTCCATTCCAGTTCAATTCTAGCCAGAGCTACGCGTACCATGAAAGTACAAGTTATCCCCCCTTTTCTCTAATTAATTTGTTCCATCTATGGTCTTATTATCCCTGTAGTCTTTGATTTTGGACTACAGATTTAGGCATTCTGTACAGTCATCATTCAACATAAAGAACTTCCCGTCTATTGGAAAAGCAAAAAGCAGCATGAACCATCAAAAGAAGCAAGCAAAGCTCATTCAGGTCTTCGAGGAAAATTGTTTGAGCATGATATATACCAAATTCATCACTGTCCAGTGTCCTAAAACATGCACACAAACAAAAGCTATCTGGAGAAATGATTTTGCCTTACTTTCCCCAGTGCTCGGACGTATAAACGTATCAAAGGTTAAAGACGAGCATTGATTGCCTGGCTAGTTTGTACTTCTGTAGCTATTAGAAAACGGGCTCTTTTTCCTTTTTCATTGAAGATCTACTAATGCAAGAATGATGAATGAAAGGGAAACTCCAGATTGACAAAGAAAACTAGCAAGCAAGAAAAGTGACAGTTAATGACAAGCATAAATCATCCAGTAAGGTTTTTTTCGGGGTTTAAGCTTGGCAAGTAACATACTCAACAAAATCTATAAGAGCCTTGATCCAAATTCCAATCATCAATGTTCAATTGGCCTTGATCAACTTGAAAATACTCTAACCTGAAGAAGCAAATTACACTTCATGAATGATTCCCCTTTCTATAAGACCTATCCAGACACAACCACCAAAACAAAAAAAAGAAAACTTAATTCTCTTATTTTCTCATTATATTGAGAAGTCAACATGTGCTGGGGGAGGATCAAACACTTCTGAGTAGTTCAAAAGAAAAAGGGTGATCCGGTGCACAACGCATCCTACATTCACGCAAAGTCTGAGGAAGGCCCGAACCCAAGGAAGGTGTGACGTTATCCTAACGCAAGCATCAAAAATTGATTCAATGGCTCAACCCCATGAATAGCTAATCAAATATTTGTCAAAGTTATTGTGCAGAAGTTATTAGCAAAAATTGCTCTTTATTTTTATAAACAAATGTTCATGCAGTACAACCAATGGAAACTGCCTGATGGTGATAGCTACACATGCTTCTTGTCCATATTAACTAGAGAAAGTTGCACAAAACAAGAGCACTCAAGCATATTGCATCCACAACCTATGGAACATCATAGCTTACAAGATTGAGAAGCTCAATCTGTAATACAGCACTTCCTCAGAGAAGTTGAGAAGCTCGTTCTATAACATTGCACTTCCACTAAGCCAAGCATTTGCTCATAGGAATAGCGTGACAAATTATATAGTTAGTATCAAAATATTACTAGAAACAGAAGATAAAAGGAGATTGAGAAACAAGTCAATTTAGAGACACTGATGTGTTGATTTCTTAGATATTTTTATATAATATCCCACAACAAGAATAGAAGTTACAAGATCTGACACTCTTTGAACACGAACTGATAACAGATGCAAAAGCGCAAAGAATACAAAGTGCTACCTATACAAATGCACCTAAAGATATAAAAAAGAAAGAGAAAAGAGCTTACCCTTTCCCCTTCTCTCTCTCTATTCAGTATCTGATGGCAAATGTGATGAATCAACAGGGTATCCAACTTCATGAGTTAAATGTGATGAATCAACAGGGTATCCAACTTCATGAGTTAAATTCTGTAATCCTGGCTTCAATTCCCTATTGTAAAACTCTTCATACTCCACGCTATCTCCTCCTTTCTTTTTCACCTCAACAACTCTCAACGATGGCGTCAACTCAAATATCTCAGCTGCAACTGTCAACGGCCCCTTTGCACCCTCCTTCGAACCCTCCAAACTCACTTTACAATCCTTCTTCCTTACTGCAAAGCTCACAACTTTAGCAATTTCTTCCAACTTATTTATTATCTTAGGCACAGGAGCCCCAGATACAAACCTTGCCCCATCTCCTCCCTCCTCAAACAAACCAGACAAATCAAAGCCACGGGAAAATGAAATGATATCAAATGCATTCAAGCTAGCTGGCCTAGGCAAACTAGCCGACCTCCTTCTGATCTCAAGTTCAGATTCAGACTCTGATCTATCAGACGAATAATCAATCCCGCCATACTCATCATCATTTATACTACACAACTTATCATCCTCAATATAAAATTTGACATGTTTAAAACCTTTCTTGAACCACCTGTTATTCATAATCTCCTGAACAGTGATCCTGGTTTCAGGATTTATATCAAGAAGGCGCTTTAGAAACCGAGTTAATTCTGGTGAAAACCACCTGGGACATCTAAATTCACCCCTATATATCTTCTTGTACATAGCCATAACATTCTGATCATGAAATGGTAAGTACCCTGCCATTAGCACAAAGAGTATCACCCCACATGACCAAATGTCAACTTTGGCTGCATCATAACCCTTTCTACCCAACACCTCCGGCGCCACGTAAGCCGGGGTACCACAGAAAGTATGAAAGAGGCCATCTTGCTTTATCTGCTCTGAAATGGCACTAAGGCCAAAATCAGAAACTTTAACATTCCCATCTTCATCTAACAGTATATTTTCTGGCTTTAGGTCCCTATGGTAAACACCACGAGCGTGACAAAAAGCTACAGCAGAGATTAACTGCTGGAAATATTTCCGAGCAACTTCTTCCTTAAGCCTGCCTTTGGCAACCTTATTGAAGAGCTCACCGCCTTTGACATACTCCATGACAAAGAAGATTTTGGCTTTGGTAGCCATAACTTCGTACAATTCAACTATATTTGGGTGCCTAACTCTTTTGAGAATTGAGATCTCACGTTTTATATGATCAATAAGACCCACTTTCAAGATCTTCTCTTTATCAATCACCTTAATTGCTACGCTCTCATTCGTCTTCACATTCCTAGCGTGATACACCTTAGCAAAAGTGCCATGCCCTAATAGTTTCCCGATTTCGTACCTGCCCAACAGAAGCCCCTGGTTTTCCTTCTTGCCCAGACTCTTTGTCGGCGCTAGTCTGCTGCTGGTGCTTGTGTCGCCGGCGGTAGTGATGCCGGCCATGGATTCTGCAAACTTTTAACCACAAATATCTGTAGTATCAAATTTTCCCTAAAAGAACCAAACTTTATCAAAAGGGTGATTCCAAATTGCTATAAAAACGCCAAAATATCAGATGAATAATTCAAAATTTGCCAAAAAACAAAGATCAAAGATTTGCGCAAAAAGGGGGAAAGGGAAGGCCAAAAAATGAAAAGAGTTAGTTGAAAGTCAGCCTTAATTGGTTTTTCTGAGGAGAAATTGCCATTGAAATGGTGGGATGTCGTGTAGTTGGAGATGTTAATGTTATTGCGTTTTAGACCTATTTTTAGGTTTCAAGAAAATGATTGTGTACAGAGCTGTATCCTGTATGTATACTCTGTATCTAAATATATTTTGTGGTGTAGGGTTAAGGGAGGCTGGGGGTGATGACTTTATATATACACCGTATAAATAATTACTTTGTGGGGAATCCACAGCTGGAAAAATCGACGAGTTAATTGTCAATTGGAAAAAAAGTTTTAAGGGGATAAAAAGGCTATTAAAGTTATTTATTTTTTAAAAAAATAAAAGGATGCTTGGGTCACGTGATACGCATGTGATTGATTTGTACGTGGATGGATTTATTGGTTTCAAGATGTATGGTATGAGCTTGTTTGTAGGAAATTTCTGGATGGAATATCCTTTTTGGGTCCAAAAAAAGATTTCTATTTTGGAAAATTAGGTAATACAACAAATTAACGACTAATACTTTCCCAAAATAACGATAATTTAAGAAAATTACAATAGTTTAGGATTTTATATAAATGGATATACTTATTAAGCACGGGAAATACAATATGCTTTACTATTATTATGTGAGAGAAGATTATATTTCACTATTAAGATTTTGTATATAAATAGATATATTTATTATATTTGTAATACAATAAATTGATATTACTATTATTTTTTTGACAAGAAAATTCGTAGTCATTATTCGTTTGGTTTCATCCGGGACAAACTATCGCTTCAATCCAATAATCTATAAATCACACAAAATGTATACAATTATTATTATACGTACAAATATAAATTGTTGGTACGTCTCAATAATAGAAGAATTATGGCTATGTTTTATGATTAGAAGGTATACGAAAAATTCTCTTTCTTTTTTTCATTCTTTTTCTTCAAATGGAGTTTTATTCGTATTGTTAGAAATTTTACAGCCAGTAAGATTTGTACGATCACGAGATAACAATGAATTATATATTGAGGTAGTTTTTTTCTATGAATACTAATATTTATAAATAGTGAATTTTTTTGTATTTGCAATTATTTCTTGATAATGTTTCATTTATAAATGCTAAACTCTTGCTTTACTAAAATTTATATTTTACTATCATCTGAATATCTCTCTTACCTTCTTATCTTTTCTTAAAGTGAGAAAAAGTTGGGGAGCTGCCAGATGGGGCTGGGGGTGGGTTTACAAGGTAGTAAAATAAGGTGAAAATTTATGTAGTCAATTAATTGAACTATTAAAAGTCGGAAATTATGAATGCACTCTTTAAACTTTAAATACTATGTATTTTCATAATTTCAAATAATATTAAATGTCTATTTAAGTATTTTCAGTTTTATAAATATGAACTTTGGTTTGCACCGAAAATTTGTACTTTTCATGATTAGCGTGATATTTTCCAGACCCCACTTATGAGATATTACTGGGGTATGTTGTTGTATGATTAACGTGATAACGTGAATTGTGTTTCTTATTTTCTTAAGACTAATTAAATCAAGCTATTTTTTAATTTAGTTAATGTCAACGTAACTTTGTTCAAATTAAGAGAAAAATGATAAAAGCACGGTTTGTCTATAAAGATTTTTTTGTCGTGTGTGTCATATTCAATACTGCAACATTATTATTGATTTTTTTAATTTGGTGGTCGAATATTTATATTGAAGTCCAAATAAATAAAAATTAAGTCATACATTGCAAATTTATTTTTGAGGAAAATGCTCTTAAATGAAGAGATTTCAATCATCTCGCTACATAGATATCACATATTATCTAAAATTAAGCTATTGCAATTGTTTTGTTTTCATTTTACGAGGTAAAGAATGAGTTTTATAAAATTAAATCATTCATACTCATCAACTTTAACTAACATTTACAAAATTAATCAATTTCTTATTATATAACAACATTATCTTAATGTCTCAAAAGACTTTCGTCCATTCAAATACACATGTACTAACCAAAGTCAGATATATAGACTTAAATATCATTTTAGACTACAAAGATGGCAATATCTTATCTTATTCTTGTCACATCTATTTCTTTCCTGAAATTTTGACATCTTATCTCTACTTTATTTAGGTAAGATATTTTCCCTGACTTTTTGGTTCTCTTTCTTTTTTTTTTTTTTGCTTTTTGCTTTTTATTTTTGTTTTGTATATCAAAACATAAATATCTCAAGGAAAAGCAAAATAAACTTATCAAGATGTAGATTTTTCTTTTCCTCTAGTCTTAATGATTATAGTGTAGTAATCATCCGAAAAATAAAAGCATATATATATATATATATATATATATTCACACTTAGTGGTAATTAATCTCACATTGCTTCTTTTCTCCAACAAAACTATGAAAAATTTCCTTGTGTAATAAGTAAAATCACGTCTACACTTGCAATAAAGACGTGCACATATCTGTTTTTTAAATCTTTTTCTTTGAGTAATAATGAAGGTTAAGAAAAGTTAGATTTCTTCTTTTTCCCGTCATTTGTTTTAGATTTACAAAATTGATGAGTATGAAAGAAATACATTATTTTATTTTTTACTAGGAAAGAAGAGGAGCTTTGAAGTACCTTGTAAAATTGTTGCAATGTGATCAGAAGATCACGGGTTTAAACCTTGAAAACATCCTCCGATAAAAATGCAAGGTAAAATTACATATTAACCCTTATAATTGGACTCATCATAACGAGAGTTTTAGTTCATCAAGTTTGCATTATTTTTTTATACTTTACTAGCAAACCAGATGCAAATTGGTTACCTTTATGATGATTGCAAATTTGAGCCTTAACAGCTTGGAGTAAAGTCGGGGAAAATGAACTAATGAAGATCCACGCAAAAAGAACCTTTAATAAAAGAGTAAGTCGTTAAAATAATAGTCCCTCCTTTTTAATTTAATTTGTGGTTGTAATTTGACATAAAATTTAAAAATATAAGGAGAATTTTTCAATCATATGATCTTAAATTTAAAATATGTTTAATATACTAAAATATATTTTAATTTTATAGCATTAGACATGTCATGTGAAAAATCAAACTTAAAATAAATAAATTGGAACAAAAAAAGTAATCGAACATAATTAAGAACTTATAAAGTCGAAATGAAAAAGTATTGAAGACACTACATAATTAGATATCAAACACTCGATACACCTAAAACTATTTTTAAAATACGATTTATAAAATATTACATCACTTATATTTTTGCAACAAATGCTTGTAAATGACTTCATTATTTTTTATGTGAATAAATTAATTAATCAAATACAAAACAAAAGAGTACACCATATTACGTGTGAAAAACACATATAGTGATGAAGAAATTTTATCTTCAAACTTAGAAGGAGATTAATTTTCAATAGAAAATAGCTGAATTGACATATAATCTCACCTTTTTTTCCTTAAAGAGAAACGAAACCTTAATTTTCTTTTAAAACATATAGATTTCACTTTCTGTTAGTACTGATCGTGGACTTCAATGTCTCGATTTAAAAATATTAAGGAAGCCAAGTCATCAACGTATATTTGTTGCACACTTCCTATGAGTTATGGATACATAAATTAGAGCAGCAAAGTCAACTTAATGGTCGGTTTCGAAATACTATTTATTGTTGCATTTCAACGATTAAAAACGGTGCGATGTTAGGTAGGGAGGAACAATAATTTTCTATCATTTTTCATATATAAAAAATAAGCAAGTAAAAGAAATTATTTTAAAATATTTTTATATAATTTAGATAAATATTTTAAATAAGCGAAGTTGAAGATAGAATGATTTTCTTGATTTTTGAAAATCTGTTTTCCAAAAAAGTATATATCAACCAAGCATGTCGAATACATCCAAAGTGTTTTCACTGCAGTCATTAGAAAGTCTCAATATAAAATCAAATAAGGAAACTGTAGCAACATAAAAATGAAATTTAATTAATTTATGTTGGTATAATATATCATAAATATAATAAATTATAGTTAAAAATAAAATGACAGAATTTTAAATAAAAATTAATTCAGACTGAAGCATAAATATCTCGCTCTCTTTAAAGAGATCTAAATCTGTTGTGGTATAATCTACACCAATCCAACAGTAATACACTTGACTTGTCCCCTCCAGGATGCAACAACTCAACAATGTTGTATGACTCAAATAACTCCGCATTAGTTGAAGAGTCCAAAATTTCACAAAACGAACCTTACTTCAATATATAATTACTCTCTTTTATACATTGAATATAGTTAAAGACTTAAAATATTTTCCTTGTCTCAAACCTCTCTTTCACTAGTGCACACTTCACTACACATTACAATATTTATTCACACTTTACTCTTCTTTTTTTCTCCATATTACATCCTTCTTAGAGGAAGAAACATTACTATTTATAAGTGAGAAATTCATCTTTTCTTGAATAGAATTAATGTGGATATAATAGTAACGTAGATAAATAAATAGAGGATTTATACCGTAGAAGTTACATGAGTCGTAAAGGGGCTTGCCAATTTGAATATGATGTTTTATAATGGTGGGTTCATGAATGTATTATCTCTACTTAATGTAAATAGATATTTCCAAAAGAAAACATAAAATTTTAGTTATATTGTTCCATTGGCTTTTATTTATTTACTATTTTAAAAATAATTTTCTAATCTTACGGGTCACTTTACATATAAAAAAAATTATTATGTTTCATATGTTACTCTCAATATTTATTTTTATATACCCAAATTACTTCTCAAAATATTATATAAAATATCAATTAATATGATAAAATATTTCGAACGGAAGAATTGATGTTACATTAATAAAATGATGACAAGATTAAGTATTAATTAATATGCGGGTAGAAATAAATTTATTAATTTGGAAATCAAAGTTCATTGCGTAATCCCATTTAGTGTCAATTGTCGGTTTAATTTGTAGGTCACCTACGTCAAAGCCGTCACATCCATTCGTTTATGCTGATGTATAAATTCCAACTGATGTGTATTCAATTCAACTTTTTTTTTTTAATGATAACTCATAACAAAGTTTTCGTAATGATCTCCTAAACACGTAAGAATTAAATTTTTGAAAAAATTAATATTTTCAGATATTTTTTTATATAAGAATAAAAAATTATTGTATCTTAAATATAAAGTTAAAAAAAGCCTTTAAAGAATTACAAAATCAAATCTTAAGTTTCAATGAATGATTTTTTTTTTTTAATTTCTCAGTTAGTGTCAGAAACTCGTGGAATTCCAATTAAATCTTAATCACGTATTGCAGAGTCTATTTTTCAGAGTGACGCTTCCAATAAGAATTTTTGCATTTTCAGTACTCATGAGTGATCTTTTATTATTACCATTTATATGACAACAAAAAAATCATATTTATATTAAATATTGGATAATTGTAAGGAACAGCTAATTGAGTTTGTCATGTAAAATGAACGCGTGAAAATAGCTAAAAGACATTTCGATGTTGCTTCCGTACGTAGACATTTTCTCCTTCCAAGGAAATAATGTTTAGAGGGGCTTTTTTTTCCTTTTTATATAAGGAAAAATTATATAAAATAGATTAAATTGTAAAACTATTTATTTAAATTGGATCAAATCCTATTTATTTATCTTTAATGGATTCATGTCCAAATTATTTATCCTCTAATCTTATTTTTTCCTTTCCTATTTTGCTCATGATGTCAACATAATTGCTAAGACTTAATCCTATGTAATATTCAATTAGTATATTGATACTATATTGATATCATATATGATTGAACTTCTTTTTTCTGAAAAATAAATAAGAAATAATTAAGAAAATTATTAAAGTCACAATCTCATTTATTAAGCTCTAAGTCCGTATAAAATATATTGTTTGTCATACTCTAACTCAGCCGGTATATTATACAAATACCATATTCAAGTGAATTTAATCTTCTATGATACTCCATTGATATCTTATTGGTATCATGTAGGATTGAACTTTTTTTCTTTAAGAAATAAATAAGAAATAATTAATATTAAACTCTAAATTAATAGAAAATAATATTCTTTGTGATATTTTATCGACATATTGATATCATATCGATATCATATAAAATTGAATTTTGACCCTATACTCTTCGAGTATTTAATATCTAAATTAAATAAGTTCCCTGTCATGTTTAATAACACAATTAGCAAAACTACTTTGAAGGAAATCATGACTAAATTACCCTATTAATATGAGTTTATGTAAACGATCAAGGTAATGGAGAATTAATTTTCACGTAATAACAGGATTTTATTTCCTCCCAAACTTGGTCAGAGCACTTAGTATTTTTAATTTTTTTATTTTTGTCGAGAATTATTATCCTTACTTGGAATATTTCTTTTATATTGCTTTAGAGTCATACTTCTAGTCTTATTTTGCACTTTTTAATGGTTTTATTTTTAATTAATAATGTGTGGTTACTGATAACTGAACTTTCTTAGTAACAACACATTATTAATTAAAATAAAACCATACAATAGTGCAAACTAATATTGAGAATCTTTTTTATGAATTTGAAATATTTTTAATATATATAAGCACTAATTATAAATGTTGACCAATGTATATAATTATATTAATACCACCGTCCACACTACGGCCTTGATCCCCGGCACCACCCCCACCATTGCCCATACATACAAGGTTTTATTATCCCTCATTATACATAAAGGAAAATTGGGAAATTAATTATCTAGAAAATTAAATAAATACTTTTCAATAATTAATGATTGCTTCATTACATATCCTTCCTTGTTATTATTTTAGATGTAAAGAAAATTGAGGAAAAAAAGAAGATATTTCACCACTGAAAAGGGAAGGAGGAGATATTTCAGAATTGGATGATGATACTTGTATTTCAAAACCACACAAATAATACAAGCTCATTTTGACCATACACCAAGCAAGCCCACCTTAATAATAGGATCTAAACCCACACATATTACTTACAAAAATAAAAAGGGGTAGGGGTGGAGGGTTCCACATATAACGATTTAAAAATATCTTAATTATGTACTGTAGTTTGATAGCTACACTTTGTAACTACAGTTATAGCATCATTTGTATAATTTGTATAGTATTAGTATACTTCATATATTGTCTGTATATTTCAATATACAATTCGAGCACACTGTTTGTATAATTCGTCATACAATTCATGTTGTTTGCATATTTTGCTATACAATTTGATTCACACACAACTTTTGTATAATGACATACAACGATTGTATAAATCATGCGAATTATAAAAAACTCAAATTATAATTGCAACTAAATGTTTGTTGCGAGCCGTAATTAATTCAAACTATAGGTATATTAGTTAATTAACTAGTATATGTTTGCTAATTCACATAATTTTTTTTTAGGAAAAAAGGATTAGGGAGTGTCTAATATAGATTGAATTTAATAAATGAGTTGAGTTGATAAAAGATCAAAAGTTAATTCTTTTGAAAAGCGAGTTGTGATCCAAACCATCAATTTTTACAAAATTGTCATCTCTTTGATTGTTCTTTACACATTAAATTTTTAAAAAACATCTTTTGAAAAATATTTGACAAGATTTTTTACGAGTCAATTTGAATTACATATTAATCTAATTTTTTGATGAACTAAAACGACTAGACTTGAAAAAAAAAAAAGCCGATGAATTGAACAAACAAATACCATACCAAAATGGGAAAATAA
>JAOTQR010000045.1:15461004-15489769 GCA_025774065.1 Solanum ossicruentum | reverse complement strand
AAAATAAAAAAAAAATCATAAAAAATAAAAAGTAAAGATTATGAACATTTTAATATATTATATTAAAAATAATATGAATATACATAAAAAGTAAAAGGAAAATATTCAACTGAACACCAATATAAAAATCACTATATTTTTATTTTGAGATTAAATATTTTTATCCTTTGCACTAACCGATTGAAAATGTCAGGGATGCTTGAAAATTCTATGCTTGAACCCAAAAGGAAGTTTAGGTTCAACAAATCCCCTTCTCTCTCTCTTTCCTATTAACCATTTGTTTTCTCTCTCCATATATATAAAACCAATTCTGTTAGACTTAATACCTCCACTTGAGATACCCTTCATTTCATCTACTCTTATCAACTCTCTATGGCATTTACATCAACTACTTCCAACTGAAAGAAAAAGAAGAGAATTTCAATTCCCATAAAAAAATGAAAATCTGCTTCACACTCTTGATCTTTCTCTCTCTTTTCACATTCTCACAATCACAATCCACTTGCAAAAACAGCACAGATTTATCTCTTGTTTCCAAGGCTTTCTCTTCAGTTTATGGCTTCAACATCACTTGGTTCACCTCAAACTGTTCATCTCCAATAATTGAGATTAACTTATCTTCAAGAAACCTAACTGGCAGTGTCTCATGGAACTACTTGAGAAATTTGTCTCATCTTCATACCATAGATCTATCAAACAATTCCTTAAAGGGTTCTGTTCATCCTCTGTTTTGGTCCATTTCATCTTTGGTTCAAGTCAATTTGTCAAAGAATAGGCTAGGAGGAGCAGTTGCTGTAGCTAGAGCAGCATCATCTATTCAAAGACTTGATCTTTCTTTCAACAGGTTCACCAACTTAGGCTCTGTTTCTTATGGTTTTCCTAATCTTACTTCTCTTGACCTTTCACATAATGATATCAAGATTTTGCCTTTTTGGTTCACCAACCTAACTGAGCTTGAAAATTTGAGCATTTCTAGCTGTAAAATTTCTGGTAATCTAGAACCCATTTCACATATCAAGTCACTAAAGCATTTAGATGTTTCTGTCAACCACTTGAATGGGAAATTTCCCAATGATTTTCCTCCTCTGTCCAGTCTCAATTTCTTGAATATCTCATTCAATAACTTCACTGGAGTAATACCTCAAGACCAGTTTACTAAATTTGGGAACTCTTCTTTCATTCATGCTGGCCATTTGCAAATCAAGAATCACTCACCAAATCCCAAGAATTCCTCACAGTCGCACATTAAAAATCATAACTTTACAACCCCAACACACAAGAAAATGTTACCTATGAAACATGAACCTATCAAACCAAAAACACAAAAGCCCAAATCAAGAAAGAAAGTTTTAACCATAGCTGTTTCATCTTCTTCAGCATTTCTAATCTTGGCCATGGGTTCAGTCATTTTGTGTCTATACAAGAGGAGAAAAACAATGGCTAGGAAGAATAAATGGCTAATCTCAACACCAATACAAATACCCTTTAGAATGGACAAATCAGGGCCATTTTCATTTGAGACAGAGTCAGGAAATTCATGGGTTGCTGACATAAAAGAACCAAGTTCAGCAGCAGTAGTAATGTTTGAGAAGCCATTGATGAACCTAACTTTCAAAGACCTCATAGCAGCCACATCTCATTTTGGGAAAGAGTCATTGTTAGCTGAAGGGAGATGTGGACCCGTTTACAGAGCCGTACTTCCAGGTGACCTCCACGTGGCAATCAAGGTCTTGGAACATGCTAGGGAACTAAGCCATGATGATGCTGTTGCCTTGTTTGAAGAACTCTCCAGACTTAAACACCCTAATCTATTACCTATTTCTGGTTTCTGCATTGCAGGTACGAAAATCTTCTTTTTTATCTCCTAAAATTTAAATTTCGAGAATTAAACAATTTAATTTTAATGATAAAATAAAAAATATCTTTAGAGGTGAGCATATTGAATGCACTCACGTGGAGGATGGGATGAGAAATAGGACAAGGAGTAGTAAATGAGGCAGAAATCTTTGCAACCATAGAAACGTAAGCAGTAGTTATGATTACATACAACAAGAAGAGGCAGTAAATAGGAATGCGTGAATTATTTGGATGTTAGCACTATCACTACATGAGTCAATTCAAAACTGCTTTGAATGCTCTCTGTAAATTGCCTCCATTTTTCACCAAATAAAGTCAAACTTTCAAATCTTATGCCAGAATGGGATTTGAAAAATACGGAACTACAATCCATTCTTTTACTAATCACACTATACTATACCATCAAAAATTATCATCCAAACAAGTTGTAAGTGTGCGATACTCCATCCACTCAAAACTTCTATTGTGAAAGATTAATTTATTAATATAATAAGTTTATTATTTTATTTTTATTAATCGATAGAGTTTCAAATATATTTATTTAGAATATTTTTAAAAAAATTAATTTAATGATAATAAATTGAGGATATAATCAGAAAAAATATTTTATCTTGATTTATCAAAAATGTTAAGTAAAAGTAAAAATTAAAATAGGAATTTTCATGACAACTGAATTTGGAGGAATTAATTTCAAAAGTTTCATCGCTCGATAGGATAAGTACTCCTTTTGTGTAATTTTTTATTTGTATGTTATACTATTTTGGGATGATTGATAGTATTTAACTGTTTTATAAAATCAATGAATTGTTTATCATTTTGTATCTATTTCATTCTTGTTATTTATAGTATTTATTTTTTAATTAGATGGATTATATTTAATAAGCATGTGCTAAAATTATTTTTATGATTTATCATTTTTTAGTTGTTGTGTTAAGTTAATAGCAGTGAACACTTTTTTTTTTTAAAAAAAAGAGGCCAGTAGTTTATTCATCTTTGGGATTAAATGATGGAACAAAATAATTTTGTGATTAATTGATAATTCAAACTAAATGTCATGTACCAAAATGTTATTTGTAAATTACAATATAATAATGCTCTTGGTAAATTGTTTCCATTTATGTACCAATAAAGTCAAACTGTAAAAATCTTACCAGATTGGGGAGTTCAACCTTGAATTGTGGTTTTTGGGAAGAATGTTGCACAAATAATATCCATAAATTATTTTTTTCTTGGAGTTGGAGGATATTTTAAGTAAAAATATATTTACCTTTTAAAAGCATTAATGATTCAGACGAATGTCATTTTCAATTGAAAATTATTTAAGTTGGAAAATTATTTCATGACATGTATTGATTGATCATTCTAGTATTGAAAGCCCTTGAGGACTCTTCTAAGTTACTAACCAAAGAAAAATTGCTCCATTTGATAAGAACATAGTCCAATTTATTTTTCCTTTCAATCAGGTCATATTGAAAAGCTAGTAGTTTAATACTTCCCTTTCACGCAGGGAAAGAGAAGCTAGTGTTATACGAATTTATGGCCAATGGGGACCTCCACCGATGGCTACACGAGCTTCCAACTGCTGCAACCAACGTGGAAGATTGGACAACCGACACGTGGGAGCTACAAAATGGGTCCCAAATAACGTCACCCGGGAAAATGGAATGGCACACGCGCCATCGCATTGCAGTAGGCATAGCGCGTGGACTAGCCTACCTCCACCACGCGCAGTCGAAGCCGGTAGTTCACGGGCATTTGGTGGTATCTAATGTCTTGCTCGCCGATGACTTTGAGCCTCGGATAGCCGATTTTGGGCTGAGCCAAAATCAAGCTGATTGGTCCAGTGAGATGGATGTGTACGATTTTGGAGTCATATTGATGGAGCTACTAACAGGAAAAACGGGCTCGGATGACACGATAAAGTGGGTGAGGAGGCTAGTGAAAGATGGACACGGAGCGGACGCGCTCGACTCGAGACTAAAACTCGATGGTGACTCGGTGAGTGAGATGGTGGAGTGTCTCCGAGTTGGGTACTTGTGTACGGCAGAGACCCCAAACAAACGGCCTAGGATGCAACAAGTTTTGGGTTTGCTGAAAGACATACAACCCCACCAACTAGGACAAAATTTATAATCTTTTAGACAAAACCACTCTCACTAAAGCGCGTGTTTTGCACGAGGAGAAAGATGGACAGGCAGCATTGCATTATTGTACTCCCATGTGTTTGATTGACCACTGAAAAGTCAACAGTACAAGCCACCTATCCACTCAGGTTTCCACTTCATCAATAGAATGCAGTCACGTGCAGGTCACGTGCTTTGACTGTCAGGAAGTGTAGTGAGAGGGACATGCTTGCTTGCTTGTCTCATTTTATTCCCCTCTTCTTTTCTCTACCTTTTTTATTTTGTAGTTTTGTATAGTATAGTACTATAAAATTAGAAAAAGAAAAAAAAAAAGGAGTTTGAACAATAATTTGTTGGTATTTTTTTTTTTTTTACAGATTTTATTTATTTATTTAGGGATGGGTTGTTGTTATTTTCAAGTGGAGCAGAGAAGGCAGAGAATCCCACTAATTGCTTGTCTCATATAAGGGGCATTAGAATCATCAACTCCTTTAGTTTTCTTTTCTTTTCTCTTCTTTATTTTTTCTCTTTAATTTAAACTTTTCTTGTTTGTTTGTTCTTTTCCTTTTTCCATTTATTGCTTTATTCCCTACAATATTTTTATAGGAGCAGTCTTTAATTTTTTTGATAGAGGACAAAAGGGAGTGATGATATATACATAAAGTGGGGTTTAGAACAATCTTTTCTAAAGTATTGGGTCAAATATTGAACCAATGAAGGTATCCCATGGGGATTTTTTACTATCTTATTATTTTCATTATATTTAACCTTTGTAGCATTTGGATGCCACCAAGGCCACATGTGGTGCCTTTAACCTTCAAAAGAAAATTCATGGATTTGAAATGTTGAGAGTCAATTTTATAGGCAAAATTTCCACTCTATCAACTAGTAGCACATAATTTTGACTTGTTCTCACGGTTTGGTATTAACAAGAGAGATATTCTTCCTTCTGTTATTAAATGACTATTATATAATTTCTGTTTTTCTTTAATAGATGTGTTATTTGAATAACGATCATAAAAAAATGGTTAATAAATGAAATGGTATGCAAATTTCTTCTTGTTTTTTCGAATTTCTATATTATACGCTTTAACTTTACAAGTAACTTTTATTTCTAGCATTTTGGGGTGTCCATAGACTGTTTCAGTCAAGGAAAGAAGTGGCATAAAATCCATATATTGGGAGTTCTCATTTGTTTAAGGAATAACAAAAAGAAATATTGAATTAAAAGAATGATTGAAGGATGAGTAAAATATTTATCCATTGGTTATTGTATGTTCCAATGAAGATTTGGGGGGTCTGATTTATTTGGGGATCGAAATAGTGAGGGAAAAGTATTTAAAAAGCAAAATCAACATGTATGGAAGCTCCATTTTCAATTGTCTCTCTTTCAAAGGTTTGGTCCTTTAACCTTTTTACTTTTCCCACTTTTCTTAGATGTAATATCATCAAGGCCAATGTAAAGAAATTAAAAGGCAGAAACTCCTTTGGCTCCTTATCTTATACATAAGTTTTCCCAACCTAAAACAAGAATATGAGATACGATATTTAAGTGTCATAGGTATGAATATTGTCTAATAAAAAAGGTGGTGAATACGATATTAAAATAAGTGTAATTTCATAATTCATACGAGATAAAGACTTACTTGGGAAGATAGTTGAAAGCTTACGAGTTTCTATAAAAATGTACATAATTCTAAATCTCAGAATAAGTTAGTGCGCAGTTGAGCTAAGTTTTTAGTTTCGTTATTACATAAGGTTATTTGAGTTTTTGTTCCTGATGTTTATGCATTGATATAGTGAGGTTGATTGTTGAAAAGAAAAGGAGGAAAGTAGGCCAATATGATCAGTAGAAATGTATTTCCTAGACTATGGCAAAGAATAACATGATGTGATTATTGTTTAAATCATTAAGAGAATAGGTACAATGATTTTTTATTTTTATCTTTAAAAAAATAGCACCCTCGAGAAGGTGGGCGTGATGAGGTTAACTAATAAGTAGCGATTACCGAAGAATATGATGAAATGAATGGGTTTGCTTCTTCCTTAATGAGAGGTTTTCGAGCTCGAATCTTTGGTACGAAAAAAATTCTTGGTATGGAGTGTTTTCTCCCAAATGGGAACAAATTCTAAATAATTGAACTTCAATATGAGTACCAAACACCGAGGCAGGAGAATGAAAAATCTCCTAGGGGCGAATTTGGTAATTAGATCCAACTATATATGCTTTTGAAAATGAAAAAGAGATTCATGTGTTGTCCAAAGAAAGAAAATTGGGACATGTTTGGATCTAGAAATATGAATAGGTAAGGGGGTAAAGTTAAAGTCATCGAACGATGGTCCATAGACCAAACAAGAGAACAAAACTGGAAAAGAAGTTAAAACAGTCCACTGAATTATGTGTGACGAACTATGATAAAGAAAGACATTGACGTTTACATGAAACTACAATTGAAAATCAAAGAATTGATATTTACGTGCCGTGTGGTTCTTTTATTTTATTTTTATTTTTATATGAAATTATATTATTATAATTAGTCGAACTTAAATGTAAACATAAACATCAATAATTCATATAACTAATTTTGTTTTATTCAGAATTGAGGTGAAGTACTAAAACTTTTCTTGTTTTTGCATATATTTTTTATACAATAAAAGAACAACACAACGGCACACTAGCACAAACATATTGCTTATATATTATATATTTGCGTTGGCTCATCTTAGCCTAAAAAGCTATTGAGTTTACCTTTTAAGCCCAAATCTTAAATGTATACAAAATAAAATATGATTTATTTATCATAAATCAATCACTTTTATTGTACAGAAGTTTCCGCATATAGCCACTCAAAAGTACCCTAATTATACTTTGTAGATATAGTTTGGATAGTTACATGCCGTAACTATAGTTATAGCAGCGTTTGCATAATTTTTGTAATATTCGTATACGTTCGTATAATTTGCTATACAATTTGCCGTTTTTGTATAGTGTTTATATATTGTGTTACACAATCCGTGCACAACATTTGTATAATTCGATATACTATTCACAGTGTTTGTATATCTGCTATAATTTGATCCGCGCATAATGTTTATATAAAATAACGTGAATTATACAAAATTCAAATTGTAATTACAGCTAGATGTTTGTCTTGAGCCATAATTAACTCAAACTATAATTATGTTAGCCAATTAATTAGTATATATTTGCTTATCCGCGTAATTTTTTTTTTATTTACGAAAATGTCCAAAATTGGCCCACGATGAGTTTACCTTCTTTCCGCTAGTGTAATTTTGCCTGCTTTCGTTCGTGACTTCCCTTGCTAGGATAGTTTATTTGTTTCATTTTTTTTTTTGTGTTTATCCCTCTATTACTTTGACATAATTTTGACATCTGAACATTGTTTCCTTTGAGTTGACTAATATTTTCTATGCAAATTTAATTAAAACTGCAAACGATGGATATTGATTATTTTCCAATGAGAGGGATGAAAAAGTGATCCATGAATGTTGTTTTTATGTTGGACGACACATTCATACAGCCGAATAAAAATAGATATCAAGTTTACACTGTAAATCAGTATTAACAAAATTTAATTTTCAAAATAGTAGAAGAAGAATGATATAATTACATCAAATGACCATTAGATCATTTCAATTACCAGAAAATGGTCAATTTCTTCTCTACTTTCATCATCGGCCTCGTCTTCTTCTTTTTCTATATTTTTTTTTAGTTCTTCTGCTTCTTCTACCAATTTTTTGAGTTTCTCTTTCCAGTTTCTTCTTCCAATTCTTCTTCTTCATCCAGTTTTTTCTTCTTTTTCAAAATTTGATGTATCGTTAACGTGATCCATTTTTGAATGATTTTTATAGCACAAGACTCAAGACATCAAGAGGATTTCATATTTAAATATTGAGATTTTTTAGAGGTGAATTTAAGCTAATCTAGATTTGAATAGTTGGTGTATATTCAATGTATATTTCATGTGTAGTCAAGCTACATTCAGTTTTTTGAGTGGATCATAATATAAATTCAATGTATCGTTCATGTACAAGTAAGCTTATACTGAATAGTCTGAGTATATTCTCTATGACTTTTCACAACCTATATTTTATAGTCACTATATATATTAATAGCAATTTTTGTTATTTTTTATGTAAATAAAATACGACTATATTTGTTATAAACTAGGAAAACTCACTTATATATGCCATACTAAGAAAATATTTACCATTTATTATATTCATGGGTCGAAATTCTTACCTAACTGTGCATTAACTTTCGTATTCGTTTTGCTAGATCCTAAGGGTTCTCGGAAACAGTCTCTCCACTTCTATGATATAGCGGCCAGGTGTGCATACAATCTACCCTCCCAAGACCCCACTTGTGAGATTTCACTGGATATGTTGTTGTTGTTAGTTATTTTGCTAGATCCTAATTCAAGCTTAAGTTGTTTACTAATAGTTTAGAAAGATCTTTATGATTTATATGACTTAAAAGACACCAGCAAAATAGCAGTTCTATCTTTATTGAAATAGCAACGTCTATGACAACAGTCGAATTTATACAATCTACTTTAATCTAATTTTGCAATATAACATAATGTAATTAAATTATTGATGAAATTCCTATTGATGCTCAAAATATATAAACATCATAAAAACATTCCATTTAGATATTATTTAAAGGTAAATCAATATATTTTAATTAAAAGAAAAACACAAATAGGTGAAAATAACACATTACGAATAATAGCATATGTTGAAAAACTCACATAGCCTATAAAATCTCTTCGATCCGCACAAATGAATATGATGAAAGTTATTAGAACTGTTGAAACTTGAAAAATATCGAAAACATCTTCACCTGACAACATAATGTCAATCAACAATAATACAACGATACATATAAGATTGTTCGAAGAAGAAGATGTCTCTATGATATTTGTATGGGATAGCATATACATAATGTATAAGTTGTTCACAGAAAAGAAAATGTGGATCTAAAGCGAGGTTATCCTGAGGAAGACATTGGTCACTTTGAAGCGCATTTTAGGAATGATTACGCGCCATAATTTTTTTTTTTTCATAAACAAGGTAATTAGGTTTTAAAGTGAAGAAGGATCTTTTTAATTATTTAAGGATATTTTTAAGCGAGGGGTGATTGTGTAATTTAATATTCATATTTTAGAGTTCATCTTTTAAGGTAGGATAGTAGTCCCACCGTCTCAAATTATTTAAAGTTCAAAAAGAATATTCGAAACTTTTTTTATATTTTTCTTTTTCATTTATTGAAGTTTTATATTTTCTAGAAAATAAATTATACTATATATTTATAATTTCACAAAAAAAATACTGAAAAGTATAATTTTAAATTTATTTTTGAATATTTTTTTAATATGTGTGCATTACCTCATAAATTCAATTAATATGAGATAGGGAAAGTATAACATATAATACAGATATATAGATATAAATAGATAACAAAATATATTTTTATTCATTTTATTTTATATTAAAGGTGATTAAAGTATCGAATAGTTTTACAATAATGATTAAATCTTAATGAACAATTTTTTTTCCCGGCCCCACCTTTACTACTGAAAGTTAATTCAAATTAGAAAAATTATGTACTCCATATTTTTTCAAAATAAGATAAATAAATCAAAAGGGAGTTTTAGGTATTTTTACCCGTATCACTTTCCAGCCCAACTCCGGTCCCTTCCTAAACCCAATTACCCAAATAGCTTCCGACGGAGACCTCGAATCTTCAATTTTTCAATATTCCAAAACCCCAAATATTTCAAAACTTCGATTCCCAATTCACAAACTCGAAACCGTAATTGAATCGTAATGGCATCACAGAAGAAGGAATCGGAGGGAATCGCTCTATTGTCTATCTATGGCGACGACGAAGATGAGGACATGGAAGAACATGAAGAAGAACAAAGGGAAGAAGATGCACAAGAATATAGACCTGAATCTCAAAACTTCGCCATTACAATGGACACCGAGCTCCAAGATGATAACAACAAAGTTTTGGGGTCTGATTCGGGTCGGAGTTCGACTCCTTCACCACTAATTCAACAACTTCAGCAACAACAGTCTGTTGAAAATATGACACCTAATAAGGTTTCAAATTTCGGTGTTGGGTCTACCACTACGACGCCATTAATGTCCGTCTCGTCTCCAAATCCTCAGCCAATGGAGTTGAATTTGAATGTGAATGTGAGTAGAAGAGCAAGGCTTACTATTGTTGATTATGCTCATGATGAAGTTACTATGTCACCGGAGCCTGAGGTATTACTCTTATTTATGGTCTATTTACTATTGGATTTTGCTTTTTTATGCTTGTTCAATACGGTTTGGAAAAAAGATGAGAAAATTAAGCATTTTTGCTTCTAAATCATGCTAGAAAACTCACGTTTAATGGGATACTATTCGAGAGTTATTCATTTAATGCACCTATCTGTTAGGAGTTGACCAGAGTTTCTTCTCTCTTTCGGTGGTTGAATGTAGGAAGGAGAAATAATGGCCAGTGGAAGAGTCATGTATGGAGAGGAACTTCAAACTGCTAGTGGTACGTATGCTTTGTGTTTTCTCTATTCAGCTCTGCCTCGCGTGCTGTTTTGTTGTTATGGCCCTTGCTCGTCTGCTTAGATGAGTTGGCCAAGGAGTTATGCATAGTGTGGTTTACATTGTTCTCGACAGGCAACTATTGTAATTCAACCAATTTTTTTATAATTCGGCCATCTTAAGTTGCATGACAGCCTCTCCAAGGGAGTGACCCCTCTCCATTTACATAAGCTATTTTTTTTATAACCATGGTGTCTACGCCAGCTTTCGCACACCTTGATTAACCTCGACTAATTCTCCGAGATACCTTCTACTTCACACCAACAACAGGTAGTAGGTAAGTTTGTCCACCAAGGTTAGGACACATATGGGAAGAAATCACATAGTATGTTTTGTCTTTGCTGGTATTTGAACCAAAGATCTCATTGCTCTCAACCCACTTTATTGACTGCTAGGCCACACCCTTGGATGCCCATTTACCAGAACTTTTTACAATCTCAATTTCCATCTCCCCTTGTTCATGTAATCTTATAAGAATTGATATGACTTGTTGTAAACTCCACCTGATAATAAAAGAAAGTAGGTCTGGCAAGATACTTTTGGTATTTTATACATATTTTGTTTATGTGTCAAAAGTCTTATTTTTTGTTTATTCCCAGTCCAGTCAAATAATTCAGAATGAATTGGGACAAGGGAGTGTTTTGTAAGCTTATTCAGAATGTATACATGGGAGCAACTTTTGGATTAAAAGAAATCATTTTTAGCTGGTTAGCTTGTCATTTGGTAAGAAGTTGGCATTTACAGTGTTTTGATCCATATAGTTGATATTTATGTAAAAAAATGTCTTTCATATTTATAAAGTTGATGTATGTACTTCGTATGAGACAGGATTGTCTGATGTAACTCCAATCATCAAAGTCAAAACTAACACTCTTATCGTTTTACTTTATTAATTTGGGAGTTCTAGCTTAAAAATCTTACTTCCTTTTCAGTTGAATTTACAGAAAAGGCATCACCAGCTCTTCAGGTTAGAACACCTAGCACTCAAACCCCTCCTCAGTCAGCTGAACCAACTGATCACATGGATGATACTATGGATTTTGCTGTTAATGAAGGACATGGAGTAGCTGATGAATCTGTTATGGTTCCTGCAGAAGAACAAAAAGAAGTCGAGCTGTTGGAGAAATTTCTTCCTCCTCCACCTAAGGAAAAGTGCTCGGATGAATTGCAAGTAAGTGGGGATAGTATTATTTTCCAAACGGGTACTAGAAATATGCTTTCATTAAATGTATATGCACTATTCTGAGGTAACTCTGAGTTTTCTATAATAAACCTTTAAAGTTGAAGCTTGCACCCTCAGACTTGTTTCTGTAGTGTACATTTAGATGATATTGGTAACTCATATGTGTCTTGCTTTTTTTTTTTTTTACTTTTTTCTTTTTGTGGTTTGGAAATGAATTTGCATTTTATGCAGCGCCTTTCTGTAGTAGTTGGTGAAGGAGTGTTTACAAGAGGACTGGCTGACCACAAATTCTGTGCTCGCTAAATCTCGCTCCTCTTACAGACAGAATATCTCATTCTTTCTCCCCCTTTCACTGAGACACACACACATGTACACACACTATGCATAAACATCCGAAGATGTACCAGTTTTCTTCTACTTTTTGAAAAACCCAGAGTGGTCTACAATAAGCTTAGTTTGAAAGTATATAATGCTTTTTTCATAGGCAAGTTTCGAAGTTGGCGAGAGATGTAGACCCCAAAAAATACATGTATCTAGTGTCGTTTGGTTATTTGTGGATAACTGGTACTGGTAACAAAAGCAAACCTTTATTGTACTAGGCAACCGGAAACTGCTTGCCCAATTGGAATACACTAAAAATCAATGTTGTGAAAGGCGCTCGCCTTAGCACTTTCAATGAGAGGTGAGGCGAGACGAGGCAGGGTTGCCTATTACTGGCGAGGCAAGGTCGCAAAGGCGAGAGGCGCTGTGACAGAGGCGTCGCCTTCTGTATAAAAAGATTGATTCAGCAATTTAAAAATTAAAATGTAAAATTAGGGTTTATTTGTGACTTCGAATGTCAAACTCAAAGTCGACTTTCCTCTTCAGACTTCAGTGCTCAGGCAACTTCATGTATGTCTTCTTCTTTCTTCTCGTTTCTTCATCTTTTTCTTCTTTGTTCTTTCTGCTTTCTCATTAACCATCCAGGCATTTTTTTGTTCTTTTTGGCTTTATTCTCAATCTGCAATCTGCCCAGATTCTTCTTTCTCAACAACATACCAGTGGAATCCCACAAGTGGGGTCGGGGGAGGGTAGAATGTACGTAGACCTTACCACTGCCTCGTAGAGATAGAGAGGTTGTTTCGTGGGATAGTTTCTTCTTTCTCATTCCTTTATTTTAGTATTGCTTGTCTTATGAATTATTGAGTCATTCAAGTTTTGGACTTTTTAGTATCTGCTATTTACTTTTAGTTTTTGAATTGAAATATTTGCTAGTATGTTATTGCCATTGAGATTTTGGTTATTTATTTTTGCAATTATTATTTGAACTTTTTGGCATTTAGTGGTGCCTCACTTCAGAAACGCGAGCACGTCGCCGTGCGGCAGACCCTTGTTGCCTTTTGTCACCTTTTGCCATCCAAGCATAGCTAAAAAGAAACTATTGATTCTCGATATGAGAAGATAATGGTCATTGATTATCGAAACTATATGTGACTGCTGGGGACATGTCTAATCATAAGAATCTAGAATCACTTTATTATTTCTTCAGACTCCTGCTTAGATTTCCTCAACAGAAATGATTAATTGGATACTAAGAGATTGGTTTGAGAGTTTGTGAGTTGGAAATTAAGCATTCTGATGGTTTTGTTTTCTATATTCCTTAATCTTAGTGAAACATTTGAAACTAACATTTTTGCATATAAGATTTGTTTTGTTAAATGTGTTTGCTTGATAAATATTATTAAGTGTTTCTCTTCCATCAGAAATTTTTTATTTTTTTGGTGAGAAACCCCTGTTTTGTTGTTTTATGAAGCTATCTCTTTACACAGAAAGCATGATAAACTCTTGATAACTTTATGATCTAATCCAGTTTGTAACTGGTGTTCATCCAATACGTTGATGCATTATGTTCTAATTGTGATATAAATATATTTTGCTCAATCCTGTATCTTTATAAAAAATTTCAGTTGATCTGAAAAAACATACAAACTGAGAGAAATTGAACTAAAAAAAGAGAACATGGAACCAGACTGAACTTATTTTGGTCTAGAGTGAAATTTAGTATTTCAATATCAAAAACCAAAAAACCAGATCCAAATAGTACAAAACCAAATTGAATCTAGAATCACAACAATACATGCTCTAGTATCATAGAATTGTTGCGTTTCTAGGCTTGCTTGTCTTTCAACAGCATGCTTACTTCTTTCTTGTCCAATATGCCTTGTGGTCCGTTGTCTTAACTGGATCCTTCATATTTATATTTCTGGAGATACTGAAAATATTTTCTGGAGATACTAAATGATTGGGAAGAAAAGATGTGTAAATAGAAATATCTGGTGGCGTTCTTCTCATTTGATTTGCACATTCTTGGATATCACTTTCTTCAATGTTTATTTCTGCTTAGTTGGGAATAGGTGGATATTATGAGTGCATTACACTTCAGTGGTTTGTATAGCGCTAATTTTGTTCAATAAACCATTAACAGTGTGTAACTTAACTGTTGGCTGCTTTTTCAAGAATATGATTAGTTAAAGTTCAGACCAGTACTTGCTAAGAAAAGATGCTTGTATTAGCAGAGGACTCAGGGTAGATTCATGCCAGTGGCATGGGGGATGATACCTTCTTAAGTATAATTAGCTTTTTAGTGAAGAGGCAGTGGTGAAGGGGAGCCTTGGAGTACTGGTAAAGTTGTTGCAATGTGACCAGGAGGTCACGGGTTCAAGCCTTGGAAACAACCTTTGGTAGAAATGCAAGATAAGACTACGTACAATAGATCCTTGTGGTCGGGCCTTTCGGACCCTGTGCATAACGGGAGCTTTAGTGCATCGGGTTTATCCTTTTTAGTGAAGAGGCAGTGGTATCCCCTCTAACATGTTATTGACTTGTTTAATTTTTCTGTTCAATTCTCATCTGATGGTTTGATGCAGTTGAAGTCTGGTGTCTCTCCCCAAAGAGATACTCGGTCTCATTCCTCATGCACCATGTGCAGAAGCTATATTGTTTTGGGATAATAAACAGTAAGAAGGTATAACTTATTTAAGGATGACAATGTCTAACACATTTGTGACTGTGAACCTAAGGGGAGGCCAGCTTCCCATTTCTTGATGAAGCTTGCATTTCCTGTAATTTCATATCTAGATTCTCAACTCTTCAAATAGTGACAATTGTTTGTAAAAGCCGTCTTCATTTATGTATGGTTGATTTTATTGGATCATTGTCGCGTTGGATGCTCTTTTATCTTTTACTGAGATATTCCGGAGCTCTACTAGCAATTTATGTCCTCCCAACAAATGACTCCTTATAATTTCTACTGTGATTTTGATCATTTTTGTCTTCCCTTCCAATTTTAGTGAACCTTACCATTTATGTATAAGAAGGTCTTTTGATGTATTCTATTGCATAGATAATTGATTTGGCAATTCATTGTTACACTCTTTTCTTGTCGATGCATTCTGCAGGAAAAGATCGTGAAATTTCTTGCTCTAAAGAAGACTACTGGCAGAAGCTTTAACGCAGAAGTACGCAACAGAAAGGAGTATCGGAATCCAGACTTCTTGCTTCATTCAGTGACATATCAAGATATTGAGCAGATAGGATCTTGCTTCAGTAAAGAAGTATTTGATCCGCATGGATATGACAAAAGTGACTTCTATGATGAAATAGGTTACTAGCAATATAATTTCTGACTTTTGTCTATCTTTCAGTTGGACGTATCTACTTTTGAGTGGCATTGTTTATGGAATGTTTCAACAGTTTTTGCTACTTCTGCTGTTATATTTTTGTAACAAAATAGTTCATTTTGTGGATCTGGAAGTCGTATGACTATGACTTTTTTTGAGAAAGTTCAATTACATCTTGCTGGTGTTCCTTTTGGGTTTTAAATGCTAAAATGGTGAAATTTTGTTTAGTTTAGGTTTCTGACAGGTAGCTGTTAGAAATTCTTATAGCAGACGAAACTTAAGACATTTGCATCCAATTTGAACTTCCATCCTGCATGCGCCCTCCCCCCCAATCTAGAAGCACACACTATATGCATGTTCAACCAAATGGGTGATTTTTCTTCCAGAGTACAGATCCCATACTAAACCACATAAACTGAAAATCCATAACCCCAATTGCTACGGGATTATCTTTTATTTTGACTGTCCTTAAAATGAGTGACTGCATAGTGAAAAGTATGGAGGAATTTTATGTAAACAATGGCTGCTTAGTGGATCTGAAGTGTTTGTCACAAGGATTTCCTGGTGTGTAGTGAATATAATACCTTTTCCTTCCAACTTATTGTGTGGAGCAAGTGTAAAGGATAAATCTATTTCTTTTGAGGTTAAGCTTTCACGAATATTGGTCTGTTTCAGTGTAAGAATAATTTTGCTTGAATTTATAGAAAATTTCTTGTCTTTGAAGGATATCTCTAGTGTTATACTTTATCCAAAAGAAATCTTGACTGGAAAATTTATTTTGTAAACAGAGGCTGATGCGAAGCGTGAAATGGAGAGAAGGGAGCAAGAACGGAAGAGGAGTCCAAAAGTTGACTTCATATCGGGAGGAACACAACCTGCAGCAATGGTTCCTACACCAAAAATTAATCTTCCAATTCCAGGTTACTCACCTTTCTTCCTCGAGTCAATTTCTGTCGCACTGGTTTCAGTTGGCTATTGATTATTGGAGTTCCCTGCGGCCTGCATTACTCATTTGCTCTCTGTGATTCTTTGCAGGGATGGCTCCTGTTCCTGCTGGTGCATTACCGCCCACTGTAGATGTTGTAACTCGGGAAGGTAGACAGAACAAAAAGTCGAAGTGGGACAAGGTTTACATCTGCAAAGTCTCAGTTAAATTGCATTGATTATCGCCAATGCCTCTTGTATTGTAATCCTCAATGCTGCCTTTTCAGGTGGACGGTGATCGGAGAGACCCTGTTTCTGCTGTTGGTGCACATGCAGCACTTCTAACAGCTGCTAATGCTGGTGCTGGTTACACTGCATTTGCGTAAGTTCTTTAAGACTCCCATTTTTACCTGTATTCCTGTAGTTTTAGAATTTTTTTCCAGCCCCCTCCTCACTGCACTACGGGATGCGAAAGCTTTAGATCCATATGGTGGATGGCTACTTCCTAGCTTTTCCAATAAAAATGAGGCTCATGTATTGCTTTCTGAATAATAAATGATGTCGAGTATGGTGGATTAAAAGTTCAACATATTGTTCAGGTCCCATATTGATTTATCTTTTACATAATTGTGGCAAAGTTTCACTTTGGCTTCCTCTTAAGATATGCCTGATTGGTGGAAATGTGCAAATGTTTAGATAGGTTGAGCACATGCTCTGAACATGATTCAAGAATACTTAAAAATGGATGTCTAGCCTCCTATTTATCTTAGAATGGTGCAATATTGGTTTCTTAGGAAGTACTCCTTTAAAGATATGGGGATTCTCTTCTCTTCTTTTGCTGAAATCTTATCTTGTCTTTATATAGTTGTATTCTTAATGTTCCTAATATAGCCATTTTCCGTTGACATTTTTGATAAAAACATCTCAAAATCTCATTCTTAAGTTCGCACAGAACTCGCTGTATCCCTCTGCCTCCCCTTCCCCTAACACACACAAAAAAAAGAGGACAAAAAGGAATTAAAATGGAAGTATACTTAAGTTGAATGGTTCACGTCTAGTAGTGTTTCTGTTAACGAAGGGTATGTATATCAGGACTATAATCATCAGCTAATATAAGAAATTGTAACTTCAATACAAGTCTGCAAAAGGACTTTTGTTTTTGTTTGTAACGAAGACTCACTGGCACTCTGTTATTGTTCATTCATATTAATAAAATAATAGCTTGCCTATCAAAAGGAATCAAAAAAAAAAAACAGATACTATTGCCAAAAAGCTATGAATGTGTTTTCAGTTTTAAAGATTTCATATTCATATCAGGTTTTCATCGTTGATTCAATTTTATAGCATCTCTCTCTCTCTAACATAGAAACTCATTTTTGGAAAGTAAAATCTGTTCGTGTTTCAGCTTAGCAGTTCCTGTGGTGTCTCTACATTCGTTATCTAGATAAATAGTTCTTTTTAGCACCCAAGGGTAGCCTTGTGGTCATTGAAGTGGATTGAGAATCATGAGACATCAGGTTCAAGTGCCAGCGGAGGCAATGAACACTCGGCGTCCAAGCCCTGCTGGACAGAGTTTTACCTGGCATTTGTGCTGCCTGTGGAATTAGTTGAGGGAAAAAAGAGTTTCTGTACTTGGTAGATAGAGTTATTTGGTATCTGTGTGGGTAGTGGTAGGAGGTACCTTGTGGAGTCGATCCAAATACCACAGTTCTTAAAAAAGTGTTCCTTTAGATTTCATCCACTTCTTAGGCACACTGCTATTCTTATTGAGGAAGTCTATTTTTGTTAAGTCAAACTTACAGGAAAAAGTGAACTTCGAATTACAGGGGTCACATCCTAACATACCAGTGTAAAATGCTTTCACACTTAAATTATAGGAGCAACCCATGGTGTCTCACCCACTCACATGCACTTCTCAAACTTCTATTTACGTTTCCCTCCACATTGTTTCTGTGGGTCCTGCAACCCTATCCTCAACGAGTAGCTATTACTTTAGGACTATTGAAAAATAAGATTCATATTTCACCTTTTTACTACCTTTTGAAGTCCAAAAACCTTTTATCCTCTTACAGATGTCTGATGTTTCATTTAGCAGAGGGTGGAGTGATGTTTCATTTTGTTTTCTACAGGCAACAAAGACGCCGGGAGGCAGAAGAGAAGCGACCTAGTGACAAGAAATTAGATAGAAGATCTTGACAATCTAATTTGACATATTGACTGAAGCTATTGCAACCACAGCACCCAAGCATACACGTGGAAGTAATGCCTCTAAAAGAGGTTATGGACTTGGGATCATGATCATCTTTGCTGTTTATAAACGAGCTTTAGAGCTTTCTGTATTTGTCTAACCCTTTCCAACACATCAAGTCCTGCACAAGTGTTGGCACAGACAAAACAGCTATCTGCCTTGGGGCAATGGTGCCTCATTTAGAAAGGCAATTTACTGGCAACACGGAAGAGTTCTATCTACTGTAAATTTGTATACCTTGATGTACTCGATTTTTATTAGTAGTGAAGTCGATCACGGGTTTCAAAGTTAAAGAGTGTAACCAAGAAAGTCATTGGAAGAATTTTCAATACGAAAGCTGCGGACAGTAAATTGTATCAGTCTTCTTTTTGCCCTGTGCGGATAGTGCGATGTATCATGTCTTCTCTTAGCTGTACTCTTTTGACAAGAATAGAATCCTAAGAGCGATGAAAATTTTCAATGTACTTCCTTTGAAAAGTAAGATACCTTGATTTGTTTATGAGTCAAATTTCATCATTGAGTTTATTGTTTGTAGTCATCCAACCGAAAGCAAATTCCTTTTCAAAAGGAACACTAAAGGCCAAAAGGACCCTACCTTGGTCATGTAGGATAAATGTTTCAAACATAACTTGTCCTGTCTTATACTGTCAATAGTGAACTGTAAATTCCGTATGTTATGACCCTTTTTTCAAAATTTAGTTGGATTTTGGGTTCTACTCATGCTAAAGTTGTAATCCACGTCCTTACTTAGATTGGCTTCTTTTTCTATTTGAGGTGTATCTTGTTAGGTAAAGTTGCACACTAAAAGTAGAAGTAAAGAGCTTTTGCATTTTAAATTGGAAAAGTGTGGAGCAATCGATGGTTTCCGATGTCACTCAAACACACTTTCTTAAGCTTTCTCTCCATATTCTTTTTGTAGGTCATGCAGTCCTATCCTTAATGAGTACATACAGCCAATGATACTTTTCCTCTAATATTAGTTTAATTAGTTTAATTTATGAAATCGAGAGAACTTTACACTCAGGGGTCATTTGGTGTGATGTATCATATCACATCATATATATATATATATATATATTATTAGAAGTAGGAAACACCATTCTTCACAGTTGCATTACCATTTTGCCCTTTGACTTAATTAAAATATGATTAGATATTTAACAATAAATCAAAATTTAATTTGCAATAAAAAAATGAAATGGTTACAAAAAAAAACCTTATCTGTTTGCATTCTCTAATTAAATAAATGTCTATTCGACTCCTTTCTATGTAATTTCTATGATTAAATCAAAAATCTTATTTATCTTTTTCTTTCTCCATTTTTTTTGGGGGAGTCTTCTCACATATTTTAATTCATTTAATCGTAACAAAAAGTTGGAATTTTTAAGAGACATTAGCATTTCCATTTAGTTCATTTACTTACCTAATAACTTTTGAGTATTTATTTGCCTCAACTCTAATAACTTATAAAAACTAAAAGGTCGTTCTTTAACTTTTTAAATTACGTTAAATATGCTATCTTAGAAGTTTTGTGATAATGAAAAGTTGTTATTACATATAAATTGTATAATATAGAATCACTATATAGTCTGTCATAGTGGTACATGTCATTATGTTAATAGGTTGATTTTTTTATTTCGTATTTTCTTTTTTTAATGTAAGTATTTAATCTTTGTTGCTTTAATAAGGACAGAAAATTAAGTAATAGATAATGAAGGGCCACATATGTGGATTGTTTTGTTTTGTTTTTTATAAATATTAGAGTTGTTATGTTCATTTTTGTTTACCATTTTCATTTCTATGAAGCTCTCTCTTCAAGTTTCTTTCTTTGATAATTTTCATTACTTTATGTTTTACTACTATTTATGTATTTGATTTTTTATTGAATTTTAGATTCTACTATCAACTTTAAAGGTGTCGTTGCAAATTTATAAGACCAATAACAATAATGGTAACAAATATATCAGATACAAAAGATAAATCATAATTTAATTTATGACGCATATGAATCTACGTTTTTTTCATTAAATTAGATATTTTATGTATATACATTGTGAAAAAAATATAATATTACTCTATTGACACTTGAAATCATGTTCGAATAAAACTGAATATTGAATCATTTATCCAAAACTTTCATTTCTTTTACACGTATAACGTTCAAACTTAAATGTGCAAGTATTGTGTGGAGCAGGTCTTTTGAATTGAATAGTAGGGTGTTGTAATTGGTGTTTGATGCACTCACAAGCAAAAAATATTTTGTCTTATAATAATTGACCTTCCCTTATATTTTGTTGAAGAAATTGTCGATTATAGATGTTTAATTCTTTTATCTCCTTTCTAAATATTCTTACTATTTTCTTTATTATGTGATAATAAATTTTTTATGTTATGTGACTTATTTTGAAAATATGAATTTTGCAAGTTTCATCAAATTGATAGAACTACTTTGTGCAATATTGAGAATCGCAATCATACATCTGCAAATTAAATTAAGTTAATTGTATTGTTTAATAATCAAATTTGATATTACAACCTTTTCTTTACATTTTAAATTATTTTTAGTAATTTAAAAGTTTTCATTATTATTTAAGGGGATTAAATGTTTAATAAAAAACAAAAAGAAAACATTTTTTAAAATATTCAAATTTATGGGTGCTACTCCAATTGAATATTGATTCATGATTAGAGTTCTTAAATTTTTGCTTAAAATTTGCCATTAAATTTGAGGTGTAATTCTATCTATTGATAAATATTGCAAGAGGATGTGGATATGAAAAGTATATATGCATATCCAGAAAGATGTTGAATTAAGTTTTACATCCCTTTTACTTTGATTTAGTTGGCGTTTGCTTAATATGTGTAAATATACAAAGATCTATGTAAACTAATTTAACTAAAAATTGTAGTATATATACTTTTGTCACTTTTTTTTTTTTAAAATTTAAATGGTCATAAACCTAATATTTAAAAAAATAAAATAAGAGTTACAAGAATTACATAAAAAGTAGAATTACGGGAACATTTTTTTTAACTATGTGCAAACAGATTTAAATATTGTCAAATACGGTGAAATTTTTCAAATTGCATAAAATGTTCCAAAATAGCTATCAACATAAAACCAATCATGTACAAATTTTATAAAGTAATATGTGACAAACGTGCAATGCACGTTCCAAAAGACTAATAAGGTATAATAATAGAATAAAATATAGGATTATTTTATCCCCGCATTTGATTAAAGGTATTAGATAGTTCTTGAATTATTTATTTCATCATTTTCACCTTAGTGATAAAATATGTTATCCTGGGGTCAATATTCATATAGTTTGACATCGGAGAAAGTATAATGGAGGGCACATGCCTTTGCCCTTCTATCTCCTGTTTAAATTGGAAATCCTCATTAACTTCTCATTTAATAAACTTGTGAAAAAGTCCTTTTTATCTGGACTATAAAGAGAAGAATTCGTTTTATTATAATTTTCCTTTCTAATGCATGTTTAATTTAGAGGAAAAAAAGTGAAATACTTCTATGTATTTAAATAACTATCCCAATTTAATTTTTAGACATTAACTGTAAAAGAAAATGGACATTCAGATGGCATAATCTCATCAGCTTTCGATCTCTTCCAAAATATTATTAATATAACTTACTCCACTGTCCTCTTTTATGCATACATATTTCTTTTGAATTTCCTCTTAAAAAAAAGCATATTCTTATATACGAAACTAGTTGAAATATATAAGAAACTAATAATCTTTTCAACACTAGTTGTATCCTGCTTTTTTCTAACCTACTTCATATGAAAAAGTTCACATTTTTGTGGAAATGTAAAATAAAATATAAAAAGACGCGTGAATTCTCGTCTTAAAAAAGAAGAAGCAAAAGCTATATTTAAAATCAACTTTCAATTATACACCAGCATATAAAATTAGACATTAAAAATAATATTTTATTTATTCTAGTTGTTATCTTGGAGTAATTGATAAAATTATTGTCATGTGATCAAAAGATCACGATTTCAAATTTTGAAAATAATATATTACAAAAATACAAGATAAAATTACGCAGAATAGACCCTTATAATTGATCACGAACTCTCGTTAGTGGATCAGACTGACTTTTTTAAATTTATTTATTGTAGTCATATTAATATAATCTTTAATAAAATGAAACCCCACCAAGTTGGGTCAATCTTTATGAATGTTTGTTGGATTTGTATTGCGTGTAGTTATTATTGTGAAGTGGACACAAGAGAGGAAAATCCCCTAATTTTCGCTGTCTTTGCAGGGAAAAAGTTGAGAAATTTTGAGCCCAAAACATATTAAATACTACTATAATCTTCCAATAAATAGGCTCGAATATCAATGCTATTTTCTTTGTTTGTACATAAAAAGAGAGACGTTGAAAAGTGTCCTTTCACACGTTTGTCTTACTCAGACACTCTTCTATTTCTGCATGAATTAAAGAATCCAGTAATAATGTAATGTTTTTAGATTCTATTTTCACCAATTGCTGTTTTATTTTTTCTCTTCTCTTCTGTTTTTTAATAAATGCAAAGGTATATAACATTTATGAGGGGTTTGTTTCAGGTAGATAATGAATCAATAATTTATTCACTACTACCATATATGCACGTGAAATGCAAAATTCTTTTCCTAAGAAATAATTATACACTCTCTAATTCTTACTCCATTGCTTATTATATATTATTATTATTATTATTATTATTATTATTATTGACATGAAAATCTGATTTCACCTATCATTTATATATGATATCAATTAACTTCAAGAAAAAAGTTATTCCTTCTATCTCAAATTAATTGAATTTTTGATATTCTTTTTAAGGTTTAAAATAATTGAATTGTCCACAGTTCAAGATAAATATTTGAAATTCTTTTCATATTTGTCTTTTCATTAATGGAACAACTACAAGCGGGAGCGGGGTAAACGAAAGAGCTCGACTGATAAGGAGAGGGGGGCTAAGTGAAGTATAATAGTGGGAAAGAGAAAGGATTAGTCAGACGTTCAGTAGTGGAATTAATGACTTGAAAGTCGAATTCGTCCCTTATGAAAAGAAGGCGTGTAAGGCTAGATCTCTTCTGGATTCCATCTCACTCCTAGATTCAATTCTTATGCTAGGTTCGCCCAAATAAAATATCTAATTTCGAACCCGAAGTTGAATCTTTGGTGGAGTGAGTGATGCCCCAAAGGGGAACGGAGGAAAGGACTTGCTTGAGTTAGCAAAGAATCGACGCATGCCCACCGATTTCTCTGGCTTTCCCGCCGTACCTTACCAGATCCGGGCTGACGGTGTGATGCAGGCCAAAACCGCTTTCAAGCTCTCTAACGGTAGCTGTCGAAGGGTCAAATCGGCTTGTCTTCGCATTTTTTGAAGTTTTATATTTTGTAGAAGATAAATTACAATATATATTTATGATTTTACAAAGGCCAATAGTGGAAATTATGGTGTAAATTTTGATTTTGAATATTCTTTTTAATATGTGTGCATTATCTCACAAATTTAATTAAAATGAGACGCAGAAAATAATTGACCACGAATAAGTCAAACATTACAAGGCATCCTCATACTTGGCTAATATGAGTGGCAAATCACATATTTGGTCCATATCAAATCAAAATTCATTTTTTCCAGTAGCATATGCTATATTTTTAAGAAGAATTTAAATTTTATACTAGCGTAAAATATATTTACACAATCATATCATCGGATAATATCTATGATTTATGGTAATCATAGTTTGATAAAAAATAATAACTAAATTATTATCACAACACGTTAAAAGTCATATATATTATTCAAAAATTTCTATACATATTCAATGAATTACACACGTAATAGCCACACAATTATAAGTTGTGCAAGTATTAGCTACTTCATTTTTTATCTCGTGCAAAATAATACACAAATTGCCTTTATTTATATATTAATTATGTAAATTTCTAATTAAATTATATATTATATTGATTTTAGTATATAAATAACTTTACTTTTTAATAAACCTTATATAAAAATTAACGCATAAATAACTTGTAGTTTTTTTAGGGGTTTGTATCGGTTCAATCATTATCAATTCGGTTTGTCGATTTTTTGTTTTAGTTTTTAAATATGTTAAATTAATAATAAACTAATAAAATAATTTTTATCGATTTTTGATTTATCATTTTTAATCCTTAACAGTTCGATTTTTAATTTATTCGATAATAATGATAATGAGAATTTGCGTTAATAAAAACAGATGGAGTATGAAGACTATATTTACAAACTTGCAAAAGATATAATTAATTAATTATAAACTAAAATCAAGTTGTCCAAATAGTTAAAGTTCTGCTACAGTGTCCATTACTATTAAATTACTAATATTTAATATTTATAAAGGGGTAAAATAATAAATTATTATAATCTTATTGGATTATCTATTTACTTAATAATCCAATAGTAAAAATTGATAATTTAATAATTATTTTTTAAAAATTATAAAAAATGTGATAATTTAATAACTCAGTAATATTTTTATCCATTTGTTATTGTTGGATTCAAATTTTTGGAAAGAAAAGTTTAAAGAGTCCCAAGGGGTTTTGGTTAAAAGATGAAAAATTAAGAGGGTGCAGAATAAAAAAAGGTACAGTTCTGCAAAGACCAGAAACTAACGGTAACATGAGGTGTCTTTGAAGTTCCTTAAGGGGCATTTTCGGAGTATACCCAAAAAAAAGTTTAACGGACACTTTCACACACAATTAAAGACAAACAACACTTGTATAAACCTTAATCTAAGTAAAAATTCACTTTCAAAGAGTGGATTGCAGGTGCTGCTCAATCTTTTTTTCCTCCTTTATATGTAAACAGATACACATCACATCATCTTGACTTCCCTTTCTATCTTTCTCTCTCTCCAATCACCTTTTGTTCTTTTTTTATTTCACTGTCTTTGCTTGTTTACAGCTTTACTTTGAACCAGTATACATCTTTCTTGATTCATTTTTCTGGTACCCAATTGAGTTATTTGTGGAAAAAGATTGTTTTTTTAAGGCAATGGCAGCTCCTCCTAAGCCTGAAGAAATTAGTCATCCTCCAATGGACCAGCTTCAGGGTTTGGAGTATTGTATAGACTCTAATCCTTCTTGGGGTATGAAAAGATTGAATCTTTTCAATGAATGAGCTTGTTTTTATCATTCCTGTTTGATTTCTTTGTGTTTTTATGCATGAGATGAATCTGAGAATTGAATTTGGATGTGTGAAACAGGGGAAGCTATTGCTTTGGGCTTTCAGCATTACATCTTGGCATTGGGGACTGCTGTTATGATTCCTTCATTTCTTGTTCCTTTGATGGGTGGAAATGATGTAAGCTAGTTTTGCTCAACTTTTCATGTTTTTTTTTCCTTCCATCTGTCTAAAGTCCATTTGTTTTTCATTGATTGGAGTTTGAAATGAATTAAAAAAAGGATTATTTTTACAATCAAAACAATCTGCTGAACCTTTTTCATCTTAGACTTAAATTTCAATAAACTTGGAGAAAAAAATGCATCCTCCGTTTTAATTTGTTTGTCTTGTTTTGACTAATATGTAGATGAAGAAAGTAAAGAAATTTTTTGAATCTTGTGGTGTTAGACGTGTCACGCACAGACTTAGAATTAAAAAGTTGCCAAAAAAGAGTAAAAAGAAAAGTAAGATAAACAAACTTATACAGAGTGAGTTTTAGTATGAGTTAAGAAACTAATACTGGTTTTCAGTTGAAGAATCCGGAGATTGGTCATGTTAACTTTTATGATTACTGACTTTGATTTGTTCTTATTTGGTGGCATTTTTTATTCTTAAATGCAGGGTGACAAAGTGAGGGTGGTGCAGACCCTGCTTTTTGTTGAAGGAATTAATACACTCCTACAGACTTTATTTGGAACCCGTTTGCCTACTGTAATTGGAGGGTCATGGGCTTTTGCGGTCCCGATAATTTCCATAATCCATGATTCTTCATTGACAAGGATTGCTGATCCTCATGAAGTAAGTAACACTGATAATAGTAGGTGAATTTTGTTGATTAACTGTTCAGTACGATCTATGTAGTTTATCCATCGAAATTATCACAACTGTGTCGTGTTGCTGATAATAATGATGTAGTCTGTGTATAATTAACCCAATATGTATCCATTTCAAGCAAAATCATCTTGCAAATACCTTTCAATGTGGATATGTGAGCGCGGTGTTTTGCTAATAAGGCAAGCTATATACACTACACTGTGATTGATACTTTCTTGGATAGCCTGCTAAAATTCTTGACCTCCAAGCAGGCAAGGACCAAGTGTTTTATGAATGACTTTATCAAGGAGTGCAAATTTAGTAACCATTTCTCGACTTAAAAATGTTCTTCTAGAGAAAACTTTTGCAGTATTTCTTAATTTGTTTTTTCCCCTCACTTGTAGAGATTCCTAAGTACAATGAGAGCAATTCAGGGAGCATTGATAGTTGCATCAAGTGTTCAGATAATTTTGGGCTATAGTCAACTCTGGGCTATTTGTTCCAGGTGCAAATTATACCCAAAGATGAACTATTTGTTCACTCATAAACATCTCATGTTTATGGCTTCAACTTACTGACTTGCTGATACTTACAGATTTTTTAGCCCAGTGGGAATGGTTCCGGTAATTGCTCTGGCAGGATTTGGTCTTTTCGACAGGGGTTTCCCAGTGGTAGGTTGAGGATCATCTACCAATGACAAACTTATTGTTATATCCATTTTATCGTGCATAATGTTATATGCCTGGTCAGCTGAGACTGATTACTGTCTTGTACTTGTGCAATTTTATAACAGGCTGGACAGTGTGTGGAAATTGGAGTACCAATGTTCATCTTATTTGTAATCTTCTCTCAGGTATGTTACTTTTTGGAGCTTTAAGTTAGCACTCTATTTTGCTTCCTGCTTATATGAACTAAATTCATATTTTTGACCAGTCAGTCTTCTTTTACAATGACGATAATCATGAATAGAGTGCTAATATTAAACTTTTGAGTTATCTTTTTCACAATTGTTAAATGCTAGGGATCTTCAAAATGATTGCCTGATGGATTATTCATTGTTTGCGCAGTATTTGAAAACTTTCCAGCTTAGGCAGTGGCCGGTGATGGAACGATTTGCTCTAATAATCACAATTACTGTTATTTGGGCTTATGCGCACCTCCTGACCGCCAGTGGTGCTTACAGACATCGCCCAGAGGCTACCCAACAACACTGTCGCACCGATAAAGAAAACCTCATTTCCGCTGCACCATGGTTGATATACAATTTCATCTATTACTTTTCTGATGAATGTTGAATGTATATCTATATCTAACCTGCAAATTCCAATGCCTTAAGACATGCTATAGTAATTAGTAGGGTGTGACTTAACGACACATTTTAGTCCTGATCTTCCTCGTACATTTTAATGATTAAAGGAATTAGAATCTCTTCTCCACTTTGGTATGCAGGATAAAAATCCCATATCCACTTCAGTGGGGTGCTCCTACTTTTGATGCTGGTCATGCTTTTGGAATGATGGCTGCTGTACTTGTCTCCTTGATTGAGGTTAGACCTGAATAAATTTGATACTTTGATCATATCTTTTCCAATTTTGTACAGAGATAAGTTGTTACTCTTTTGTCTTCAGTCAACTGGAGCGTATAAAGCAGCATCTCGTTTAGCAAGTGCCACACCACCCCCTGCGCATGTTCTGAGTCGTGGCATTGGCTGGCAGGTTTGTGAAGTAATATGTAACAAACATGCTATCTTCAGAAGTTTGTATATGTTTATGTCACATTGAATAATAGATGATGCTAACAGCCTAGAACTTCTAAAGCTTTTCGGAATCTCATTTTGATACGTCAAGTGACTTAAACAAAATTCACTTAAGCTCGATATCAATAATAGATACATTCATTATTATCTTACTTGTCAAAAAAATATAATACATACAATTCATCATTTGTGGTTGAATTCCGGCTGATGTCCTTTTTCTCGGAATTGAGCCTTTTGCACCTGTTCATACCTGAACTTATAGGCCTTAGTTATACAATTTAATTTTTAAATGCAAAATGGAACCTCTTAGGTCGGTAGTGTTTAGTGAGGACCTAAACAA
>JAOTQR010000045.1:15447461-15460904 GCA_025774065.1 Solanum ossicruentum | reverse complement strand
GGACCTAAACAAGAATATAAATTATTCTAACTGCAGAAAACATGATGTCAGTTTCAATGTTTTAATGGTATTTCTTCTTGAAGAAAAGAAATCACGGAAGAGCTGATATTACATGAAATTTAGGGAGATCTACTGTCTGATTTTGGAACTACTTTTTTTGTTTTTGCAGGGTATTGGCATCCTGTTTAGTGGACTTTTTGGGACTGTTACTGGATCTACAGTTTCTATGTTAGCTTCCCTAGTCCTATATTACTTTTATGCAATGTGATTTGTCTCAGTTAACATATCTTTCATGATTAACAGTGAGAATGTGGGACTTCTTGGAAGCACTCGTGTGGGTAGCCGCAGAGTTATCCAAATTTCTGCTGGCTTTATGATCTTCTTCTCAATATTAGGTTGGTGATCTTCTGTGGATTCCACCACACCTAAAGAATCTTCTGATTAGTCTTGACTTGGTTCCTTATATTCCATTATTTTGATATTTGTAGGCAAATTTGGAGCATTATTTGCATCAATTCCTTTCCCAATATTCGCTGCTGTATACTGTGTCTTGTTTGGTCTTGTTGGTAAGAAGTCTTAGTAAAAACTCCTTACCTCCACTCCTAAAAGCATCATTCTACATATCTCTTTCTATTTTCCCCATCTGATAAACATCTCTTTTATTTCCAGCTTCTGTGGGGTTGTCATTTCTGCAATTCACAAACATGAACTCAATGAGAAACCTCTTCATAACTGGTGTTTCTCTCTTCCTTGGGTTGTCTATTCCCGAGTACTTCAGGGAATACACCACTGCTGCTTTGCATGGTCCTTCTCACACCAAGGCTGGATGGGTAAGTCAAATATATCATATGATTAGTAACTGATATCTGAACTTCAAATTTTAAATAGTCATTAGTAACTGATATCTGGTTTTCTTGGAAATATGCAGTTCAATGATTTTCTCAACACTATCTTTCTGTCATCCCCAACTGTGGCTATGATGGTTGCTGTGTTTCTCGACAACACACTGGACTACAAGGACAGTGCCAAAGATAGGGGAATGCCATGGTGGGTGAAGTTCAGAACATTTAAGGGTGATAGTAGAAATGAAGAGTTTTACACCCTGCCTTTCAATCTGAACCGCTTCTTTCCTCCTTCATGATTGCATCAGCAATATATCTGGACCCCAGATGGAAGGAGGTGAAAGTGAAATATGAGGAGTTTTCACCCCTAATGATATATTAATATCAAAGGAAATGAAGAGCTCTATGTAGAAGAAAAGCAAGTAGTTATAATGAAATCCTAGGAAGTAGACATCAATTGACATTAATATTTATTCATTTATTTGTAGTAAAAAATGTCAAGGCGTATTTTGGCATAATGAGAAGATTTTCTTGAAAGAAAGTTTGTTTCATTCAACTCTTACACTGCTCTTTTCTGGTTACTGTTACCTTCCTAATTTTTCGCGATGACAGAAAAAGTAAGAAGGAATTGCAACGACAAAGCTGCTTTTTATTCACCAAAAATAATCGCTATATGCATAGCGACCACCCTCCCTAAAGCCTCCTGCACATGCACTCTTTGCATCTGGGGTGTCGATAAATGCTGCGACCCAAACCTCTTATCTGCACTCTCTGACCTTCATCAATCATCTTTCTTATCTTCCCCTCGAAGCTGTCCCATCCTATGGTCTTATTTCTTGAGAAGATTGCAGCAAGCCTCTTCTTGCTAGGCCTTAATGTGGGAGCATGACCAGCACCATAATATGTTCTGAATCCCGACACGAGGGATGATAGCTGACTTCCTGAATCTGTTATGGCAAATACATCGGATGTTGCACACGCAATGTAGTCTAATGCCGCAAGCTGCATTAAAAGTGATAACTTTCTAAGTAAGGGGGGGAGGGGGTGTTTGTGTATCCCATCATTAAAATAAGAAGGAACTTACTTGAGAAGAAAAGTTTCTAAACGGTGCTAGTTCACTTGGTGTGAGAAGATCTTCCTTGGTCACTAGGTTGGGATAGAGAGAAGTTAAAGCTTGCATCCTTGATTGACCTCCATAGATGTCAGAACCAGCAAGATAGATGTATGTTCCACGTTTGAAACCGAGGCCAGCAAGAACTAGTGCTGCTTCTTCTGGTGTCAATGGACATTTGCCCGCCCTTCTTAGCTCCTCGGGAGAAAGAGGCCTGCGGACCTCACCACAAAATGGTCAATTGAACTGTCACTACGTTAAACCAAATGGTGAAACTGATACACAACATAAACTATACGTACTTTGATTTCTCCAGACGCTCAAGAAGTAAAGGAAAGTGGACTTCTCGATAATTTTGCAGTTCCCTTCTCTCAGTTTCTCCACCTCCAAATTCACACAGAGAGTAAGCCACCATATCAATCTCAAATCTTAAATGCAAAGCAAGGTACTTGGAAGGGCCTTCTGCTGAATGATGGTGTCTCAGGGGAACATGAGGGATTAAGTTTCCAAGAAGTTGCTTATCCAATGTGCTCCTAGCAAAATCATACCTCCGAATCCGCCTAATCAGTAAAGAACCTATTTGTTGGATCTTTGGCACAAATTTCAAGGCATGGAAGTTGCATTTGCACCTTAGTTTCTGCAGCAAAATACAAATTTGTACAATAAACAAGAATAAAAAACTGACATACCATCATTGATAATTTTACAACGTCTAAAGCATTTCAAGCACAAACTAGACATTAACTTGCAGAGTTCATTCCATGTACCCTATTGAACAATTTTAAAGAATGCTCTTCACCTGAAGTTCATAAGGCAACGGGTCAAAGCCGAGTCTATTTCCATATCCTAGAAAGTGAACAACTCGATTGCGTAAGAGGAGAGGTAGTACTTTCTTGATGTATTCATCAGGTGTAGCTTCCTTTGAAAGATCTGCATCAGTTATCTAAGCAAGGTGAAAGGTGTCATATGTTATCCTCCGAGTCGATACAGTTTCATGTTCCAACTTTCTATCTAAAGAAGAAAACAAGTTGGAGGAAAACATACAAGACTTCCAGCTGCTTCCACATCTAGTAGTTTCAGATTAGGAGGGAGGTCCTTTATGATACTAACTTCATCCTTCAACTTATCCATGAAATAGTCCTCTTGATATATATCCCCAAATTGGCTGTACTCACAATGAAAATGTGTGAAAGCTTGCTATTAAGCTAAGTTGTGGAGGGAACGTTGGCTACTGATTATTTTAGTAATAGCAAATGTACCTAGGATCCTTCCAGACATTGCTGTAAAGAAACTTGGGAATGACCAAAGTGGCATTTAGGAGAGATGCTACAGCGACAGCATTGCAGACCTACAGGCACAATTACAAAAATTTCATTTTCATGATCTCTTCAAGAATAAGCAAACATACTTGTCCTTGTCGAGTAGACTCAACTGTAGAACTCGTCTAAGAGTAAAAAGGAAAAATAAGTTTATACACTTACAGCAACTCTTTGTTGATTTAGTCCTCCATTTGCGCTGATCAATATATAGCCGGTGACATTTCTAGGTTTCCCTGCCCTGACAACTTTCAACAATTATACCACAATAAAGGGAGAACCACACTTTTAAATATGATGAGAAATTGAACAGATTAAAGATGCATATAGTAAACAACATATCATGCATGAGCAAACTACACATCAGAGAAAAAAAATCCTATTACCATGTGGACTAGTTTCATCTGCGCAAGGTTCCCAAGATGATGCCCGAGGATATGGTTCCTCCCATAATCTTGATGACTCTTGCTTAAACTCCCTCTACAGCAATTTACGGAAATTTAAATTAAGATTGTCAGTTACAAACGTTTTAGATGCAATTTCCAAATGAAGTTAATCAGGTTGAGTATCACAACTAACCTCTGCAAGAGAAGCAGCAGCCAGATTTAGTAGCCTTTCATACAGCTTTACAGGACCTTCTCTCGCTGTCCTTGGCACCATTTCCACCTTAAGGTACAAAATTAGATAGCAAATTAAAGCTCATACAATTCGTAGAAGCATGTCTACTGGTTCAGTTCAGTATACTAAGCACTTCAGGCATAAATTGAGTACTAAGAGATTGTGGGAACCACAACGCCATACCTCGGTCTTACTACTAGAACCTTGTAGAGAAAAATTATTCTGAAGCATCACAGGGTCAAAAATCGAGAACAAAAGAGAATCCAAAAGGTAAAGAAAGCCCATTAACAATAATGTGAAAACAATAGACCTAATATGTCTATGCAGCCACCACATTTGCCTTTTCGCAACATAAACACCTTTACAAGGAGCAAATTTTCCAAAGTCATTTTTCATCCCTTTGGCCAAAACAACTTTGTCCCAATTGTAATTTCCCCCTGCTAACCTTCTTCCTATAGGAGGATCACCTCCGTGTTGCATATCCAAATTTCTAAATTCACGTTCTAAATCATGGTTCTCTGACCCTTGATTTCCCATTTTCTCACAACTAATTAGCTCAGAAAATCGGAGTTCCAACTTAACAGAAGCAATGAACAATTATACTATCTCCCTTTTTTCTCTTTACAATTTTCCAACTATATTAGCATTTTTTTGTGAAGACCCCATTTCAAGAATTGGTCATCTATTGATGTTCGTTGAGAAAGTTATAGGAAATCAGATCAAACTGAAACGTCTATGCATAAATTGGAAGTAAAGTAAAAGAAATTGGTGACTTGACTCCTACAAACCAAACAAACACTGGGTCATGAAAAAATAACATATGAGTAAAATTTAAGGCATTAAAAAAGAAAAGTTGAATGGGTTACATACAGAAAAAGAATTGCCATCTGCAACAACTACTTCTCACCAAACTGTGAGAAAGTCTGGTCTTTATTTTGTGTTCTTTAATAGGGATTTTGGAAGAGTTAATTGGGTAAGAAAAACCTTTTACATGATATCAGGGATAACTATAGGGTACATCAATTCTTTCATTCCTATAACAATTTTTTTGGTTAATATGAGAGGGTCATTGGTGGGGCCTTTTTAACCAACTTTGGACACCAAACGGTTGGGTTGCCCCAACCCACTATTTTATACTACAGATTTATTTTTATTTTTATTTACTTCTACCTAATTTTTAATTTTCGATATCTTCTATACAAATAGAAAGATAAATTTTAGTACTGCTATATTTTCCTATATTAATGGGCGCAAAAATGTGTGACTATTTCATCTAAAAGTTTAAACTTTAGAGAAATGACACTTTTATTTTTAAATTCTCAATATAAACATCATAAAGGAATGGTATTATGCTAGAGTTTTCCTAATTTATTTCCCATGTTATGACTTGACTAATTAATTCATTGGAGATTACCTAAACTCATCCTCACAGCTCATAATTTTTCTTTTTCCTTTTGTTTTTACTCAAGGACGTAACCCAGTGACGAATGAAGTAGAATAAAAATCATGGAAGATCAACGTTTACTAGGTGATTACTTCCATTATGCTAAGTACTAGAGGAGGAAGTTATCACTCTTTGCTTGTGTTGGTGAGAGGTAGCAAGAGAGATCGTTGAGATGCGTGTAATTAAGTTGGCTGCACATTACTTTTTTGTTTCTCTGTTTTCCGCTAAATTGAATGGTTCAACAAGACATGAACTTTCTAAAGTAAGATATTGAGGCCTTACTTAAGTAGTTCAATTCAACAACTGGACAATGGTATAAAAATATACAACCATCTTTCTCAATCCTTTAGTGTACTATTACATTTTCCAACATAGTTCTGATGTTCTTTAGTTGAGCAAGAACATGTTTGATATTCATTCTTTCCTCTGGCAAGTCTGCAGTGCACCTCAGAGATAATTCCACGATCGATGATAAACACTGCAGCTTTTCTGTTTTGTTCTTTTCCTCTGGTATCATGAGCTCAGGGTCTATAATTTTGTCCATTGTGCTTGGCCATGATAGTCTTATCCACTCCCTCAGGCTTAAATTTTCAGAAAACATTTCATCTGTTGGCTTCTTTCTTGTAAAGGTTTCCATCAACATGATACCATAGCTGTAAACGTCACACCTCGTAGAGACCAATCCTTCCAATCCAAACTCTACATTGAATTAAAACAAGAAATCAAGAGATATGGTGTCTTTGCAAATGTTGAAATTTGAAGAAGAAATGAATCATGTTAACATGATTGTTACCTGGTGCAATGTATCCAATGGTTGCAAGTGTTTTGGTTTGTGCGATACTTTCTCCTACGCCTAATAACTTTGCTAGGCCAAAGTCACTCACATGGGCAACCATATCTTCGTCGAGCAAGACATTGCTAGGCTTTAGATCACAGTGAACGACAGGGACAAAATAGCCTTGATGGAGATAGTCTAATGCTGATCCCACATCAATCATTATGTCTACTCTCTGCATGATATCTAAGGAACAATTTTCAGAATGAAGCCAATCATCTAGGCTTCCATTTGGCATGTACTCTAATACTAAGGCTTTGAAATCAACTCTGGAGCAACTATTAATGACTTTGGTCAGATTTCTGTGACGAAGGTTGCGTAAGACTTCACATTCTGTGTCAAAACTCTTGAATGCACCTTCTGATTGCAAGTTGAATACCTTAACAGCCACTATAGTACTCCCAAGTGTTGCTTTGTAAACAGAGCCATAACTTCCAGAGCCTAGCAAGTTGCTTGCACTGAAATTTTCGGTTGCTTGTTGAAGGTCATGGTATGAAACTCTTCCATGTGCTGTGGCTGGAGAAGCATCCGCCTGATGAGTAGCAGTGGTTGTTTTCCTCTTTCGACTTCTAATCACCAAAAAGATGGTGAGGATGACTGAGAGAGTTATGACTGAAGCGGCCACCAATAAGATCAACACAATAAGGAGCACCTTCTTTTTTCTTTTCCTATTGGGAGAATTAGACCTACATGCTGGTATCTGCAACCTAGCAGCACCGCAGAGTGCTTCATTTGAAAGGAATGAATCATAAGAGAAGTTTCCGAAAGGACCTCCAGTCGGAATTTCACCACTCAATCTATTGTAAGATACGTTGAGATAGTTGAGATGTGAAAGCGCTACCAATGATTTGGGAATGCCACCAGAGAGCTTGTTATGAGACAAGTCCAACGATTCCAAGGCAACCATGTTCCCCATTGACTCTGGAATAGGACCTTTCAGTCCATTTTCTGCAAAAGAAAGTTCAATCATATTTTGCATGCCTCCAATTGTGCTCGGTATACTTCCCGAGAATTGATTCTTCGATATATTCAGCAATGTTGCAACTTTCAGATTTCCGATTTCTGGAGGTAGAGAGCTTTTCAAGAAATTTGAGGATACATCAAGATGTAAGAGATCATTGAGGTTCCACAGGCTTGGAGGGATGCTAAAAGTCAATCTGTTGGAATCTAGGTAAATGTATCTAAGAGATGTAATGTTTCCTAAACATGCTGGTATAGAACAGCAAAGCTCATTATTTCCCAAGCTCAAGAATCCTAATTTCTTCAAATTGCAGATTTCCTCAGGGATAGGTCCACTTATCATTTTGTTATCATATAAATTCAATGCTTGAAGATTCTTTAAATTCCCTATTGTTCTTGGAATGAATCCACTCAAATTGTTGCCTTGAAGAAACAAGAAAGACAAACCACTTACATTTCCAATTTCACTGGGAATGTTGCCTATAATTTCACTATAAGCAGCATAAACGTAGTCAAGAGAACTCGACAGATTTCCAATAGAAGCCGGAAGATTTCCATTGAGTGGATTATAACCTATCCACAGTTGTCTTAAATCTCTGCAGTTTGTCAAGGAATTGAAGAAAGTCAATTCTGGAGATGAAGGCTCTCTTATAAAATGATTGTCGTTCACATTTAGGTACTTTAAACGTCTCAAATTACCAAATGATCTTGGAAAAGGACCAGAAAAGTCATTATAACCAATTCCAAGCCGGAAAATATTGGAAGCATTTGAGAGAGAATCAGGGATGGCTCCAGTAAGGTTATTGTAACCAAGATAAAGTTCTTCAAGATTAGGAAGGCCAAGTCCTATATCTGGTGGTAGACTTCCAGTAAAGAAGTTCCCCAAAAATGAAATTCCCCTTATGTTTGACATGTTGAATATTGTAGGTGGAATAGAACCTGTTAAGAAATTGTAATGTAGATCTAATCTTCCCAAATTGAAAAGATTACCAATCTCCCTTGGTAACTCACCTGACGACATTAGAGCAACTCATTAGGATATGAAAAGAATAGGAACATACACCAAATCTTGGAAAAAGAAAATAAAAAATTGTACCTATTAAATTGTTTTCTCTCAGGAAGAGATCAGAAAGTGAACTGCAGTTTCCAAATTCTTTTGGGATGTTTCCACTGAATAGATTATTCCCTAGATCGCATGCTCTGAGATTGGGCATGTTCAAACACATATCTCGGGGCAATGTGCCAGACAGCTGATTTCCATAAAGGTTGAGCAATTGAATTGAAGTTAAGTTATTCATAGAAGATGGTAAAGGACCACTTAGGCTACAGTTCTGTGCATCAAATATCTCTAGATTACGGAGATGTCCAATCTCTTCTGGAATTTCACCTGTAAATTAAATCATAATTATGAAGTCCACTGTTCAGTAAAGAATTAAGGAGCTCATACATGATTAGAGAAATAGTTTTCACGTATGCACAAAAAAGGAACAAAAAGATACAAATATGTATAACTCACCTTTTAAGTTATTGCCACCAAGATATAAAATAGACAGCATATTCAAGTTCCCGATCTGTTTAGATATCAATCCACTGAACTTGTTGAATGACAATGACAAAATTTGAAGTTTTGAGCATTTGTCAATCCCCAAAGGAATTTGACCATCAAATTCATTGTCAGACAGTGCAAGCACCGTAAGCTCTGAGAGATTTGAGCATATATTGACAGGAAGATTTCCAGACAAACTATTGTTTGTCAGAATCAAACGTTGTAACGATGAAATGTTGAACAGGCTAAGTGGTACTGAGCCTGTTAGCTGATTTGATCCCAAGCTCAACCAAGTCAATTTCTGAAGATTACCAATTTCATTTGGAATTTCCCCTTGTAATTGATTAAATCCCAAAACTAAACTTTCAAGTTTGGAAGCATTACAAATGGCTGGAGGAATAATACCTGTGAAACTGTTAAAAGCTAGATGGAAGTGCTGGAGTTCTGGGAAAAGAGCGAACCATGAGGGAATATCTCCGGTGAACTTATTGGCAGTGACATTTATAAACTCCATTCTATGCAAATTAGCCAACTCTCGTGGAAGAATTCCATGGAAACCGTTGCTACTGATATCGAGGGAAACCAGAAAGGACAAATTTCCCAAGTGAGGAGGGATGGTGCCTACTAATCCCATATTGGAAATATCCAAGGCTGTGACTCTTTGATGGCGAGAGCCGCAGGTGACTCCAATCCAATTGCAAACTGAAGTAGTTGCGGTCCAGTTGCTTGTCAAGATATTATAAGTATCAGAAGTAACATAAGATTTCAAAGCAAGTAGAGCAGCTTCATCAGTTTTAAGATTGACTTGTGCAGTAGCTGATAATATCAGAAAATAATGCCATATTGAAACTACAATAGGGAACAAGAAATTGATTTTTCTCTTCATGCTCGCGTATATGTCAGAATAGAGTAGGTGTGTTTCAGAAAATACTAAGGTATAAACCCCCATTACCGCTAAATGATTTAAAATTTAGAATTGAATAAAGAATTCAAGCAGTTGTTATCTTTAGGGGTCAATGAAGAGGAATGGAGGAAAGGGACAATCTATGTTGCTCGGACTGATTGTCATTCTTGAATGCATTTGCATTTTCCATGAAAATTCCTCAAACATAAAAAAATAGTAAGTGTAGGAACAGGCCAAATGAAAGTCAACACTGATTGTTAATTCCTTCTTAATTTAATACTACTGTTTTGAAAGCCAGAGTCGCCCTTTTGGACAAATATAACATGGCTTTTCCCATTTCTTGGTTATACATCAATATGAACGCAATGAATAACTTTTCTGAAAGTGCACAGGGCATTACAAGTATGTCTCCATGTTTGACTTAATAATGGTCCACAACATTAGAATTCTTTAATCAAACGTCGCAAATTTGTTAAAACAAGACTATATATGTTAATCAAGTATTATTATAAATTTCCCCTTATTATCCAGAGACAGATTAGCATAATGAACAGAACAGCAAAAGATACTACAAGTCATATTATAGGATAGAGAAGCTGAGATACAGACAATCAATTCTTGGACTTTGAGCCTTAAAAAAATCATAAACTAATATGAACATGTCCAGGAGTAGTAATAAACAAATTATTGGTTGCAAAGTCCTTATGTAATTCAGGAGAAATGATAACAATTGATTAATTAATTAAAAGTTCATTAATTTTTGGACTTCTTATTTTTAAAAGTTAGGCTTAAAAAAATGTTCATGCCTATAACATCACGGGAATTATTGCCTAAATCAGTTGAGTAACTTTTAGGAGAAATGATAAGTTGAGTGATTTTGTAGGAGAAATGATAATAATTGAGTGACTTTTCAATTACCAATAAAATTTGAGTAACTTTAATGATATAATTACCATTATTGAGTGGCTTTTTTATTATAAGATAAAGATTGTTAGTTAAGGAACACTTGAGAAATTAACTTAATTGCAACTTTGATTCTTAGTAAGCATTTTTGCTTTTTATTTTGATTTCTTACTAATTAGTTAGATAATTGATTGAATTAATCAAAATGATTGTTATTGACAAACACTAATTTTGAGTGTTACATAGTGTTGCAGAAATGAATCTTATTCAGATAAAAAGGAAAACAGTATACGTATGCGGCTAAAAAGAGTTTATCAAACACTGAGTGACATGAATCAAATGTTTTTATGTACTTGCAGAACATGAAAGAAGTTGAATCTTGATCTTTTGTAGCATTCCTACTACATCTTTCATGTTGATCCTTTCTTCAGGAGATTCAACAGTGCACTCTACTGCCACTTTCATGATGGATGCAACACAATCTATCTTGTCCATGAGTTTCTCATCTTCTGGCTTTAGCAAATTCGCATCTACGACTTTGATTGTTGCCTCTGGAAGTGAATCACTCACCCATTTCTTTAAACTAAGATCGCCATCAAATATTTCATCATTAGGCCTTTTCCTCGTAAATGTTTCTATCAGCATGATCCCATAACTATAAACATCACATTTTGGCGACACCAATCCTTCCCTTCCATACTCTACAATAAAATCACACTTCTGAAGTTTCATTTAAAAACAAAGATAGTACACTGCAATAAGAAGTAAAAGAGCTTTACCTGGTGCAATGTAGCCGAATGTTGCTAAGGTTTTAGTGTGTAAATCACTCTCATCTTCACAGAGTAATTTAGAAATGCCAAAGTCACTTACATGAGCGACCATGTTTTCATCTAGCAAGACATTACTAGGCTTCAGATCACAATGAATCACAGGCGCTGAGCAACCATGATGGAGATACTCCAATGCACATGCCACATCTATCATTATGCTTAGTCTTTGAAGGATGTCTAAGAAGTAGTTGTGCGAATACAACCATTTTTCAAGGCTCCCATTAGGCATGTACTCGAGCAGTAAAGCCTTAAAATCAAGGTTGGAACAACTACTAATGACTTTGGTGAGATTCCTATGGCGAAGGTTACGAAAAACTTCACATTCTGTTTCAAAACTCTTGAATGCACCTTCAACTTGTAGGTTGAACACTTTTACAGCAATGATAGTCCCATCTCTGAGAATTCCTTTGTACACAGAACCAAAACTCCCCGAACCAATTAAATTACTCTCACTAAAATCATTAGTGGCTTGTACTATTTCATAGTATGAAATTCTTCCCCTTGTAGCCAATAAATCAGCTTGGACTGGAACATTTCCTTCTCTTCTGTACCTCATACGCACAAATGTCAATATTACAAAAACAATTATCGCAGATGCTCCCAGTAGAGGAAAGACTATCAGAAGTATCTTCTTCCTCTTTGATCTGTGATTTGAAGTGGGGCACGGAGGGACACCAAATCTTGGAGCACCACACAATGCTTCATTGAACATGAATGACTGAATGGAAAGGTTCTTGAAAGGACCACTTAAGGGAATTTCACCCCGCAAGCTGTTAAAGGAAACATTGAAATACTTAAGATATCGAAGATTCTCTAAGGACATCGGAATTGATCCAGTTAGATTGTTATTTGAGAGGTCTAGAAATTCCAAACTCGGCATGCTACCAATGGAGTCAGGTATAGATCCTTGCAGCTTGTTTTGTGCCAAAGAAAGGTGTATTAGATTTTGCATGTCTCCAATTTCTCTTGGAATACCATTTGAAAACTGATTCTGCGAAAGATCTATGCGAATTGCGGCCTTTAGGTTTCCAATTTCTACAGGTAAAGAACCACTCATGTTGTTAGACGATAAGTCGAGCTCCAGAAGATCTTTGAGGTTACCTAAGCTTGATGGTATATTGGAACTTAACCTGTTGGAATTGAGTATTATTCCCCTAAGGGAAGTAACATTCCCTAAACATTTAGGAACAAGTCCTGAGAATTGATTTTCATCCAAGTATATGTTACCCAAGTTCTGCAATTTACATAGGCTATCTCCGATAGATCCTTTTAGCCTGTTGTTAGCCAAAGACAGTTGCTGAAGCCTGTCTAAACTGCCAAGTGTCACCGGAATTGGTCCAGTCAAGCTGTTCCCGTATAGGTACAAGAAGATTAAGCTGCTTAAATTCCCAATATCATTTGGAATCCCCCCTTTAATTTGGCAATCAGAAGCTAAAATCTTTTCAAGAGAAGTTGAAAGGTTCCCAACTGAGGCTGGAAGCATACCATTTAGAGGGTTAAAGGAAAGACTCAGTTCTTTTAGATTTCTGGAATTTGTCAGTGAAGTTAAGAAACTAAGTTCTTGAGAAGACTGGTCACTGCTTAAATTGTTTTCCATCAAGTTTAGGGTCTCTAGGAGTGCCAAATCTCCAAGAGAGTTGGGAATCGAGCCAGAGAGTTTGTTGTGTGAAAGATCTAGAACAGTTAGTTTTGAACAATTGGAGAGGGAATGAGGCATAGTCCCAGCAAGGTTCGTTAGGCCACCTAGATAAATCAGTTCAATGTTGGGAAGCATAGAGCCTATATTCGATGGGAGGGTTCCCGATAGAGTACTATCTGTTAGATCAATCAATCTCAGTCCTGAGATGTTGAAAATCCCCATAGGAAATGATCCGCTGAATCTGTTACTCCCCAAATCAAAGTCCACCAACTCAATGAGATTGGTTACCTCTTTTGGTATTTCGCCTGCCAAAGTTATATAGTACCAATGATCTTTAGCTAGGTATTAGGGCATAGAAAATGTTTAGTTTTTATCGTCTGCATACCTGTAAGCATGTTTTGACCAAGATATAGACCCAGAAGCATAGTAAAATTTCCAATCTCCCTCGGTAATGATCCAGTAAGATTGTTGTTTTGCAGGGACAGAAGTTGTAGT
>JAOTQR010000045.1:15424502-15436105 GCA_025774065.1 Solanum ossicruentum | reverse complement strand
AAGATAGAGGACGCACAGTGCAACCTTTTCTTAAAATCAATCTCTTGTGGTTTCAATAAGGTGGCATCAATAATATCCTCTGGTGTTGAAGGTAGTGAACTACAGATCCAACTCCTCTTGCTCAAACTTTCTCGAAACATTTCATCATATGGTCTTTTTCTTGTGAAAGTCTCCATGAGCATAATGCCATAGATGTACACATCACAACTCGTAGAAACTTGTCCTGCTGCTCCATACTCTAAGCAAATGTCATTGCAATAATTAATTTCTTGATGGGTCGAAACATAAACCAAATTATATCTGTTTGAAAGATATTAAGTGTAGTTGAAATTACTTTTGAGTAGATAAAAAAAATGAAGGCACAACAAGAATGAGCCGACAATATAAAGCGATATAACAGCAAGTTTTTTTTCCTTTATCGCTGTAGATACAGTACCTGGTGCAATGTAGCCCATTGTAGCAAGTGTTTTAGTATGTATAATAGATTCCCCTTCTCCTAATAACTTCGCCAGCCCAAAGTCACTCACGTGTCCAAAAACCGTTCATCTAGCAAGACATTACTGGGCTTCAGGTCACTATGTACAATGACTGTTGCATAACCATGATGGAGATATTCCAAAGTCTGATGCAACATCGATCATTATGTCTAATCTTTGGATTATGTTCAAGAAGTAATCATCCGAATGTAACCTAGCTCTAGGCTTCCATTGCGCATATACTCAAGAAGTAACACTTTGAAATCCATGTTAGTACAACTGCTGATAACTTTGGTAAGATTTCTGTGACGAAGGTTGCGTTCTTTTTGTGGAGCTTTGGACTCTTCAATTAATCTAGAGTTGTTTGAGTTTTCAACGTTGTTGGACTTTCTCATTTTGTGTGGTACCCTTTCTTTTTAGGTCGTCCCAAAAATAAAATGTCACCTTAATCTAGGTAGAAACAATTTAACTTTTAAACCACTCTTTCACTCTTAATGAAATGGTTTTCAATCACACTGTTTTAGACAACAAGTTTAAAAAGTCTTTCTTTTTTTCTTAAATACCGTGTCAAGTCAAATGGTGCCACGTAAAATTGGACGGAGGGAGTATATGATATCCGATAGGTTTGACTTTTTTCTAGTTAGAACTAAACCAAACCAATTATAATTGTAGTTTTTTGATACTAAACCAAGTAAACCTAACTAGGTATCAAATTTTTATCTCAGTTTGACTGGGATAATAGGTTTGATGCAACTTGTCCGTTTTCTTTGTAAATCCCCTAACAGTACACATGCAGTGTGAGTTTTTTGCTTCCATCATATTATGATGAAGCTAAGGATCAATCAGCTGGAAGGCATTCCAAGTTGAAGATCAGTGCTTACGAGTTTACCCGAGTGTCCATGCTAGCTGAATTTGTCAGTCTTCAGTACCTTGTTGATTGTTCTCTGCGAAACAGGGTCTTATAGGAGTTCTCTTCCAATCTTGACTAACAAAGAGAAGCCAAAAAGATATTGTTAAAAGGGTGCAAAAACAACTGCACATAATGAAGGTTGCTGATTGTCCAGTTCCAGAGTAATATTTGGGAAACTAGATGACAGGACCCTGCAAAGAAGTGCATATTAATCAAAGAATCTTGGGATAATTTCTTCTTCTGTATATGAGTTTATATGGTCTTGAGTTCAAAAAATACGCAAGAGTGATTACAGATGCATTGAGATGATGCCACTTGGCTCACTACAAGTTTTACTGATCAAATTAGTTTCGCCAATTTTACTCAGAGAAGTAAAACGCTATACTCAGAACATGTAATTCAATACAAAATAGTTCTCCACATAAAGCAGAAAAAGTTGCATTAAAAGGCAATCTATATTCTGTGGAGATTCCACCATGGTGTATATCAACAATTGTGACCAACGCACATTAAACTGGTTAGTTTTCTTACTACAGAACACAATTCAAAGTACATATCCCTGTTTGGTACAGAAACTATCGTAGGAACATTATGAAACAGACAAGAAAATATAATATGTTGGAATTGCTACATTTACTTCAGTTCAACACAATATGTGCCTGTTAGCTCTATCTTGGTTTTTCTTCTATGGAATTGAAGCCTTCCCTTTCTCCTTCGAATGATTGGGGACAGGGTTGAAGCCCTTAACCGATACAAGGCTCTCAGTATAGTAGAAAACTGAAAGAATAGAATCTACTCCTATTACCCTCAATTGTTTTGTTCTTGGGTTGAACAAGTACGGCAAGTTTGGATAATTTTCAACGACTATATCTCCACTAGTAAGACCCCAATGCACAGAAAACGCAAAATCCATGCCAAAGGTGAACTTCTTTTGCCATACGCCTACTTCACTGCCACCACCTTCAATCATCCAAACCTCAAGACACGTCTTGAATTCACTGTGTAAAGAGTATGCAAGCAATGCAAGTGACCCCTGATAGTTCATGGCCCTAAAACATAGAGATCCAGTTACCATTACTTCTGGTACTGGAATTACGCTGAACGTCTCACTCCTCAAGTCAAACGAGTTAATAACAGTATTACGGGGTTCAATTATGTTTCTGGCAACCCAGTAAGTAAATCCTTCAACAATTACATCACAGCAGCACTGGGTACCCCTGTTTAAGCGAACATCAAGCTTCAGTTCTCTCCAAGATTCCAATTTGGTTGAGTAAACATGGACTACAGTCGCTGGCCTATTCTCATAGTTTAGAATCATCATGACCTTGTAATCATCAGAATCTTGTTCATATCCAAAACCCATACTAACATAACATTCGCGTGGCTTTTGAAGGTTCATATTGTTCATGGGTATTTTCTTGAATTGATTTATTGACGGGTTCCATACGCAAATCAATTTATGGCTAATATTAGTAAGACAGACCAAGCCATTGAATGAACCTACAACAATATAATCATGGCGACAGGGTTTATTGAGCTTTATCAAGAAATTAGGATTTCGTAGACTGATCAAACTATTATTTGTCTTCCAAGTCTGAACAAGGAGACAATGGTTATCAGGGTCCGAATTATACCTCTTGAGATGCAGAGAGATGAACCAGGGGGACGAAATCAGAGTGCACCAGCGCTTACATATGCCTTTCGATCGCAGCAGAGTTTTAACTGGTAATCTTGACAAAATATCCACAAGAATCTCTTCGGCAAGAAATGAAATGCCGGAAATTTGTCTTGCCTTCTTCATCTTGTAATTATAAGGAAAAGCGATATTCGACAATCAATCCAACAGTTTGTAAGCAGAAGCTACTGTGGCCCAGCTTTAACTAAAAATCTTCAAGAAATTGCCTTGAATGCGCTTGTTCAGGCACTCACCTGAGAATGATTTGATGAGAGGCAGAAGCCCAACCCAAATTCATTAGATGAGAAGAAGAAGAAACACAAGAGTCTCTCTTTCTCCGGTGGGAATTCTTTTTTATTTTTCTTTGTTTATGGGGTGGAAAGTCTTGAGACGGAAAGCCAACTAAGCATCTTTAGTGACGAGGAATGATTTTCGGTATATAAGGTCCGGTGAGTTCACCGGCCAAATTCATGCAAAAATCTTAAGTAGGAGTTCATTTTGTGCACCGTTTAAAATGATTTTATAAAAGTACTCAAATGACCCCAGGCCAAATTTTTTTGATATCGAGCTGACAATAGAATTTCAATTGACATTGATCAGCTAAAATGTACTGGTTGTTTCTCCCTCTCTCTCTCTCTTTTTTCTTTTAATTTGTGAAATGCAAGAGAATGTATAGTATACGCTATATTTACGTGTGTGTACGTATACTTTTGGATTGTTTGGTATGAAGAAAAATATTTTTATAAAAAATAAGTGGTTTCTTTGGTCGGATGGAGCTAAAGATTTACTATTTTTTTGCTTTGGAGTATGATGGAATAAAGCAAAATGACTTTTTAAACTGTCTGCGCTTTTTTCAATTGTGAAGTAGCAGTTAGTCAATGCAACTTTCGACGCTCATCATAGATCATCCGAAAACAGTCGATCTATGTTTTAAACATAGGGGTCAGGCTGCATACATCCGACCCCCCCTTACCCCGCACTGAGAGGGAGCCTTTGAGGCAATGGGGTAATGTTATTGTTGTTTGTAGGTTAGAAAAAAATCATTATCCTAAAAGCATGTGTATAATTTAGAAAAATATCATGGGAAATAGGAATGTGATGCCAGATGATGGGGATGAGGACTATGATCGTTGGGATAAAGATGAGGTGTATTGAAGATTGAGGAGGACAAATCAGTAGTAGCAGGATTTGTATTCCTGCTTTCCTTGGAGAGCTCATTTTCCTGGAGAATATAGTTTTCAAAATATTTGACCTGAAATACGGAAGAATTGAAATTTTAGATCAAAACACTATGTATGGATGGTATGAACTGCCTAAACAAGAATTCTTGAACAGCAAACAACCATTTCAGATATTCACGACCAAGAAGTACTGGATTCTCTTTCGGATACGCCCTGAAAGGAGAAGGAAGGCTGGAATGCCAACAGACGTCTATTATATTGAATTTACCTTAAAGTAAAAAAATATTTTCTTTTATACGATATATACACGTATATTACTACACTTTTCATATACATTGAGGTCCGAGTGCATAGGCTTGTTCTACCTAAAATTAAAGAAGTTTCTTGAAAATTGCTTTGCATATAAGACTTCAAGTTCTTAGAATAAGTTTTGAAGTCCTTTTTTATGTAACTTCCTAATTTACACTTTACCACAAGAAAATAACATTTACATATCTTTTTTTCAAAGCTTATATAAGGCTTTTTTTTTCCTTTAAGTAAAATATGATTTTTTTTATTAATGAAAAATGTACAAAATAAAAATTGGGCCCAACCCTAATTCAGAAAAACAACAAAAAAATATAACTAGATCCAAATTCGAATTCAGTTCAAATAACTTGTAGTCTATATATAAACAACTATCTATTGTAGGATTTACTAAAACATTTAGGTCAATGCCTGAAAATAAAAAACAATTTGATAGGGGCAGCTTTGCCTCTAGTGGGGATGAATTTGAATCCAAATGATCATTTAAGAAAAAGAAGAAAAAAAAATTAGTGGAGGAATATTGTAAGTGTTGGTTGTCAAGTTGTCTTCTTTTTGGTACCTAAATTTCAAAATTGGATGGCACTGTCTTAAAGCAAATGTATTACTCCCACAATCCCATTATTACATGGTACTATTTGATTTGATATGATATTTAAAAAAAATTGAAATTTATGTTCAAAATAATTTTTAAATATTTGTGTTAATTGTAAATCATTTTATCAAAGAGTCAAAAAGAGATTTTATTGTTAATATTTCTAGTTATAATAATAAAAATATCACATAAAATAAGATTTAAATACTTTTTATGCAGAAAAGAATCGTCCATTGAACAAAACTCTAGTGAAATGTTGGCTGGATTTATATAAAATCTAGTAGATCTTCAAATCCAGAAAATAAGTCCATCTGAATTAGATAACATCGGCTAGAAAATGGTAACACACTTACCTAGTGGGTGGCCCTACCTGAGTTTAATTTCATATTTTAGACCACACTAAGCTTGCGTTTTAATATGTGATATAAAATTAAATAATATGAAATTATACTTTGTTTAGATATATTTCTATAATTCTTATAAAATCTTACCAAATGAACAAATAATAAGTGATAAATAAGATATAAAATATTCTAAGATGTCATGTTGATAAATCACATATGTTCATGTTACTCTTATGAACATATGATTACAAATTTTTAAATACACATAATTTTATAAAATTTCACTAGTGAATAATATTAGTAACCAGTTATTTTTCAATATAATCCTTTCACATGATACGGACAATCTCTTAGCGTTACACATGAGATTTTTTTATAAAATATAAACTTGTGAATTAAATTTTACATTTTTGGGAGGATTTCATATTTTCCCTAATGATAGTTTAAAGGTTAATTTGACAATTTCATATCGCATGTACGAACCACAAGTTAAAAAAAGTGAATGGGAATTTGCTTGTCTTTTTCCTTTTCAACGTCATGAATCCCTATTTTACAATTATTTAAATGTACCGCCACATTCTATGCAATTATGGCTAACACATTTTCTCCCACTCACTCAGAAAAAATGAGGATTTCATTAATGGAGAAAATTTCCTCTTTTCAGCTTCTAACATTTTTGTTATTTCTTCTTCATGTTCTAGCAACTTGCTTAGCCATGAATATTAGCACTGAACAATCTTCTCTTCTCGCGTTGAAATACCAAATCACTTCAGACCCTTATCACATTCTTTCAACAAACTGGTCTTCTTCAGCCTCTGTTTGTAATTGGATTGGCGTCACTTGTGGCTCTCGTCATCAACGAGTTACTGTACTTAATATTTCAGAAATGGGCTTTGCGGGTACCATCCCGTCACAACTTGGGAACCTCTCTTTTCTTGTTTCACTTGATCTAAGCTATAACTATTTCCACGGCGAACTTCCACCAGAGTTTTCTGGTTTGCGAAAATTGAGAGTAATTAATCTTAGTTTCAACAAATTCAGCGGAGAAATTCCTAATTTTCTCGGTAATTTTGAAGAACTTCAAATGTTCTCCATTGAAAACAATAGTTTCAGTGGGTTCATTCCTTCTTCTATCTCAAACATGAAGAATATTGGATTCCTGAATCTGAGGTACAACAATCTGGAAGGAAATATTCCAGCTGGAATAGCCTCTCTTCAGAGTTTGAAATGGTTGAGCTTTGGATTCAACAATCTCAATGGCTCTAATGTTCTCTCCATGTTCAACATCTCGACACTGGAATATTTGGATCTCAGAAATGCTGGTTTAACTGGTGATTTTCCATCTGATTTGTGTCGTCGCCTTCCAAGATTGCAAAAGCTTGGACTTAATTTCAACAAGTTAAGTGGAGAGATCCCAAGACGTATATCAGAATGCTCGCAACTTCAAGTCCTATTGTTGACGGAAAATAACTTGATTGGAACAATTCCAGGAGAACTTGGGAAATTACAACTGCTGCAACAATTAGCTCTCGGAAATAACAAGTTACAAGGTATGAACGACCATTCTTTTGGTTATACCTGCCTAATAAATTCTTGATAAGGTATTGAGATTTGTTCAGGATTTTTATTTGATATTTTCTCATAACAATTTGGCAGGCACTATTCCTAATGAGATTGGTCATCTTCATAACTTGAAGCAATTGGGGATGGAACGAAATGCATTAACAGGCTCAATCCCATTAAGCATATTCAACCTTTCATCACTTCAAACTTTATCAATGTGGGACAACAAGCTTGAAGGATCTCTACCAAGAGAGGTTGGAAATTTGACTAAGCTTAACGTACTTGATCTTGGAATTAATAGCCTGACGGGTATGGAATAATTTTTAATCTACAGGATTTCAGACTTCTAGTTCATTCAATACTTCTGCAAATGATAATCTTACTTCATGCTGCAGGTGTTCTTCCAGATGAAATCAGTAACCTTCAAGAGTTGTTGATGCTGAAGTTGGATTTCAATAACTTTAGTGGGTTGATCCCTGTTGGTATATTTAATATCTCAACTCTTGTATCTATTTCACTCACACAAAACCACATTTCAGGTAATCTTCCTAACACCATAGGCAGGGGGTCACCCAATCTTGAACGGATTTTTCTAGGTGCAAATAACATCGATGGTCTTTTACCTAGTTCCATCTCAAATTTGTCTAAGCTTACTGTTCTCGAACTCAGTGCGAATGAACTCACAGGTTCAATTCCTGACTTTCTAGGAAATTTAAGACTTATTGAAATTCTCAACTTGCAAGGTAACTCCTTCACTAGTGACTCTTCAATGTTGAGTTTTGTTACTCCTTTGGCCAATTGTAAGCACTTGAGACAACTGATATTGTCTGTCAATCCCCTAAATGCAATACTTCCAAAATCCATAGGGAATCTTTCTTCTCTTCAAACGTTTGAGGCAGTAGGTTGTAATCTCAAAGGCCTTATTCCAAATGAAATTGGGCATTTGAGAAATTTATTTTATTTGAAGCTGGATTACAATGACTTTACTGGAATTGTCCCGACGACAATAAGTTCTTTGGAAAAACTTCAACAACTTTCACTTGGTGCAAACAGAATAGGTGGTCCTTTCCCAATTGTTTTATGTGAGCTACCCAACTTGGGCATGCTAAACCTTTCACAAAATCAAATGTGGGGAAATATTCCTGGTTGCTTAGGGAATGTGACTTCTCTAAGGGAGATTTATCTTGATTCTAATAACTTCACTGCTACCATACCTTCAAGTCTATGGAACCTCAAAGACATTTTGAAGCTGAACTTGTCTTCTAATTTTTTCAATGGCTCTCTACCATTAGAAGTTGGAAACCTCAAGGCTGCAATACTTCTGGATCTCTCCTGGAACCAAATCTCAGGCAACATTCCTAGTACATTGGGAGGTTTGCAAAAATTGAGTCAACTATCTTTGGCTCATAACAGAATTGAAGGATCTATTCCTGATACATTTGGTGAACTCATAAGTTTGGAAGCACTGGATCTTTCATATAACAATATCTCTGGTGTGATTCCAAAGTCATTAGAGACACTCAAGCAACTACACTCCTTTAATGTCTCATTCAACAGGTTGCACGGGGAAATTCCTAGTGGAGGACCTTTTCTTAATCTCCCTTACCAGTCTTTCTTGTCGAATGAAGGATTGTGTGGTGGTCCTCAAAAGCATGTCCCAGCTTGTCATCCAAATTTAAAGAATCATTCTAATTCAAAGAAAAGAAGGTTGATATGGATTGTAGTTGCCTCTTCAGTTATCTCTATAACAATAGGGATTGCTTCAGCAATAGCTTTCGTGTTGATGAGACATCAGGGTAAACTAATCAAAGATGACGATGACTGGTCGCCTGAGGTAGCATTACGAAGATTTTCCTATTATGAACTTCAAAGAGCAACTCAGGGCTTTGATGGAAATAACTTGCTAGGTAGCGGAAGTTTTGGTTCTGTTTATAAAGGGACGCTGGCAGATGGGATGATACTAGCTGTCAAAGTTTTTAGTGTGCAGATGGAAGGTACATTTCAAACTTTTGATAGAGAATGTGAAATCTTGAGGAATCTTCGTCACAGAAATCTCACAAAGATCATTAGCAGCTGTTGTAACTTGGATTTTAAAGCATTGGTACTTGAGTATATGCCAAATGGGAGCTTAGACAAGTTGCTATATTCTCAAGATTATTCTCTAAATATAATGCAACGATTGAATATCATGGTTGATGTTGCGTCTGCGCTGGAATATCTCCATCATGGTTACTCTGTACCTGTTATTCATTGTGATCTGAAGCCTAGCAACGTCTTACTTGACAAAGACATGGTAGGACACCTGACTGACTTTGGCATCGCAAAACTTCTAACAAAAGAGGAATCTATTGCTCACACTACTACCTTAGCCACAATTGGTTACATTGCTCCAGGTGAATTATTTATTTAACTTGTAACAAAGTTCTCGATTAACAGTTAGTCAGGTTTACACTTTTACGTTCAGTTGCTGACATATTTTAAAATTTCTGTTCTAGAATATGGATTGGAAGGCCTTATATCGAAGAGGTCTGACGTTTATAGTTATGGTATCATGTTGCTGGAAACTTTTACGAAAAAGAGACCTAATGATGAAATGTTCACGGGCAATTCGGATTTGAAAAGCTGGGTGCATAGTTCACTTCCTGATAAGCTGGATAAAATCATAGATGCTGACTTACTAACAGTAGACAACGAAAAGCTAAATGAAAAGTTACAGTGTGTATCATCAATCATGCAGTTAGCCATGAACTGCACAGCTAAATCTCCAGTTGAAAGGATGAGTATGACTGCTGTTGTAGCTGCATTGGAAAAGATCAAGCAGCAGCTTTCTTTCCATTACTGATCGAACAGCTTAATGACATGACATCGGGTACTTTCCGTATCTCTTATGGTAGGTGAAAATGAAAGTTGTAATGTTTCACTAGCATTTAAACATCAAGTAATTGTTCTTCAAATGCTTTTGCAGGAGATAGTGTGGCTATTATAACTGTCCTTCATTAGGATGAGTCTTCTGTACAATGTATTGCTACTTAAGGATCAATAAAATGCAGTCCTTCCTAATTTTAAGTGACGTGTTCCTCATCTGGCCTACGGAAATGATCATCCAGAAGACTCATTTACCCATTGCTATAATCCATCTCCAGTGAAATGGTGTTTCAATCAGCACAACATCATAGCAGAAATGATCCGTTCAGCACTACATTCTGTCCAGGAAATAATAAAAACATAATTTTGTATAAAAATGGTGCTGTAAAAACATTTTGAGAAATGTTGAGATCACAAATACCTGGTCCATTTATCGAGTGTCAGTTTTTGAGTAATTGATTGATTCATCGATGTTTTAACAGTATGAGTCCAGTGACTCAGCGAATGATTATAAGAATAATACACTACTTTAATAGGACAAATAAATTTGGGAAACGTAAAGTTCAAATCCTTGATCTGCCTTACTGGAATCTCACCAAAAGATTTTTCTTCAAGAGAGATCCAGAAAAACCAAGTCTATCAATCAAGATAACCAAATAATCTCGGGATTGGACCTTTTAGTTTAACCAAAACATAAGGAAAACTGGTTTCTCCGAAAGATCTAATTAACTTTTTGGAGACTCTCTAACTTTTCAGCTCTAAATTTACCAGCAAGAGAACTTGATGACATCATATCATATCATTTATATTCATATATTATTAACAATGGAAAGCTCCAAAGTTCAAAGTTGGACTATTATTTTGCTCCTTACAAAAGTAAAATATTTTACACATTGAATATTTGTAATAAGCATATAATATTATTATTTTAAATACTAAAAGTGGAAAGATGTAAAGTCAAAAATTGATGCACTATGCCACTAATATTGTGACTATGATCCTAAGTTAACACTATTTATGAGAGTTGTGAGTTAGACTAATGGCTTTTCCATTATCTCTTCTTTATTTTATTAATTCATTATCACATTAATGCATAATCTTATTACAAGTTTTGAGATTATTTTCTCTTTGTTTTTTCTTAGTTTATATAGAGTGAATTAATCGTCTTTTCATTTATTTTTACTCAAAGTTTCATGAGTAGCTTTTGGTCTATATTTCTTCTTGCTTGACCTCATGATATGAAATTTTATGAAAAGCTACAGTTAAATTTATATAGAGTGAATTAATCGCATGTGGTACACATGCAAAACACGTGTCTAGTAACTAGTCATTATCATCTCATATCATCATATCATATCATATCACTATCACTATATGTTACTAAAGGTGGGAAGGTCCAAAGTGAAAAATTGGATTACCACTTTGCCGTTATGCCACCACGTCTTTATCCTTATGTCATTACTTATTAAATATTAATTCTATTTTATTTATTAGAAAAATAATTAAAGGATCACAATTAAATTGTAAGTTACAGTGAAATGTTTAATATACTAATTTATTCATTTGGGGAAACGAAAGGGATCTTTATCAATTAAATGATGATTCATAAAAAATTCTATATATACATATGGATGACGTATATTTTGATTACCTACTATTTATGATTAAATTCAAATTAGCTAAAATGTTTT
>JAOTQR010000045.1:15403640-15422622 GCA_025774065.1 Solanum ossicruentum | reverse complement strand
AAACTTGGCTACCAAATTCAATTCAAACTTGGATATCAAATTCAATTCAAACTTGGCTACCAAATTCAACAATGGTAAGCAAGGTTTTGCCTATAAAAGGAGCTCTTCAGCTCCTTCATTTAATCAGAGAGAGCCACAGAATTCTGTGAGATACACATTGTGTATTTTGTGAGTAATACTCCTTTTATATCACTGAGTGATACACAGCTTATGCCCAGTGAGGTTTTGTTGTACACTTCTCAATTATAGTGATATTTTGCTCGTGGTTGTAGCCTATTTTTGGGTGAACCACGTTAAATCTGTGTTCTTCATTTATTACCTTGCCCAATTTATTAACTTTTCAATATCAATCCTAATCCTGATCCTTATCACGTTCCGCCATCGCTTGTTATTCACCAACAACTCAATTGGTCAAATCGAAGAAAAATAAGTTGGTTGGATGATATTCGACCTGTTTTTAGTAGTGTGTACATGTCATATGGGTGAAATTTAGATAGGAACAGGAAACAGTTAATAGTTGGGATGTAAAATTCACATAAAGTGATAGTTCATGTGTATTTTTGACTATTATCTCTAAATAATTTGTTGAACTGCATAATGAGTCATTTAGACATTGCTTTAGATTTGTCTCCACGGTGAAACTTTTAATTTAAAATTTTGCATGGCACCGTGTCAGATTTTGCAGAAATGAATTCCTCAGTAATATACTGTGCAAGAAGTAGACGTACTAATCATCTTTACAACTAATAAAAATATATATTTTTAAAACGGTCAAAACAAGGTTTAGATTGTTATTTACGAGGAAATTTGTGTTTCTATACAATGAAAAGATGAGTTATATCCAAAGCTGCTGAAGTTACCAATGTTCTATCAGTAAATTTTTTAAGTATATGACAAATAAAACTTAATTACAACATCGTTATATCAGCTGAAGAAAACAATATAAAACAAAGTTCTATGGAGGAGTTTTGACACCATTCCAAACAAATGGCCTTGATGGTTTTCCTATTAACGTTCTTGTTCATTGTTAGTTCCCATTTATCAATTATATTAGCCAATGATCATCTTGCTCAGCAGAGTAATTCAGAAATCTATATTGTTCGCTTTGATTCACCTGAACATGCCTGGCACCAGTATTCATTATTGTCTGACATGCCATCACGTGTAATATATTCCTATCGAAATGTTTTCAATGGTTTTGCGGCTAGATTATCACCAGATGAAGTGAAGGCATTGGAAACGAAAGATGGTTTTATTTCCATGAGACCTCAAAGGGTACTGCGAGTACAAACAACTCACACTCCAAGCTTCTTAGGATTGCACCAAAATTTAGGCTTCTGGAATACGTCTAACTATGGTGAAGGTATGATTATTGGTCTGTTGGACACTGGAATTTATCCGGAACATCCTTCATTTGACGATGAAGGAATGCCGCCTCCTCCTGCTAAGTGGAGGGGAAAGTGTCAGTTTAACTTCACAGCATGTAACAACAAGCTCATTGGAGCAAGAGACTTTTCGGAGTTTGAAGGTGGGACGCCATTGGATGAACATGGGCATGGTACGCATACTTCAAGCACTGCTGCTGGAAATTTTGTTGATGACGCAAATGTGTTTGGCAGTGCTAATGGCACCGCGGCTGGCATTGCACCCCGTGCTCACTTGGCAATGTACAAAGTTTGCGATTCAAGTGGCCGGTGTTCCGAAAGTGACATGTTGGCTGCAATGGATGCTGCAATTGAAGATGGTGTTGATGTCATATCCATTTCTATTGGTGGAATTTCTGGCCCTTTTTGGGATGATAATATTGCACTTGGTGCATTTAGTTCTATGGCAAAGGGAATTTTCGTAAGTTGCTCAGCTGGAAATGCTGGTCCAGATAATGCCACCTTATCTAATGAAGCCCCTTGGATTCTAACTGTCGGTGCTAGCACCATCGATAGACAACTGAAGGCAACCGTGGCACTTGGAAACGGTGTAGAATATGATGGTGAATCAACTTCTCAACCAAGTGATTTCCCTCCAACATTACTACCAATCGTTTACCCAGCATTGAACAGCACTTCTTATGGTGCCTTTGTTTGTAGCCCAGATTCACTTACAAATGTTAAAGGAAAGTTAGTCTTGTGTGGGGTAGATGGCGGGACAGCAATTGCAAAAGGACAGCCTGTGAAAGATGCTGGTGCTGCTGGCATGATTCTAATGAATGAAGATATTGAAGGCTACAGTATTCCTGCACATGATTATGTTCTTCCAGCAACACGCATCAGCTATGCAGATGCACAAGATCTCATAGCATATATAAACTCGACATCAACCCCTATGGCCAGTCTTTTATTTAAGGGCACTGTAATTGGAAATAAACATGCTCCTTCACTTGCTTTCTTTTCATCCAGAGGACCAAGCAGACCAAGTCCAGGCATATTAAAACCTGATATTATAGGACCTGGATTCAATATCCTTGCAGCTTGGCCGACCTCCATAGAAAACTATACTCATACAAACCTGACATTTAACATAATTTCTGGCACATCCATGTCTTGTCCTCACCTTGCTGGAGTTGCAGCTTTGCTTAAAAGTGCTCATCCAGATTGGTCTCCTGCTGCTATTAAGTCCGCGATTATGACCACTGCTGATCTGGTTAATCTTGGCAATAATCCGATTGAGGATGAAAGACGTCTACCAGCTAACATATTTGCAATTGGAGCAGGACATGTGAATCCATCAAGAGCAAATGATCCTGGTCTAATCTATGACATCCAGCCTCAGGATTACGTGCCTTATTTGTGTGGCTTAAACTACACAGATCAACAAGTTAGCGTGATCTTACAGAAGAAGGTGAATTGCACAACTAGTATACCTGAGGCAGAGCTAAACTATCCTTCATTTTCTATTAAACTCGGATCAGACACTCAGGAATATAAAAGAATTGTGACTAATGTCGGTGAGGCTAATTCAACTTACACTGTGGAGATTTCACCACCTGAAGGTGTTGAGATAACTGTGAGTCCTGGCAATTTGCACTTTTCTGAAGTAAAGGAGAGGATGGCCTATCAAGTGACATTTAAACGTTCAGCGCCTGGCACTGTCAGCAATGACAACTTTGTGCAAGGATATTTAAAATGGTCATCAGGCAAGCACTCTGTTCGAAGTCCCATTGCAGTTATCTTGGAGTAGTGAAAGCGCCTTCAAGCGTCTTCAACATTCATCGAAAATTCTAGGGAAAATTATGTATATTATCTCCCTTGAGATTTGAACTTGACATTGTAACACATTTTTCTTTTCTTGTAGTAGATTGGATATGCATTAAATAAAGGTTTAACTGACGACTGTAAAATATAGAGCCAATGGAACTGTTTTCATGCTATATTATTCCAAGAATAAGAGCTATTTATAGGTGTACAAGTAAATCTATCTAAGAAAATAAAATCAGAAATTCTTAAAAAAATCTCTAAGATCCCTAAATATCTCTACCTATTATTATGCTATAAATACTAGATATGACTGTATATTTTGTAACACTCCCCCTCAAGTTGGAGCATAGATATTGATCATGCCCAACTTGTTACAAAGATTCCATCCAAGTTCCATTCAGAGGCTTCGTGAATATATCACCCAATTGCTCTCCTGTCTTCACATAGCCTGTAGAAATCACGTTCTCTTGAATCTCCTCGCAGACAAAGTGACAATCAACCTCAATATGTTTTGTCCGTTCATGATACATTGGATTTGAGGCAATATGTAGAGCAGCCTCATTATCACACCATAGTTTTTCTGGAGAAGAAGGATTCAAACCAACCTCGGCTAAAAGGTGTTGTGTCCACAGTATTTCACATGTGGACTGAGCCATAGCTCTATACTCGAACTCTGCACTAGATCGAGATACAACATTTCGTTTCATACTCCTCCAAGATACTAGATTTCCGCCAACAAAGACGCAATAGCCAGTACTCGATCTTCTATCAATTCTTGATCCATCCCATTAGCATCTGCAAAACATTCAACGCGAGTATGTCTGTGGTCGCTATACAAAATGCCAAGGCCAGGAGCTCCTTTCAAATAACATAGAATTTGTTCCAAGGCAGCCCAATGTTTTACTGTTGGTACAGACATGAATTGATTGACAATACTGACTGCATAAGCAATATCTGGGCGAGTCACAGTAAGGTAGTTCAATTTCCCAACAAATCATCTTTCTGGAGCATCAAAAGGGTCAGCATCATCCTTAGGTGTACATTAGGGTGTATTGGTGTGCGACATGGTTTCTGCATAATATAATCTCAATTTTTTGGAAGAAAAATTAAGTGCAAGCAGATATAGAATTGTATAGTTTGATATTTGGCTACAACTGTACTGCATGAGTGACCTTCGGTATAATTAACAACAAGCTATTTTAATGTTGGCAGATGATACTTTAATCTATAGCTAAAGAGAACTTACATATGATTGGACATATGGGAAAGTCTGATTTGTTAGGCAAGGTGGCAAAATTAGTCCATGAAAATATAATTCGTCCAGCCCATCTTAATTTGAGGAGTTAATATCTCAGATGACAAAGTCACTCAACTTTGATCACTCAACTATAGATTATTTTCTCAGAAAGTCACTCAACTTTGATTTGTAAATCAGAAGTCATACAGGTTCAGAACATGGCACAGTAGGAAATAGAGGTCCATGGCTTCTCACTGTTGGTGCTAGCACCACCCATATAAAACTAAGGGCAGCAGTACTGCTGGGAAAAAGTGAAGAAATTGATGGTGAATCAGCTTTCCAACCTGAAGACTTCTCTCAAACTCTGCTCCCATTAGTTTTCCCTGGAAAAAATTCTAGTGGACTGATGGCCCCTTTTTGCAGTGCGGAGTCTTTGAATAATATTTGATGAAGGGAAAGATTATCTTTTGCGAAGCTGGTGGTAAGATAAAAGGACTTGATAAAGAGTTAGATGTGCTGGAATAATACTCATGAATGAGAAACCACAAGGCTTCACTATACAAGCTGAACCTCATGTTCTTCCAGCAGCACATATCAGTTTTCTTGATGTCCTGAAGATCAAAGCCTACATAAATTCAACATCGATCCCTGCAGCTTCATTTTTGTTTAAAGGAACTATATTTGGAGATGATCATGCTCCAGCAGTTGCAGCCATTTCACCTAGAGGCCCTTTTCCAGAAAGCCCTGGCATACTGAAACCCAATATTATTGGTCCTGGTATTAGCATCCTTGCAGCATGGCCAACATCTGTGGAGAACAGTACCAAAACAGAGTCTACCTTTGACACTCTCTGTGGCACATCAATGTCTTGTCCTCACCTCTCGTGAATTGGAACGTTAATCAAGAGTGTACATCGAGACTCTGGAGATTGTGCCACCCCAAGGAGTTGATGTGAAAGTTGAGCCTTCCGCCTTGCACTTCTCAGAGATGTACCAGAAGATAACATATCTAGTAACCTTTAACCGAGCAATTTCAAACATTAATGCCACATTAGTTCAAGGATTTTTCAAATGGACCTAAACCAAGCACTTCGAGGAGTCCAATAGTAGTTACCTTGGTACCATAAGGAAGCTCAACAAGCAACTCCACACTATTATATACATCATAACATCAACTGCAATTTCATGTCAAGACCCTATGATAAAATTATTCTGTGCATTCCTCTCATCACTTTGTCTAGCAACTTCTTAGTTGGATTGCTTCAGCTATTGGTGTTAACGAAAATAGTTCCATAGGTTTATTTTAAGTCTCAAAGTTCAATATGGAAATAGGTTGCAGCGAGTTAACTCCATAACACACTCTCAAAGTTCAATATGGAAATAAGTTGCATTGAGTATTCATAATACACTCTCCAACAAAAGCTGCTCAGAACATGGGGAGCATATCCTTCGACTAGATTCTTGTTTGTCTCATTGCAAAATATTAGTAAGAATCAAGCTTCTAAAACACAGACCTGTTGTCATCACAAACATTCAACTAACACAGCTGAACTAGTATAGCAGTTTATCATTTCCAAAGAATGAAGTTCCAAAGTGAGGTTAGTCTAACTAATTCTAACGCGTTGTGAACTACCAAGGATTAGTATAATGCATATTTTGCAACAAAATTTACAAATTACAATAACTTAGTGCTGGGACATAGACTAAAAGCAACAATATGCGCCCATGTATAGCTAAACTAATATATCAAAATTGCAAGAAGCTTATTATGATGAGGCCAGTGCAGGCTTCTTTTGTTATCTGGGTCCTGAAAGCTCAATTGGTTCAAAGGTAAATGAGGATTCTTCATGAATATCGCTAAAATTCCTAGAGAAGCTGAAAGTCCTTGATTCACATACGTTGCTTCCACCTTGTGATTCCTCCACATGCCCCATTTGTTCCGTAATGCCTTCCAGGATTCTCAAAACTTCCGACATCTTAGGCCGATTGTTGGGGTTAGACTGAGTACACTGGAGAGCTACTTCAACTGTTTTCTCTAGTTCCTCTGCATTAAAACATCCTCTTAGATCCCTATCTGCAAGCATTTCCACTTTCTTTTCCTCGAACAAATTCCGTACCTGTAAATTGTTTAGTTTGTCAAAATGAATAGGGCCAAACAGTAGACATAACAAAGTCTGAGCTCTATCATGTTCTGAAAACCTCTGCTCCACATAAAACAACCTGAAAGGGAAGGAATCATAACTGAAGTATTATAGAACAGGTAACTTTTTTCACACAACTATTCTAGCATAATCACTTGGTTGTCCAGACTTACATGATAACGTGATAAATATCAACCAAACAAGTTATTCAAGGGATCAAAGTATGCAAGTGTAACATTATTATGCAATAAATATCAGCCAAATAAGTTATTTAAGGGTTTAAAGTATTGCTAGAGTAAGGAAATGCATAATTTTGCTGCATTGATCAGTAAGTGATATTCAAAAACCTTGAATATGTTGTCCATAAGCCCAACAGATCATGAACCAGATTATGCAGTCAGCAAAAAGAAGAAGTTTTCAAGCAATCTTTCAGTATTTTGGAACTATACTTCTCTCACAAGAGGTGGAACAACTTCTGCACTTGACACTAGTTATTGCGTCAATTTAGTAAGTCAAATAGTGGTTTTAATTATGACTCAAACAAAACCCTGCATGAAAGATTAGCTATTAACTGGTTAATCAAATAAAGTTAGATATTATATACACAAATATATAAAGCTTCAAACAGTAGGAGGGTTATAAGCTACACACCCGGTCAAGAATAGTTCCTTTCTGACCCTGACCAATTCCTGCGTCTAATGCCTTGTGTCCTGTAATGAGTTCTAAAAGTAGTATCCCATATCCAAAGACATCTGTCTTCTCAGATGATTGGCCAGTTGATAAATACTCTGGGGCTATATGACCTATAGTACCACGAACTGCAGTTGTAACATGAGAATCTCTACAGTCTAAAAGTTTAGCAAGACCAAAATCACCAACAACAGCTTCAAAACTTTCATCAAGCAGAATATTAGCCGCCTTAACATCTCTGTGAATTATTTTAGGATTACACTGTTCATGCAAATACAGAAGACCTCTGGCAGCTCCAAGAGCTATATGCATACGCTTGCTCCAATCCAAAAATGGTTTATTCCGGCCATTGTCTGGTAGATAAGCAAAGATTATGTGAGAATAGAGCAAAAGATGACAGAGTCACCACATCAAGCTTATCCGGTTACATCCCAATATGCATTCCACTTGATTATGTATTCATACACCTAAAAATTGACTGAGAATTGGGCATTGCCAAATAACAATGTATTTCGTTCATGGATGATGTAAGTTGACACCCTATGACATGTAGAGTTTAGAAGACGGATAGAAACTTTATCACACAACATTTTGAGCTTAATAACATGTAAGTTCAGGGGAACTTTCAGCAAAAGGTGAAAAAATAATGATAAGATAGTAGTATAACCCATGCACATAAAGGGACTAATGTAGATAATGTTAGCAGGTAACTACCTCTCACATTAACCATTATTTATAGCAATTACTACTGATATGTTGTTATCATTCCAACTTCAACTATGTGAGTTACAAAAAGCACGCCATTCAAAAACCACAAAGTAAGAAGGCTGCAGTAGATTCTAGAGAAATGCCTACTTAAGTATATGCTACATCAAGGGTCTTAATAGCAATGGATTCAGCGAAATCATATAGTCAACCCTAATTAGTTTGGGTTTGATGCATAGTTGATTGATATGTTCAAATATAGATTTCATCCCACGTGCACAATAAACATTGACAACGTAAATCCAATTTAACTAATCTATCAGAAGATGCTTTCATCATAGGTCCCTGGGTTTTCAGACATAGAACAGTAAAAATATTGCACCAAGTCCTCAATTTCCATAAACCATGACCTTTCAAGAATTTTTGCCAGATAAACATTCAGAGCACTAGGAATAATGGAAATTCATAGTTCAAACTTAATCAGTTGTAGAAATTCATTGTAACAAGGCAAAAAGAATTCAGCAAAAGCTCCAAGCAAATATACGTCAAAGCAAACCTCTCAAGCAATCTGCAACACTTCCATTTGGCATATAAGGGTAAATAAGTAATCTTTCCTCGGGAGTCATACAGAATCCATACAGACGTAGAAGGTTCCGATGCACAGCCAAGCCTATCATCTCAACTTCTGTTTGGAACTGCACTTCTCCGGTGAAACTAGGATCTCTCAATCTTTTGACAGCCACTACTGTCCTATTTGGAAGGTACCCCTTGTAGACTACTCCAAATCCACCTTGTCCTAGTATGTTTTTAGAGCTGAAATTTCCAGTGGCAATTTGCAGTTCGCGGAATGAAAACCTCTTCATGTGGCCAGTGGCGAACTCACAATCATGTTGCACTGCAGATCAAAAAATCAGAGACTCATAAATATCTAGGCTTAATCATGTGCAAGAGATCAGAGATGTGCTTCTAATCTTGTAGTTACCATATCCTGTTAGGACACGAGATCTGTACCAATGCACCCAACAAACAAGAAGCATGACTGTAACTATGAATGTGCAACTGACACCACTGATAACAGAAACGAGCCATCGATGATGACTGCTAGTCTTCCTATCTGAAGATGTTTCTGCATGGTAAAAAATATAGTTTGATTAAAAAGCATCAGCTCAATATCATAAGTTCGGTAAAATTTCAACAATACCATTTACTGATTTTGGCACACCCCCACAAATTTGTGTGGTCAATGCAGAGCAAAGAAATCTGTTTCCTGCAATACTAAGGCAACAACCAAAGATATAAGCAGAAAATAGAATACAAAAGAACATGAAAGATTGCAAGAATGATGCCAAGGGGGAGATTAACAATAAGCATTGCAAGTAGGATAGAAAACTTCAATGACATCATACATTATCTCAAGGCAAATATTCTGCTTGACATTAGCAGATTAGAATTATAGGAAGTATATCAAATAAGAATAACATCATGGAGTTTTTATTAGACCAGGTAAAAAGATGATACTTCAAATGATAAGATTTGAGATACTCCCTTCATTTTAAAAAGAATGACTTACTTTCCTTTTTAGCATGTTCCAAAAAAAACCGAATCCTTTTCTTTTTGGCAGAACTTTAATTTGAATTTTGGAAAATTTGGTACATTTGACGTAACTTTAATTTAGCACCTCAAGATTGAAAAATCTTCTTTATTTTCTTAAACTCCGTGTCAAATCAAACTAAATCATTCTTTATGCAGAGGGAGTATCACTTTTTCTTTTCTGTAATGAGATTTGAGATATTATTTCAGGTCTGTTTGAACTGACTGCTGGTTTCCAGTGAAGAGACATACCACAACAACTAACAGCAATGCAAGATGGCAGTTACTCAAACCATTGAAACCATAACTTCATTAGGAGAGAAACATTATGTGTGGTCGCAGATGCAACATTGTATCAAGCTTCTGTATCACAGTTAAATTTAAGATTTAGGTGTATATCTTAAACTCCATTAATGAATAAGATTCTGACGCACTACTGTGTCTTACACCATCTCCTCAAAGTAAAAGCGTAAACCTTGATTCCCTTGATTTATCAAACTAGAGACCCCGAAAAATTCTTCCAGTCCACCAATAAAACTGATAACATTGAGGACCAAATATTGAGGCAGATAGAATCATTTTCCCCTGAATCTTACCTGTAGTCTTTGGCCAAAATTTTTGGAGTTGGACCACTTAGGTTATTGAATGATAAGTCCCTACACAACACCATCCACAGTTTATTTAACTCTCATCTAGCCATTGTATTGGACATACAAATGTCATGGATGGAAGACATACAAGAATGAAAGACCTGAAAGGTATGCCACAGGTTTAGGAATTTGTCCAGACAATCTGTTCCTGCTAAGCCTCCTGAAAATTTGACACGATGAAATATTACACACAAAGCCAATGAGGGAACTGTAACATACTGATAAAGATGGAACAAAATGAAGAGTTTAGCCTACACTCACAAGTAACTTAAATGAATCAGCCGACCCAGTGCCCTGGGAATTCCTCCATCAAACTGATTACCAGACAAATCAAGGGTCAGCAGTTCAGAGAGCTGTCCAATCTCAGCAGGAATTGGGCCAGATAACTGATTATTCTGCAACAACCTACAACAAAACCAACGCAACAATGACTTCAACTGATTACAGTAAAAGAAAATTTTCAAATATCTTGCAATTAAAGCACTTAATTGTCACTCTTTAAAAGTATTAGTAATTACTAAACTGAGTACTACATAATTTTAACTTCAAGCGCCCTATACAATAGCATATCTCCAAGAAATAGTTGAGCAGCATAACATCAAATAAGAATAAAGTGGAAAGTTCATGACAAATTAGTCTTACTCACATCGTCCGAAGATGAGACAAATTCCCGATACTAGGCGAAAGTGTGCCGGATAATCCCATACTTGCCATTTCACTGTCAAAAATTACATACCAAAGCGTAAAAATAATTTCTTTTCACAGAAAGGGAAAAATGGACAAGATGCAACAGAAAGGAAGAAAACTCACAGAGAAATAACAAAGCCTTCTGAAGAACAACCAACCATATACCAAGTACAAGGATCAACAGAATTTATATCCCATCCATCTAACACGTGGTATTCATCTCTCATTTTATTCTTCATAGACATCAATGCTGCCACTGCTTATCCCACATCAAATTCAAATATCTTTTAAGCAAAGTTTCAATCTTTACCACTCTAAACTTTGAAAACAAATGGTAAGAAATAGTGCTAAGCAACAAAGTTTGGATTTTTCACTGGAAAAATCAAGAAATGTTTGGATTATAATAAAGTTTTAATCTTTAATGGTTACAAATAGTACTAAACAACAAAGTTGAGATTTTTCATGGAAAAACAAGAAATGCATATTAAGTGTAAAGTTTTAATCATCACCTTCATAGTTGACACCTTTAGGTGAAAGATAACCCATGGAAGCTGGAGTGGTGGCCACCCAAAGAAAAGAGATTGAGAAAATGAGTGTTAAAGTTACCATTTGGATCCAAAAAGCTTATTACCCAAAAGAAAGATTTTGGTGCAGAGCTTTCATAAAAAGGTCCTTTTAAGAACTCATCATTGTGCAGCAGTAGTCTCTATAAAATATTTCCCTCGAGCTTATAACTGAGTGAAAAATCTTGTTTGGCTTTTTATTTTTTTTAATTAAGAAAAGGGAATCCGAAGTACCAACTAAAAAATTGTAACTGGAGTCAAGTTTAGCATGGACTCTCCAATTATGTTATGTTATTTAATTTTTTTGGCTTCAAATTAATGAGATCTTCTTGTGAATGACTCAGGTGAGATAAAAGCTAAAAATTCACTGTGATTTCAATCGAATTCAATAATTTTAACTCAAATCTTATATGTCTCTTTGTAAAAATTTTACCTTTTTATTTTTTTTTAAATTCATATTTCATTTTTTTTGACTAACTTTTAAAATTACATTAATTCAATTTTTATAAATAAAATTCAATATTCAAAAACTGTACAAAAAGTACTTTATGTTAAAATGTTTTTCATTTCAATATAAATTAAAAAATATATATATCTTAAAATATTAATAAAAAATTATATTTGTCAAAAATAAACTATGACCATTTAAAAAATGAAAGCACAGAACCCAATTACTAACCACTAATATCTCTATCATTGAATTTACAATTCATAAAGTTCAAACTATTGTTCCACTTTTATATTTATATGATACAAATCTGAATTATAAAAAAATTTAAAAGAAAAAAGAACAGTTTGAAGTAGTAAAATATTTTCTTGAAAAAGAAAAGTTTTTGGGGAAATAAATGGAAAATATTAGTCTTAGTAGTGGGTTGGAAAAGAAAATTAAGAGCAAGTCTTGAGATTTGGGGAGTGTCTTCCGTAAGAGGACAGGAATAGTGCATTCCCATAATATTCCAGTGTGATAAGCAACACTGTAAGGATAGTAAACAGAGGGTATTCATTGGTTAGACTTTAATTGAACCAATTAAAAGAGAATACATTGTCGAGGAAGTACTAGAGAAGAAGCAGTGGATTATTTCATTAAAGTTTTTTTGGGTGCTCTCTGTTGGCGTATGCTGTTTGACTCTACAGACAATTAGTACGGAATCCCATACACATCAAAATAATAACAATAATAATAATCTATTATTCCCTATAATTTATCTCATAACTTTTATACAAATAATAGAATAAATAATCTCAAACTGACTAATATCCTAATTTTTATACAAATAATTGAATGAATAATCTCAAACTGACTAATATCTTAAGCAAATGATAAAATAATATTATCTTTTATTTTGAGATTATTATTTTTTATTTTATATTCTATATTATCAAGTAAAGTTGACATACTATTGCAGGTTAGCTATTCTTTCTAAGTTTTTTTTTTCTTTTTCTTATTTTTAACTTTATTTTCTAAAATTCAAAAATACTTCCTAAAATTCATCTAAGCTAAATTTCCAATCAAAACTTTCTTTCCATATTATTTTTCGTTGCTTGTGTTTTAACCCCATATTCATCTTTCTTTAACGTGATAATTGAATTTTAAAATTTTGATACAAATTTTTATGTGATGTTTGCATTTTAAATGTTTATTCAAATTTTTTTCTAAAAAAAACTTAATATTCTTTGCAAAGTTTTCAGATATTATGAATTTTGATACAAAAATATTTCTCTCCAAGATTAACAAGTTGAAGTATGGAAGAATTATATCTTGCAATTCTAATAGTATTTGAGGTGAAGAATTATTTTATTATTTATGATGATTTTGTTGAGAGAGAAATATGAAAAAGTTAAATTTGATTTATGTTGTAAAGGAAATAATAACTAATTTAGTTAAAGTATAATTAGAAGAATTTTAATGTTTTTTTCCTAAATTTTGATTATATAAATTTGATAGTAATTATTTAATTTACCTAATGATGTAAATTATTTTATACACTAGCAGTGCACAAAGTTTAAATTCAACTTTTATATACTTTAATAATATTTTATAACTTATTTGGTTTTATAGCTGAATATATAAATTTTCTAGCTGTTGATAAAGTTAAACAGACTGTTTTGTAGTATCTATCTCATCAATTCTAATATCTTGACCAAGCACATTTTTCATGATGGAACCGCCCAAAAGGGTGGCAAGAAATCACAAATATGATTGTTTTATGGTACCTATCTCATAAATTCAAATATCTTAACCAAACACATTTTCACGGAAGATCAACCCAAAAGGGTGGCAAGAAATTGCAAATATATAGGGTCGGTGTTGTGAGGGTGCTTGTAACTCAATCAACCTCCTCCAATATAAAAGTATGGAACTTTGATTAATAGCAAGACTCCCATTTCATTCCTTTTTTGATCAACAACTAAGAACATTTCCACAGAGGATCCGTTCAGCCATACAACACTCGTCTCAAGTTTGACTTAACCCCTCACCTAAAAATCACCACAATATCCTATTTTTTATTCGATTATGGTGTTATTCATATATATTTTTGTCCCGCGTTTGACTTAGCCTCTCATCTAAAAAGCCTTATACTATTCTGCCTTCAATTCGATTATGATGTTATTTATGTATATTTATCAGATTTTTTATTCGATTATTGTTTTATATACAGAATTTTAGTTATTTTGTATTATAGTTGAATAAAAACTGAGACTTCTATACTCCAAAGTTTGTTAGCCAAATTAAGTTTAGAAACTCTGGTAGAAAAAAAGGGATGCCTTTCTTTTAGCATTGTGGACTGCTCGTTGGCCCAGTGCCAACATTTTAACCAGCGTGTTACACGATTTTTCCTTAACTTATGAAACAGGCATCCTTCCTTAACGTATTACAGTATTTAGTAAACCATAATAACTAGCGGCATTACATCAGATAAATCAAACAAAAAGAGTAAGACAACAAATTTGGATACTAAGAATTCTTTCAATGAAAGATTCGAAGAGGCTGGCCACATTTTTTAAACATATATTGTTAACAGGAACTAACTTTTACCATATGACAATGGCGACAACTTAATTATCAACCTGCATGGAAAGAACAGGTCCAAACAAACAGATTAATTTGTCGAGATGAAACAAAAAGCAGGAAGCATAAAAAATTAAGGTAAAATGACGGAACAGATCAAGAGGCAACAAAATAGATATGTTTGATTAATCATAATCACATAGAACAACTGTAACACTAATTTGCTTGCAACTCTTTTTTCAAAGTAGAAGACTGCTTAAATACAAACTGAAGTGAGATGTCGACTTAAGAAGAAAAAACACTGCGCTTTCAAGTCCTGGCAATCCTTTTGGAGCCTTGCAACTTGTCCATACATGTCATTCAATCATGTCCCTGGAAGCTTTCTGGACAATTTACTACTAACAAACATGTACAAACATATTTCCTTTTCACTAGTTGGCTGCTAAGACAGGAATACTTTGAAGAGTGGAACAAAAAAGTTAATACCAAGTACAGAACTAATGCACTGCAGCCCATTACATTATCCTTATCAACCAGGAGATGCTGTCGCTTGTCATGCTGGACTCCTCTGTTCTGGAAGGGATGTAACTTGGGTCCCTTCATATATAGATCATAAACTGGTATACTTTTCTAAGCATATACTTTACGTCATGTCACCATGGGATGCAAAAAGATGCAGGCCCATCTGCCTTTTTATATGGTCTGGTATCAACCTGTTCACGAGGTCCGGAGAGGCACCAGACAACTGAAACCAGAAAATATAGTTGGATAAGCAATAGAGTTGACTTAAAATTGGCAAAGTGTAGAATATGTAACTGTGACAGTAATATAGTATTTCAATACGAATGGCCTTGACATGCTTTAAAATTCTAATGGACAATTGAAGATGGCAATCCAGCTAAAGATATGTAAGTTAACTTGTGCTTTTTGTAGGAATACATGCTTTAACAATTTGCACCGTCCTTATAACTAAATTGTTGTGACTAACATCTCCAAGTAACCAATTAGAATGGAAATCACCAAAGAATGAGGTCTTATCGTTTACAGATACCTATTTTCACGCCATTCTCCCAGCCACTTACAAGATGCTATTTTGTGAGGGAGTTCAACTCTTCAGGCTTCTCCCTGGCCCTCTTTACAGTAAATGGATGAAAGGGCTTTCTTTCATTAAGATTATAGCTTCTTTACACACGATGCTGTACCTATATATCTCACTTAGAACCTGTTATCTGACCTCATGCTGTGGGACAAAAGGGCATTCCCAATATTTAAGGTGTAATCTTGAACACCTCGAGGTCACTCCACCTACCCCCCCCCCCAAAACCCCCCAAACAACAAATATACTCCACCAGAGATGTTTCTCACCACTATACTAGTTTGTTAAAATGATTTTCACCCAACCGCTAACATAACTTTCTTACAGAGTCATAAGAATCTCAAAAGGCTTGTCCGAAAGAACCATACGGAAGGACCACCATGAGCCCATTTAATCCAGTGGTACTGTATAAACCTTAAGTAGCGCAACTTATTCTTGGCCAAATAAGTATAAGGTTCAGTCCATTTCTTGGAAGCCTAGTCTACCCCAGCAAAAAAAAAGAAAAAACTCAAGTTACCAATGGACCTCCTCTCCTTTGATTTCGACGAATGGCTACAGATCCTTTTATCAATCTTCAGACATAGAAGATGCCTGTGAGTTTCTGCCTTCTAGTTTCTTCTCCCTTTTATCCTTCTGTTTTATGTCTCATCTATCTATACAATACCCTTACCCATCTATTAACAAGTAGTAGAACAACGCCAGGAAAATTAGTAATGTGTCAGGAGAAATTAGTACAAGAACTCATGGATACACTTATTGATTATGGAATCTCCATCTTCTTTGTCCTCTCAATTTTGCCTTTCCTTGGTCGGGAACTCTTATTTTTTACCAAATCCAGAATGAGTCCCATGTCATCATGTTGTATCAACACCAGTTGCCAGCAGTACCTCCAAGTAGCATAAATTATTACATGCACAATTGCATTATCCTCTCAACATTGCCATTCCAGAACATCAACTTTACACATGAGGTCTGCATAAAGGTGATTTTTTGCATAATGCATCCACGCTCCAGAATAAGAATGCGCTCGCATTCATGCTCCAGTGCCTTCTATGGAGACTTGGATCAACTATCAACTATCACCGCCAGCCACAGGGTATCAGAGAAAGTGTCTGCCTTCCAGTGGGTTCATAGAATCAGTCATTCTAAATCTTTGCTAATTACGAAACTTACTTCGACAGTCTCATCTTTAGGTAATCTGAAGAATTTAATCACATTGAGTGCCAACTGTGACTACCCTAGAGTGCGATTCAGCTGAGATCAGGAAGAATGAAGCATGGATGATGCAATTTTTATCTAAGAATAAACACGTAAAAGCCATACCTCCTGCTTAAAATTGAAGAGAGGAGGCAATGGACGACCATTGGGAAGGCGTGCATTTGGTTCACGAAGTTCATCAAAGAAAGGATGAGCACATGCTTCAAGCTGCAAAATGAGATGCGTGTTAGTTTAATAGATTAAGAAATTCACTGTTCAATAAGCAAAGAAACAATGTGCAAGCTGAGCGCAGGTAACAAATCAGCAAAAACAACAGAACGAGAAGTGGGAGCAATGCATAAAAGGACCACAGCAATGGCCACCCAAACATGCCAATTGCTACAGAAACTGTTGTTTAAGCAAATTACAATCCCATCACAGAAAAAAGAAAAAAATTGAACTTACTGCAGTGCAACGTAGACTTGGTGAGTACTGCAGCAGCCGAGAAGCGAGGTCAATTGCTTCAGGAGGCATCCGTTTGTGGAAAACCTGAGACCAGACAAATAAGTAGCAGCTCATCATGATATACACGAGCTCGGAAACAACAAAGGAATTTATTTGCAGTTTTCTCATTAAAATTGTTTTGCAAGAATAAAATGTGGTCATCAGGAAACCCAAATTCAATTGGTATTGGTTTTCAGTATATATTACTATTCAGCATCTGGTATTTCTTGGTGTATTAACCTCTGTAACTTTGCCTCTCAATTAATGAAAAAGCAGATTCTTCTAAAGGATTAAAGATTTGAGATTCTTAGCTTTTGAATCCAAAATGTTTAGGAAGTAATGATAAATTGAAAAACCAAAAATCCCTGCTTGATATGTGATGCAGTTCCATCAAGAGGATAACAAATTTTTTATTAATAGAAACTGAGATCTAATCTAGAGGGGTCTCTTCTTCTTAGAAGGACAAACGAACCTCGAGGGATCTCTAAATAATTACATTTTCACAAGTTCCATCAACAAGACAGAACATATGTTTTTCAGGAGAAAGCTTAAACAAACTCGGTACCTCAGAGATGCTTGCTCCTTTTTCTTTCATTTTTTTGGGTCTCTTATCAACCAAAAAAATAACTTTTAAAAGAAAGGGCTCCCCTGACAACTTACTTCAATCCCAGTACAAAATTAAACAGTAATGGTCCATACAACAAGCAGCAATACAACACATTGTTGCTCCAATAGATAAAACTAAAATGAAGTGAAAGCATACCTTATGCCAGGGGTGTGCTTTGATTTGTGGAAACCTAAAATCAGTATAGTTTGGATTCATACAGCGAATTTCCTCTCTTGTCGGTGTTCCCAGTACCTATAAGATGAAGAAATGAAACCACATTCCGCTACAACATTTGCATTAGTTTATAAGAATTAATCACACAGCACCTTGATTATTTCAACAAGCTGGTCCACAGCATTTTCTCCGGGGAATAATGGCTGCAATAAGAGGATTGCAGAATTGGTTAGTCATTGGAATAGTGCAGCAGAAGAGACTGCAGAGATTTCACAGACAATATGTAAGCTATATAAGTCTACATCACTACAAACCTGGCCCAGAAGAAGCTCGGCAAGGACGCAGCCAGCTGACCAGATATCAATTGACGTAGTATACTCTGTTGCACCAAATATAAGTTCAGGTGCCCGATAAAACCGCGAGCAGATGTATGAGATGTTTGCTTCTCCTTTAACCTGATAAAATATGGTACTTCCATAAATACAAGAACTAACCACAACCTCAAAATCGAGTAATTCTCACAAAAAGACATAATAAGCTTGCACAAGTTAATTTGAGCTAATGAACTGACACAGTCATGGGAACTTATTGTTGTTCCTATTTAAAGCCACTGAAAAGGTGAAAAAGCCATCAAAGGTATTTCACGGAAGGAATATAAATTTCCTCATGTTACTAAAGCCTTCATTCTGCCCCTCCCAAGAAAAAAGAAACAAACATTACATATATGAATTTGTCAGTTGATGGAGATGCTAATGAAGGTAAGTTAGAATTATGGCACTGCACCATGGTTAAATAGCAGACATCAACTAACTCCAACATGGTCAGACTCAACTTGTAATAAAACACAACATCTGAAAGTAGCAAAAGATTAACCAATAGGTGAATATACAGAATCTGACCAATCACATAATCATGGTTAACAGGGTCTTCTCCCAAAAGAA
>JAOTQR010000045.1:15353959-15376702 GCA_025774065.1 Solanum ossicruentum | reverse complement strand
GGCATCTTGGCAGTCTTCATAATAGCATTGAACAGTCTAGTCAACCACTCAATGCCATCCTTGGCCAAGTTCTTCCAAAAGTCTACCGGGATCTCATCGGGCCCAATCGTCCTCCCCCTCTTCAACCTACTAATAGCCCATCTAACCTCCTCAACTCTGAACCGCCTGCAACACCCAAAATCACGATGGTTTTCGGAGCTTGCCAACTCACCCAGACTGTTGAGTATCTTAGTCTCCTTTGTGAATTTTTTTTTCAACTTTATACCACTATAACGACCTTTTATTAATATAAAAATCCTCAATAGGCAAAAGGGCTAGGCCTTACTGATCCTAACAAGGTCAAAGCCCCCCACCCCACACACAACACACAAAAAAAAAAACAAAGAAAATCAAGAATGACAGAAAAAAATACAGAGGTCATGTATTTCCTCCAAGCACTCCTTTCAACTACATTCACACTTACAAGACATGGTGATTATAAAATATATCGAGTTAAACACAAAAATATCCACAAAGTTAAATCGAAAAGCAGATCTAGCTATAATAGGCATAGTGAGTCTCTTCTTCTCATCTACTTCTCACCCCTCTTGATTCCTACAACTACCACAAAAAGCATAATCTTCGGACAAGTACCTGGCAAGCCAACAACAAATACATGTAACCCCACATCCAATAAACCATTGGCTCAAGAAAAAAAAGTACAGGGGAATAACGTAAATAAAAACAGTCATGAATACTACAGACGACCTGACAAATCATCCTAAATAACAGTCATAACATGCCATAATGATAATCGAAGTGTCAAAAAAAGAAAAATTAAAACACAAATAATAACCAAATTCAAAGGATAAAGAACACTCAAACCCCACATTTCTGATCCATCAGTTGCATGGACTATTTGTGAGTTAGTTTTAGCGCCAGCTGGCATGTACCTCGACTAATACATTTGGCTTCTACTGGGAGGCAAAGGGTTGCAGAGAGCTAAACATAGTTAGTACTACTGTACTACATTGTAACAAGATTCTTGCTTGTAAATTTCCATTCCAATAGTATAGTACTCCACTAATAATAACAAAACCCAAGATTTTCACATTACAATTACAATTTCAATGTGAAGAATTCATAAGAGCACGACTTAAATAACTCATTAAATGGAAATTTACAAGTACCTTTGGGTATTTGGATTCCCAAGTTGGGTTTACATAAAAGAGAGAAGGAAGGCAAGTGAGAGATGGAATTTGAAGAGAGAACTGCAGTTGCTGTTGCACTCATATTTTGGATTCTTAATGAAAATTGATTAACAGATATCCATAGACTGTATTTTTAGTGAAACACATTGATTCAACACCACAAAAAAGAGTAGACGTGTATGCAAGCTGACCACAAGAGCCATGTACACATTTTTCATTTTTGCGTCTCATCTCTTATCACACGTAATGACAAAAGAATTGATTTTATTTTCTTTCTTTTTCATCAATTGTTCATTTGTAAAAGAAAAATGAAAAAAAAAGGAGCAAAATAAACACTTCTTCCTTGTATATATGTGACCCCCAACTCTTTCTTTTTTAAGGTTAAAAAAAACAACTCTTTTATTTGTACGCATCAGCATCAAAATGAGGTTTAATAATTTAGTAAAATTAATATGTAATGAAGGTGAATATATTAATTTTCCTAAAAACATATTTGAATTGATTTATTTTAAGTATTTTTAATTTAATGTAATTTTTAAATATATTTTTAGTATTTGAATAAATTAAACAAAAATATTTTTAAGCTCTTGATTTTAAATTAAAATGAATAAAGAGGATAAAAATAAGTCAAAAAATGATAATTAACTTATCTAAAGTAAAACACAATTTTTTTTTTAATATTTCTATGAATTAAAATAGGATAAATATTTTCTAATTAGAAAAATCATCATTAAGAAAAAAAGGTATTTAAAAAGAAAAGAAATAATATATGTATTCAAAAAATGATATTTTTAATTCATTAAGTAATAATAAAGATATTTTTGGACCAACATTGAAATCAAAACTATTTTTGGATCACATTATTAATTGAAAATATTTTTATTCCTAACACACAATTTAAGAAAATTTTTGTTCATTTTCCATTCCCAACAAAGCTGTACGAGTCTTTTCTTTTCTTTTTTTAATAATTCAAACTTAACAACATAGATTAAGGCTCAATATGTTTTTATCAGCATCTCTAATCAAAATTTTTACAAAAAAAGACATGGTTCGATCATGACTATGTAATGTGTAAAACTTGGGGTGAAAATTGGGTGGGCTGGATCAAATTTGAGTGAACCATAATGGATCAAAACAACAAACGAGTCAAGATCCAATTCAATCCGAATTTGCTTGGATCAAAATAGTTTGAGTTAAAACAGGTTGAATAATGGGTTATTGACCCAACCTGATTCAACTTTTATTAAGTTTTATTTATTTTATTTTTTAAAAATATTTTAGTACTTAATTAAATTATATTTTTCTTTATTTTAACTATATAAAACATATGAAATTTAAAGAAAATGTTTTAAAAATATTATGAGAAGAACTCTCTCAAGTAAATCAGGTTACATATCAATCCAATTTTAAATGAGTTGAGTTAATAAATGAATGAATTATTAATCCGCCCAAACTTCAATGAATCGAACGAATTGGAGATAATTTTGTCGCCCGAATAATACAAATGTAAAAAAAATTTGAGTTCGATATCTCTTCCTTCTCGAATTCAAGAAAATAAATATGAGTCCCCAAACGTCTAAAACTTTTCTTGACCTTTAGTGAAGTTAAAGAGTCATTATGTTTTATCCAATAAAAAATAATCAGTAAGAGCATGTTCCCTTTGCACTAAGATTGGAATAAGTAAATAAAAAACCAACCATGCACCTAACAAACACATGAACACGGTAAAGCTGACAAATTGATCTTTCCATTATTATATTAATTCTATGCTAACAGAGAACCCATGATCACATGTTAATTATAACTCATTGCTCGTATCATCAAGTACCAAATATCACTCTGTACAAAAAAAAAAAAAAACAACCGATCTTATAATTAGATTTGTGTAAACTATATAGTATATAAAATATGCTCGCAGAATATCAACGTAAACAATTAAAGTTCAAACGTATACGCAAGCTTGTTCATTTAAATAATTGTGAACTTAAGTTTTAGCTGGATTAATAATAAGACGTATGAACCAAAGTTCAAAGTTCATACTTTTGTTTGTGAATCAATTTCAACAAATATTAAATCATGAGCATATGCATGCTTACAAAAGTATAACTGATTCAATATTACAAAGAGAAAACTATCAAAAAATACTTCTAAATTTCGGGCAAGTTATTAATTTCATTTTTGAATTATTGATGGTTTTAAAAAGACCATCTATTTGACTAACTAACTAAAATACACCTCCAAACTATCACAAGTATTAAAAACACCCCTTAACATAGCAAGAATTTAGAGGTATATTTCACTCTTGTTACAAAATCAGATGTGCATTTAAGTTTAATTGGTCAATTAAAGAGGTATTCTTAACACTATCAATAATTCAGAAACAAAGCTAATAATTCATTCTAAATTTAGAGTATTTTTAATACTTTCCTCTTAATTATTTAAATGTTGCATTTGTCTATGCTAGTATGACAATGATTTTGAATTATTAATACAAGGACGAGGAAGTAGAGGAATAGAACAGAGTTGCACATGGTAAAAGTCAACAGGAGCTAGAAGAACATGGTTAGAGAAGGAACTATAGTGCTTAAGAAGATTTATTATGGATTTACAGTCAGTAAATTCAAAAATGTGTTTTATAGATATGTGTATATTCGACAACACTAATAGATTAAGATATATTACTAAAAATTTATGCTGTACATTTTTTTTAGTCCATCTAAAAAATTATGTATTTCTATATTTAGTAATAGATTATTTCATCCGTTCATTTTTATTTGTTCATTACACTATTTTGGAATGTTTAATAATTCTTGTTCAGCTTATAAAATCAAGGAATAGTTTATTACTTTGTATCTATTTTACCCTTGTTATTAAATAGTAATATTCATTTTTCAATGTTCAAATGACTTATATTCCTTCTTGTACATTATACTAAAAATAAATGTCAAACAATACTTGTTACTTTATGAAATTAAGAGATAAGTTGACGCTTAAATCCTAATTTATCCTTATCATTAATTATAGTTATTTTTTTATTAAATTTTTCAAGACATCGTATTTATTGTATTCAAAAGGTGATTTTATAAAATTATCTCTAGTATTTATTACTTATTAATCAATAGTGGACACTAGATATTGGACAACTATTATTGGATAGAGGGAGTATTTAATAAGGGTGATTTAGTAAAATTATTTCTATCATTTATTGTTTTTTAGTTCTTATGTCACGTCAGTAAATAAGTATTGTTAGACAGAGAAATTTAAAGTTATAATTTTATCCTAAATAAGATGATGTATAGACACACAAATATTTTTCATTTATTTTAACTTACAAATTTTTTAAAAATTATGTTTTTTCCTTAAATTTGGAATCAAATAGAACAACATCATCACTGAACATTTGAACCACTACAAAAGTTCGTGGTGTTGCATGCGTGCTGATATGCATAAAAAGGAACATCAGACTGTAGCATGAACCACACATAAAAAAATTTCAATTAGAGAATGGTTAGTGGAGAATTTAATCCATGCTTCCGATAATCACATATGGTACTTTTTCACCTCATTACTTTGGTTATTTAAAAAAAAAAAAAACTTGGGGGAAGGGGTTGTTTGTGTGTTACAATCACTAGACATATATTACAATATTTCTAACTACTCCTCTTAGTTTAAATTATTGTGGATTGTGTATCGACAACAAGTTAGGAAAATCTCCTGACTCGACACTTAGTCAACTTGCACAACGCAACTCATTTTTAGTGGAATCTCAGAATTAGAGTCTGAAGGTAAAATATATATAGATCTTATTACTATTTCATAGATACAGAAAAATTATATTGGAGAAATCTGCATCTCAATAATTAAACCTCATAAACAAAAAATACTAGATATGAAAAAAAACGATTAATAATGAAAGACAATGAACACAACAACAAATAGTTGTATGGCCTCTTCTAGTTTGATAGTCAAGCCACTCCCGAGACAGGCTGGACCACAATTTTAATCTTCGATCGAGCTACGAACATGAGTAGAAAGCCGATTGAGGATAAGAAGGTCAGTTTGGCCTGCCTTTCTGATCAATATTACCCAATATTTATCCATTATTATTCTATAGCTGACACTATTTACTAGATATACATAAAATGACAAAAAGGATTTAGATAACTGAAAAATGGAGCTTTAATCCTTCAGCAAAATGCGACACACAAATTGAGTAAATAACATTATACTCTCCCTCAAGATCCAAGTATACAGTTAATAAACAAATTTTGAAATCCTATGTGAGGACATTTGCCAAACCTAACTGGACCAAGAATTTTGTTTCAATTTACACTCATCATCATTTACAGCATTTGGACAATAGAACCAAGATAATAATCAAAAACACAATGGATGAAAGACCAATAGCCACACCAAAAACCACCCTGCTTGGTCCATGTTCATGTTTAGGTGGTGGACTATTATCGTCTTCATGATCATCGGTATCGTCAGCGAGATCTTCCTCAGGAGGTGGTGGAGACAATGGCAATCCATGTTTATCACAAGGTGCAATGCCAAGTTTCAATTTTGAAGACAGTGTTGAGTGATTGTAGCAAAGATTTGAATTTTCTCCCACTTTGAACATAACTAATTTCTTGATGAAAGAAGCATTGAATGGAAGAACCCCCTTGAAATTGTTTCTTTCAAGATTCAAGTATTTCAATCCCTTCATATCTGATATGAACTTTGGAACACTTCCATTTAACCTGTTTGATCCAAGATCAAGATGGACTAATCCTGAAATTGCAGCAATCGATTTCGGAATACTTCCAGACAGATCATTTGAAGCTAATGACACATTTTTTAAAGAAAGTAAGTTGCCAAATGAACTTGGTATAGTTCCATTGAGTGAATTTGAAGAAAGATTCAAATGCACAAGATTTTCAAGCTCAGTTAAAGAACTTGGTATTTTCCCTTTTAGCTGATTCCCAGATAAATCAACATAAGTAAGATTCATATGCCATTTTGTAGGAAGAACCCCTTTGAGATTTGCATGAGATATTGTGACAGTATGCAAGCTCTTGTTACTATTCAAGATTATTGAAGGGCCACTAACAGAAACAGGAACATTTGACACTGTCATACTTTCCACATTGCGCAATCGAATTAGCCAAACACTTGTGAGTTTCTTGAGGGAGTTGATGCAAGTGAAGGATTGGAGATTGGATGAAAGCTCAGAGGGGAAATGAATAGGAGAAACAGGGCAATTGATGAATTGTAAGTCTTGGAGAGTGGAGAGCGTTTTGAGAGCTGTTTGAGACAATGTAACATCACTTGAACAGTTTATGAGTTTGAGGGAAATAAGGTGGTGAAAGGGAGTTGAAGAGTCACAAATGGTGGATTTGTGAAGGGGGGAACAAGGGTCTTTTCCTGTTGGGACACTTAGTGATCTGAGAGCTTTGAGTTGGTTTGGGTCAAGATTAGTGGATTGAGATGATGATTTTGTGGAGAGGAGAAAGAGGACAAGGGTGAAGGAGAGGAAGAAAGAAGACGGATTTGGAAGCATAGTTGAAGAAGAAGAAGGAGGAGGAAGATGGAAGATTGGGAGAAGGAAAAGAAGAGAACTTTTTGAGAAATGTGAGAAGAGTTTGTTGGAGTTTGTACAAGAAAAGGACTTTGAAAATTTATGGAAGGAACAAATTCAAAGTGACTAATTTGTGGATTACTAGTGGACGGACACCTTGGATTGAGGCATTAACGCAGAGTTGAGTTGGGCCAAAAAGGTAATCACACGTACGAAAATTAAAAAGTAATAAATGATGAAATAATTTTATCGAGTTATCTTTTGAATATAATAAATATAATATTTTGAAAAATATAATAGAAAAATGATTATAATTGATGATAAAGGTAAATTAGAAATTAAGTATAAAATTATCTCTTGATTTCATAAAGTGAATAAATATTGTTAGACATCTCAAAAAAGTATAGGGGACAAGTAAAAATGGACGGAAGGAGTAAGTGGCATGAGTTGTTTTATGTGAAATTAATAGATGTATAATAGAGGATGTGTTTATATATATAGTTGACGATTGATCATTATGATTAATTAAAATCTATTATTCTATGGTTGAGTTAATGTGTTTTCATGTGAATATTGAGTACACATAAGTATTTATCATCATTCAAACAAGCCTATAAGCAAAACTTATAAGCACTTTTGGGTTGTTTATGTGTGTAAAAATAATATTTATTATTGATCAAGTATTTATAAGTTAAAAATCAATTAAAAGTCATAAGTTTTTCGTGTTTGATTTATGTTATCAATATATATATATCTTAACATGAACTTATTCATAACATAATTTCTAACACTTAAAACTATTTATCTGATCTTATCCATCCCCGAATACATATCAATTATTTTTTAATCAACTAATCCATTTGAGTTCATGTTCTAAGTCATTCACTTCTAATTTACGCAAATTATTATTAGGACATTACATTTTAGTTAGTCATGTTCGCCATCGCATGCAAAAGGATTTTAAAAATTTACTAGAAAATTGTTTCGAAAAGGTCAAAGGCCGAAATTGCGGCTTCCAAAGATTGATCGAGCATTATTATATTTTGTAAATTAATTAAGTGCGAAGCAAAGGATATTAAAAAAACAAATATAAATAGTAGAGATTATTTTGTTCACTTAGTACGGAGCAAAGGACATTATTAACTATATAAAATGATATAAACACTAGTAGCTTAATCAGAATCCAAATATTTTCTGCTGCACTCCAAGTTTCATTTTCTAATATGCTTTTCATAAAAACATTTTTCATGATTATTCTTTGCTTGGAATACTAGTTTATTCGTTATTATGTGATTCTACCCTTTGGATTAAAGTATTGTACTCCACACAACTTGAAAATTCTTGCTTTTGTGACAAAAGACAACTTACCTGGACTAACATGAATCAATAAAAGTAATAACTCAAATCAGTTTCGAATTCGATTCTGAAGAATAAAATTATTTTGATAGTGTCACAATTCAGAAGGAATTTTTTAATATGCAAATTCAACTTAGTCGGATTTAAAATTGATATCGAGTGTGAATGAGGGGGAAAAAAAAAAGAAAAAGGTAGTGTGACAGAAATTGGGAATATTGTAGTTTTCCCAAAGGTCTGAATAATTAAGGTTGTCCTTCTTTAAGGCTATATATTACGCACTTACTTTTCATTCCAAGGATTTTGCTGTTAAATTTGATTTTTGACAACGTTTAAAATTCTTTTTTTTATCTTAATCACATAAATATTTAAGAATGATTTTAAACTACAAAGACTTGTTTTTCTTTATAGGGTGCCATGTAAAATAGGACAATACTTTTCAGTTCCCTTCGTAATTTCAAAAGCTTCAATTCAAAGTTAGATTCAACATTCTATTTCCAAACAAAGCTTCTTTAGTCCCCTTCCTTGTCAAAAGTCTCTACTGGAAAAAAACTGATACAAGTTGCTCAAACTGTGCAAGAATTGAAGAGTTTTCATCTCCACATTACATGGGAAAAAAAGTCTACATTATCAAACATGTGGAATAGTTCAAGAAAGCTTTTCCCAAGCTCAACAATCCATGTCAATGCAGTTTTGAACCATGGCTGAAGGGTCATCTCTGCTGACAAATGGATTAATCTTGACCCAAACTAGTGAGAACACAGAGGCCAACAGTACAGACCATAACACAACAATAGTTGGAGTTCGATTTTGGCGTCCCATGAGACCTTTGAGGAATGGATAAAGATGAAGGATCACCCAAAATGAGAAGAACACTTTGCCAAATAAAGGCCCCCATGCTTCATATCCTTTGTTGAGTGCATCAGAAAAACCAGCAACCACACCAACTAAGTTGATAATGAGAATTGTGGTTGGAGGGATCAAGACTGTTGTCCATTTGAATAGGTAGAGTTCGCCAAACTCTCCATCGTCTGCTGCTTTGGTTGTAACTGTGAAGTTTGTGTCTATACCAGCAAGCATTTTGAGGAATCCTTGGAAAACTGCAAAGAGATGTGCAGAGACACCACCAATCACCCAGAACTGCTCGTTACGCCACCAGTCCTCTATGCCTATACCACTCCATCGTAGCTCAAGCACACTTGTCACTATGATGGACATAAAAAGACCAAGGAAGAGTATGCTTGCAACATTCGATAGCTGCATCGAAGGCACAAGAATTTGATTCAGTGACAAGAACTATAGAAAGATCATCCTAAATACCAGCTCCTAATGTGCAAAATTTCGAATATTTGAACAATTTTAAAAGTTGCAAACAAGTCAAATAAGCGGAAACATTTACCGTTGGGATGATGAATTTTCCTGTAAGAAGGCAAACAGCAGGAATAATACAGTATGCAATGAGGGGAATAGAAGTGAAAGGATAAACAATGGTGTTGGTGTAGGCAAGTCTTTGGAGCCATTTGAGTCGGCCGCCTCCAAATCCATACCACAAAGGGCAATGCCTACTCAAGAAAATCTCCACCGATCCAAGAGCCCATCGAAGAACTTGGTGCAACCTGTCTGACAAGTTGATAGGAGCTGACCCCTTGAAAGCAGGCCTCAATGGCATGCAGTATATTGATCTCCATCCCCTGCACTGCATCTTGAAGCCAGTCAAGATATCCTCTGTCACTGAACCATAAATCCAACCAATCTGAAAACGACATACAAAGAGAAAAGAGTTAACCCCTTCTATCCATAAGTGAAACCAAAAGAAGACCTGAAAAGAGAAAGATCAAATTTTTACTTCTTTTCCCCATGCTGTCTTCTCTTCATAACCACAGCCGATAACATGAATTGCTTCCCTGATCAGTGTCGATGGATTGGCAGAATCAGGTACTCCTCCATTTTCCATCAATGTAGACTCGATAAACACGGATGACATGCCAAAAGTTTTCTCAAAACTCATCTGAGAGATAATCAAGGACCTCTCGTGGTCGTCATAATCTGAAGATACCAAAATGTTAGCTTCAAGGTTAAAGTTCCAAAGATAATGGAGGTCAATTTCTCACTAGTTCCAAGATACTAGAAAACTCACTTTCAATTTCTCTTAGGTTGAAGATTGCAGAATTTAGATCTTCTCTTTTTGCCTCACGATAAACCTCAGCAAGATCTTTCTCTTTGGCTGGTTTCTTGCGGCGACAGCAGCAAGAGCAAGATGAAGAAGATTTATGTATTGTAGGCAGATGAGAAGGGCTATAACCATAAAGTGCTTGCCTATTGAAAACAGTTCCTGTACCGACATATACAGGTCCTTGGATACCATCCAAACCTTTCATGTTAACCTGAAATCATGATAAAATCCATCTTTCATCGTCATGGTAGATATTAACCGTATGATGTTGAATGAAGCAAGATTATTCTTCAATTTCAAATAGATGAAGAAAATCACTTGAGAGGCTTTAAAGTAATATAATATTATGATGTTAATCTTAGTTGCTCATGATACTTGCATCAAAGAAGACTATGTTTCTGTTGGCATATCTGTCACTTTTATCAATCCCATCAAATCTCTGAGGGAACTGCACATAACAGACATCTCTTCCGACTTGTGGATCCATTAGGAAACACATCGCCTCACGAATGGCTTTGCTGTTATTGACGTAGTGATCACAGTCAAGATTAAGAATATAGGGTGCATTTGTGAGAACTGCTGACACCCGTATCTGAAATAAAATAGTAAGTTCATAAAAATAATTAAGTAAAATTAATCTGAGATCAATGCTAATAAATTATATCTTAACACACCAGAGCATTTTCAGCACCCGCTTTTTTGTGGTGTTGATAACCAGGTCTTTTCTCTCTTGAGACATAAACAAGTCGTGGAAGTTCATTTCCTTCAATGTCATGGACACCACTATGTCCCAAGAATACCTGTGAAGAAGAAATATCATGGTGCTTATTTGAACTACAAAATGCATTTGTTGAATAGTCAAGTTTCACAAATACTAGAACTTCAAGAAGCAAAATGATCTGAAAGAAGCTAGTACAAAGCTCGTTGCAATACAAATGACCTTTTACCTGAATCATTCCAGGATGATCGCGCGGGTTGTTTCCTGGCCAAGGAGTTCCATCTGCCATAGTCCAGCCTTCCTCCGGTGTTTTCTGAGCCTTGGCAACTAGAGCATTTATTCTTACTTTATACTCTTCATATTCTCTCTGCAATACCAAATTAAAGATTAATCATCTAAACAGTGCAGCCCAATTCTTGAAGCAGATAAGCTATTTACTACAAAATCCTCTTCGTACCTTCATTGCTCTGCGCTCCTTGACGAAAGAAGGTTGCACCTTGTCTTTCAAGTAATCAAACTTTTGGGTAAAGTAGAACTCAGGTGCACGCGGTTCAATTGAAAATTTCTTGCAGAATGGTACCCATTTCCTTGCAAATTCAGAAGTCTCAGCTAGTGATTCAAATGTAAGCATTGCACCACCATCATCAGATACATAGCAGGATACTTTCTCGACAGGATAGTCAACTGCAAGGATTGAGAGAACAGTGTTTGCAGTAATCAAAGGAGGTTCTTTCATGGGATCCACCGTACTGACAAAGAAATCAACAGGTGCAAGCTGACAAGGCTCTCCCTCCCTTTCATACCTAGAAACGTTCAAACGAAGTAAAATTCAAGTGAAAAAAATGTGAAGAAGTTTGGATATGTTATATCTGCAAAATTATGGATCTGAAAGAGGAAAGCATAAAAACTTTCACCAAGACATAAGAAGTATGAATGTTTATGCAGAAGATATCTAACCTTGCGGATAACCTGTCAAGATATGTCTCTCGGTTGATAGGGGACCATTTAGGAAACTGGTCCAACACCCACGAGAAAGCGAACCAGATCTCACAGATAACAGAAGTAAGCCACAGCGGATAGGCACTTTCAACTGGATGTGTTACTCTATAGTGGAAGAAAAGGCAGAGAACTATCAATCGAACTATAATCACGATCCTGTATGGAGTAATTTGCGACTTGGGCACTGGAATGATTCTTGAAAGTGGCTCTGCAGCATCTCCTAACCTGCACAAGTTATATTACAAGCAATTACCACACGCATGATGAAGATAGAGCAAGTTCAAGATTCAAAACCACTGAAGTTGGATCAAAAATCAATCTTTTATAACTAAAAATTCCTTGTTCTTGGTAGTTATTTAGCATCTGGACATAAGAACCTATCTAAAACATGGTTACTTCCAAATTTCACGAATTTATCGTATCTAGTTAAGTTGCTTTTGTGAAGGCCTACTTACTGTGTCTTGTCCTCCATCTGCTGCTCAGGTGGAACTTCAGCAGCTTCTTGTACAACAGTCTTACTTTGGTTCTTCTTTTTCTTGTTTTTCTTTTCCTTCCAACTTTCCACTCTATTCTTCCATATTGGATTCCCAGAATCATCATGATAATCTTCATGAGAAAAGAATAAATAAATTAATATAATGTCCTTTATTGAACTACACTATAAAGAGCTCTTATAAATGCTGCACAGCCAAGCTTTCATCTACTTACCACTGTCCACCGTTGAAACAGTACTGATAGTTCTAGCATGAGCTCCGACATCCTACATTGGAAACAATAATTTATCGCCAACTACGATTCAATTTGTAGACTAAAGATGTGAAGTTTCACTAGACATTACTTAATACCTGAGCAGTATCATGATGAGAAGCCACTACAGCATGGTTAGTAGATTCTTGCTCATTTTCTGCATAATAATAAGCATCGTACTGCATTTAGACTTCCTCAGTAACTTTTTTCACTATTATTCACATGGGATCAGAAATAAAGCCAGATTGTCAAATATCCAAATGTAGTCATAGAAGAAAAGCAAAATTTACTTACCATCATATGGAGTTGCACAGCGTAAACATGCGTTGCGCCCTTCTTTGATCTCATAATCCAAGCAAGTTTTACAAACAGGATAGTTACACTCATGACAAGCCACAAAGACTTCACCAGTAGCATTATCTACGCCCACTTGTTCGCCACAAATGTTGCATAGTGGAACCCCTGACTCCATCATTTTTTCCCACTCACAAAAATACTAGGTACTACTCTTGGCCAGAGTTAGCACACAAATGATGGTTTTCCCCTGTGTCAGTTGCAAGAATATAAAGAAGGAATGTTTTCACTGACTTGAAAAGAGCTAAGGAATGAGAAATATTATTGTAATGGTGAAGGAAAGTTTGGAGAGTGGTTACAAGGCCTTGTAGGTTGAGAAGTTGGTATCAAAGGTATATTTTTCAGAGAAGAAAGCAATGTGTTGGCAGATTTTTTTTAAAAAAAATTTGCTGGAGTTTGAAGGAATGAGTATGGTTGGAGTTTATACATCTTAACCAACTTATTGTACCAAACTTTTGAGTCAGGCTGCAGCTTCAAGGCTGAGCCACCCTCCACACCTCATTTGACAGATTTAGTCAAGCCACATGCCTTCTTTTCGCTCTTTTTTTTCTTTGGATTGAAGTTAAATATATTGAGAGTGTAAAATCTTTTCTACAATTAACTTGTAATAACATGTTAGTTATCATTCTTTTTAAATTACCAAATAATATTTATCATAGAAATTTGTCTGCAATGCATACAACTTAAGCTCTCCCTTTTTTTTGTTTTTCCTGATCAAGGAAAATTCTCTCTTAAGATCTATAGATTTATTGTCAAAATCAAGGAAAGAATAAAAGCTTCTAACATGAAATGAAGTGATTCACCTAATATTTGTTTTTCCCTTCAACGAATAAGATAATTCTCTTCGCCAAGCACATGTGAATACAATCACAATAAAGAAAACATAATCTCTACTTCAACCATCCTAAATCATCCCGTTCACATTTAAAAATTTAACATCAAAATATGGAAACTTAGGATAATCACAAGGGAAACTTATGTTACTTTTACATATGATGATGTAAAGGTAGATGTTATACATACCATAAAGTTGAATATCAATGTATTGGAGACATCAATGAGCTAATGTACCTAGAAAAGTGTTTGAAAGAGGCCCACAATTAGGTATGCAAGTCTGCAACAAATAGGTAGACCTCACAAGTGCACGCACACTCAAGCACACATGCAATAGACATCTTCATTCAGAGAGTTTTTGTAATTATTGTATTGCTGCTTACAAAAATAAGAGAATAATATACAAACAATATCGTGTTTAAGCAACTAATCGATGTCTCGGGATCCGAATCCCAATCGCCGAGACAAAAAAATAATTTAAGGGAGAGAAAATGAAGAGACAAGCTCAGATTCTTGATATTCTAAACATCTTTTTGCAATTACATTGGAAATAAAACATTTGATCCCTCAGAGGCACAAGCATATGCTGTAGAAGCTATTTTAGGTCACAAACTTGCAGGATAGAACCTTTGTTTGGCAGAGCCATGCACGTCCAGTCTAGCGTTCAAGAGAAAAGAACCAAAACTGGCATATTCGGAGGATAACTTTCTGCGAGGATCACATCATGTACGAGTAGCACTGTCTCAGCTCAATGTGTGCTGCTTCACCCGATGTTGTAAACCTTCACTACCTTGGATGTATCACAAACAACTAGGTTCTCTGAATCAGTAGGAGTTGTGCAAAGCCAATTCACCTAATTAATAAAAGAGCCAATCGTGAGATGTATATACAAAACAATTGAGGCGTAGAGTGGGTGACAGAGAGGACATAAAAAGCATTGCACTGGAACTCACTTTTCTGCTTAAACTTAAGCTAGAATGAAGGAAATCCGTGCCACTTGTCTCACTAGCCATGAAAAACTTAGACCAATCCCATAGTTTTACTTGTTTGTCATTTCCACCTGAAATTATGAACTTCCCTTTGTCTCCAAATGTGGAAAAAGTCCTAATAGAATTTCAACAGATTAGTGCAGCTGTCGCAGTAGATTTGATCATGCTATGCTATAAAGAAAACTTACACACAGGATACAGCAGCAGTGTGTCCTCCCAAAGAGTGATCAAGGTGCAAGTCTCCTCCATTTTGATTTCCAATTTCAGGATCAGAAGAAGAACCGCCAACTTTAGGGGCTGACTTAGAACCTTTCTTGGATTTAGCTGAACTCTTCGACTTGGCAGCATTTAGCTCCGACTCAACATTTATTACAGAAACAACTCCATCACCCCTAGCCACAGCACAAATCTTCACAAATTTATCCACCACATCAACTTCAGGAACAGCCAGAGCATGAACAAAGGCAGGGTTCAAACATTGGCCAACATTACCTTTATTTCCTGCATCAAGTGTGCATACAGCAAACAAAGAGAACTTCAACAGCCAATCTAATAAGCTAGTTATATCAAGATGGAATATTCTAATACATTAGCTGGCTAAGAGTATTTGATGCAGGTTTGTGTCTGACCGCTAAACTCAACCATTCTAGGTTTTGTATGCTTTGTGAAGGATCCACTGGAAATGCCCATGTCTGTCCAAGATGGTTGACCTTAGGTAAAATGATGAAAGGGTATCACAGATGTTGCAGAAAGGCAGTTTGATACTTTTTGGAAAATGATGACGAGAGAACCAAAAACATGTCACTGGTAGGAAGCAGTAGGTATTTAGAGCATTAAAGTAGTCGGATCCCCCTATAGTAGTCATGAATTGCTTCTGGCAAATCTTGCTTAGGCAGGCAACTTGAAATGTAGAAAATCACTCTTACAAGAAATTATGACACACCCAAGATAAGATCTCTAGAATAATATTAAAATGGGAAAAGGATACTTTAGTCAATCAGTAAAAATGGGAAGAAGATGATCAGCTATCTACTTTCAATTCCCCTTCCTCACCAACAAACTAAAATGTCAGTGATGCTTTCCGAGCAACGGAGGATACTTTTAGATAAAATTCTAAAATGTGGACCACTCCCATGCTCCAACAATTGACAAAAGACCAGTTATCTGATTAATTATTAACCTATTGTGCATTTCCGCTGCCACATGACCAATACCATAGAAAACGGAAAATAGAAAGCAAAGTTACACAGTATCACACACCTGACCATACGCCTGAAACTTATCTCTTTGAAAATCCATGTCTGCTTATAACAATATCATTTAATCTTATTTAGACCTACAGGGAAAATATTAATACTGTCTTAAACATATTCGACCATTACATATCCTACTTAAACTACTATATGAAATATTCAATAAAAAGCAACTGTTCTTAATTAACCAACTACTGTAATGGAGTGGACGGATTGGGAATTCTTGGTTCTTTTACTTTACATTGTACGAAGGATAAGCGACTAGCCTATTTACCTAATATAATTAAAAAAATGTTTTCCACAAAGGTATAAACACTCTAACTCTCAAACTCTCTATGTTTTCTATGCTAATCCCCTCTGATCAAAATATATGGAGATAACTACCAGATATTCTAAAACTTAGTGATTTCGCACCTTTTCCAGCTAGTGTAGTAAGGAACGCCTAAAACGCAGTGGGTATGTATATACTGTAGCAAGGCACAACTAAAATTCAGATATGCAGTTCTGCTGTAATAAGGCATGCCCTTAACTTGAAGGTACATATTACCAAAGCAATTAGCACTAGAAATTGTAGATCTAGAAAAGTGTGCATAGTAGAAGGCTTAACATACCAAAGTCCCAAATCTTCTGTGGTCGTCCCTTGGAGAAGTCCCATAGCACAAATTTTGAATCAAGACCCCCAGTAATGACTAAAAAATTACCCACAAAAAAAAAAAACACAAGATACTGTCATCATCAGCTTATAAGAACATTGCTGAAAATTTTAGCTTGGAGGCCAACTTAGCAAGAACTTTAGCAGACTGACAATATATAGTTTGGCATAGCAATTGACAGTAAATATTTTTCTCCAAACATCATCAGAAATTGAATAACATGTAGTGTCATCAAAGGCAAAAAGCTCTAAGGTCCATTGGAACTTTACGCACAAAGTGCAAATAAAGTGTGGGCTTTAATTAAAAAAGGTACAAAAAGGAGAAAATACAAATATATATGTTTAATCCAAGACTAACAATTATAAACATGAATGACAAATATATGACCAAATAAATTGGAAACAACTTATGATAAAGTAAAATATTAATTGTTTAGTGCTACTTCTTCAAAAGAGGCTCATTGGCAAGGAAAAGTTTGCCTTAAGAGCCTTGATGATGACACTGCAGCGCACATAAAGCGAGACGAAGCGCTCAATGTGTTTTGAGCCTCGCGTAAAGGCTTAAGAGCGCTTAAAACGCGCCTCGACTACACTAGTCACAACTTGCACATTCTACAAAAACCTTTGACCACAACTTGCATGTTTTATCAAACATTATGTTGCCATCTCCTATAGAATAAACTGGTGCTTAGTTGCACGAGGAACCCTACATCAAGATTCTCTATTAAAAAACTAAAGGGCCAGCATATGTCATATAATTGTTTAGGCATCTCTCTTTTAGGTCTCGCTCTCTCTGTCTCTCCCACAAGCACACAGCAAGAGAGAGAGAGAGAGAGAGAGAGAAACAGTGTTAATTGACTTCAATGAGCAAAACACATAACTTGATTGCAGATCGTGATTGCTTGTATATCTTTGTAAAACTAGTATCATTCTCAACAAGATAATGACTAATTTGTCAAATGCTGGCCAATGCAAACCTTATGAAACCTACCTGCTTAAAACTCATGAAGAGTACTGAAGTCCAACTGAGAGGAAGAATTAATTTCACCAAGAATATGGTCTATGTATTAGTAGACATCATATACCTCTAAAAGTAACTTTGGATAAAAACATTATCATACTTCTTAGGGTGTCAAAATTTCAAAGTGTGTCCCATTCATGCATTTATGTAGGCCATTCACTTCAACATGTATGTGAGCCATATGTATATCTAGAGGGGGAAGGTCAATGTCACGGGGGGATGTAGGAACTCCAAAAATTTTAGTTCAAAGAGTACCTTCCCAAGGTCTCCAAGGGATGAATTGAACACTGCTACATATCTGATTAGATAGTGAAGGTCACAAATGATGATAGATAGGAATAAAAAATAGTTCCCTGTGAAGTTGGGGAACAAATATTGGAACTAACCTTCACAGACAAAACACAAGTAGGACTTCAAATGCCAAAACAAGGGACACACAAATAAATAGAATATAGAACAGTAAAATTTCAGGTAAAATAAATGACAAAAAAAATCACCATGTTTCTGGGGCAAAGTACAACCTTGTCATAACAACAACAATAACAACATACCCAATGAAATTCCACAAAGTAGGGTCTTTGTAGGGGAGGGTAGAGTGTATACAGACCTTACCACTACCTCATGGAGATAGAGAGGTTATTTCCGAAAGACCCTCGGCTAACCTTGTCATTGTAATTATATAAAAAAAGGATACACTTGTGTGTCCATCTCTCAATGTTTTGTATATGCGATTTTGGCGGATGTCAATGATCTGCAAAACAAGTAGCATTTAGATGTCCAACATACTCATAGAACATTGAAATGGTTTTATCCTTCAAAAATTTTGCAACTCATCAGTTTTATATTTTATGGGAACAGCAAAATGATGTCCAACATACTTATATAAACAGAGGAACTGTCCTACCTTGACATCACCACTATCATCTGCTGCAGCGAGGAATGATGACTTCGAGTTGCAAGCAATCTACAAAACAGAAAGGACAAGCATGAAAAAATAGAATAGGTATTGTTCGAAAATATAGTACACCTAACTGAGGTACCTGAAATATGACCTTGTTAGATAGGAGAAATCATAAGAGATTAAATATTAAATGGAAGATATGCAAGCAACTAAATGAATGGAGAACGCCCAATACAAATCTGAGCGAACAAATACAAGAGTAAATCTATTTTAAGCCTGCACAAGTTGGATCTGTTGGTCATCACATTCAGACTGGAGCCTAAAAACAGAGAATTGAGTGCACAATCGCCAAAAAGCAACAAGCAACACTTTTTGAATAAAGCCCCAAATTTTATCAACTCTCTTCTGATTCATCAATGTTGAGATGTGTTACAATTTATTGCAGCGCTATCCATCTATAAGCACAGTGGTTGAAGCAAAATCACTTTACAGAATGAAATGGACAGATAAGTAGTGAAACTTTTCCATGGTTTCTGCACCAAGCCCTAAAATTATATCCACAAGTACCACCAATTGGGTTTGAAAAGAAAAGTGATCCATAAAGTTTACATGATGAACAGGCAGCCACACGGAAAATCTCCTAGATTGATTCTAGCTAAACTCAATGAGCTAATACTTAAAAAACACCAAATCAATGGATCAGGTTAAGAGATAAGAATAGTAAATAACTGATACATTTAATTGAAGTGCTTGGGATCAAAGTCCCAAAATACTAATAAGTGATTGAATCAGGGATTAGAGATTACTCCCTCTGTCCCAATTTATGTGGCACTTTTAATTTTTCGAGATCAAACTATGTAAACTTGGACCGGCATTTTAAAATGTATTTTTCATCCTATTGTCATAGGAAAAATTGCCACTTATAATACTTTTCGTAGAGTTTTCGACCATCTAAAATCATTAAATTGATCTAATACAATTTTGCTACAAACATTAGTCAAACTGGCTCTAAGGAAGCGAAAGGCGCCATATAAATTGGTACAGAGATAATAATAAAGTAGATGCTGAAGATAGCAAGATATTGTATTACCAACTGAACTAATGAACATGACTAGTGGAAAATGACAAAAGGAGCACAAGGGCAGATTTTTGCAAAGAGGAGAACAGTGTAAAATTTATACTGAAAAAATCCATTCTCAAATGCTATGGATAGTTAGACAAAGGAGAAAATATAAGGATTAAAAGGAAAATAAATAGCAATCATACCTGATTTATCTCATCCTTGTTGTAATTGAAACTGTGCAACAATTTTGATGCAGTAACCTTGCGACACAATTAAACTGGATCAATAATAAAAAGTTTGTGCCCAAAAGTGATAAAAGAGAATAAGAGAAGAGAAGCCAACTCTAACCAAGTTACAATATAAAATTAACAAAGCGTTTCAGTCACAGAGATATTGCAAAGCACAGGAAAGTCATGCTGGAATAATATAAAATTACCATATTCACATCAAAGCATTTGACTTCACTTTCCAATGAGACATACACAATATCCTCATTTCCTGCGCCATGGATACCATGTTTGAGATTGACGACTCTCATGAATTATAAATTATGCTATCAGTGCCAGTGGAAGGTTATCATCCCTCCAACTGACTTACTACAGTGCAGAAACAGAGATCTCAAAATCAAAAGTAACTTACTTCTCAGCAACTGTCCTAAAAATAGCATATTATTTTGTCGAAAAGCAGCATCATATGTTTTCAGTTGATATGTTCTTTGTTAATGTTAAGAGTATTAGAGTTTGAATATTAGAAGTTCTTAAGTTAGAGTAGTCTATGCCATTTATTATCGTTTCTCTTCTTTTTCTTTATGGCCTATGTATATTAAGTTTTGACACATATAATTAAGTTGTTTGCATTCATCAATTATTAAATCATCAATAGAGTTCATTCTTGTTCATATTTCTCACAGTTATCAGAGATTTTACGATCATACTAGAAACTTAAATAGTCTCTACCACCGTAGTAGAGACCCACTAGCTTTTATTTCTTTGCTTTAACAGCTTTCCTATCCTTATCTTCTTCACATTACCATTCACAATACCATGTATATCCTTGGTGACAATTCCAGTGACACTACACCTCATATGAGGCAGATGTCTTGGCGACATCGTGCCTCTTCCAGGTTATCATTCCGAAAGTGCTGTGCATAAACAACTCGTGTTTCCACCTTGAGTTTGAGGCAAGTTAGTAAATGAAGTGCGGGATACCAGAGTCAGAACATTAGAACTGTTATCTTTTGAAGTGGCTATTGTGTATATATTGATTGTGTTTGACACCTATAAATATGTGTCCATTGTATTCATCAAATTGAAATCATTATATTTTTCTTTTGCTATATTTCACGTATCTATTATCCAAGGGAATGGGGACATTGACGAAGATGTCACTCAGCTTATTGGTGCAAGGTGGATAAAGTGGAGGCTCACATCCAGAGTCTTGTGCAATAAGAAGGTGCCACCAAAACTTAGACACAAGTTCTACAGAAAGGTGGTTAGACCAACTATGTTGTATGGCACGAATTCATGGCAAGTCAAGTACTTTCAAGTTCATCACATGAAGGATATAGAAATGAGGATGTTATGATAGGTGTGAGGACATGCTATGAGAGATTGGATTAGAAATGAAGATATCTAGTACAAGGTGGGAGTGGCTTTGGTGGATGACAAGCTGCAGAAACAAGATTGAGATAGTTCAGACATATGAAGAAGAGATACACAAATGCCCTAGTGCAGAATTGTGAGAGGTTGGATATGGATGTATTCAGGAGAGGCGAAGGTAGACCAAAGAAATACAGGAGAGAGGTGATTTGACAAATGCAATTTCAGTTAATCGAGGACATGACCTTAGATCAAGAGGTGTGGAGGGAATTAATTAGGATAGCAGGTTAGCAGGCAACAATGAGTTGTCTTATTGTCCATTCATATTAGTAGTCATAATATTGATCTTGTAGTTTCTTTTCCTTCAATTTTTGTTACTATCTGTTGATTCCCTGTACCCCTCAATTATCATATTGTTGTGTATTTTTTTATTCTGTTACTATCTTTTGTTTTGATATTATTTGTTGTTTTTTGCAACTCTGTTACTTTTCTTGGGATTGCATGAACTATTTTTCTTAAGTCGGGGATCTATCAGAAACAATCTCTACCTCTGGGGTGGGGTAAGGTCTAAGAACACACTTCGCTTCCCAATTTCACTTTGTGAGACTACACTGGGTATATTGTTGTTGTCGTACTCTAAATTTTATCCAATATGACATTATTTGTGCACATTAAGCGCTTCTCCTTTGGAAACTTTTACCATCCACATCTGGTATTACAGAGGTGGCGGTAGTGGTGGTGGTGGTGAACTTTTATCATCCACCTTTGAATGTATCCAACCAACCATTTAGCCTCCCATGCATTATCTCCTCTCCCACTACCCACATAATGTGTTCCAACAATATTTGAGGTACTTTCATTTAAATCAGCATTCGGACTTCTTCAACTCAATAACATGTGTAATCATAAACATTGTCACAACGCAAAATGAAAGATGCATAGTTTTTCATATAACCAAAGTGACGCATAGTTCGAAACTTGGTAGATAATGCATTCACCCCACTTCACTTAAATACCAGGACATTTTTTTACTATAGCAGGGTTCGGACCCATTAACATCTCACCAACACATGGCGTGTTTTTCTCTCACCACTAGACATCAATCAACTATACCTCAATTCTAGTTTGGCGGTTCATATGAATTCTCAACATCCATTGGGCTCCATTTAGGTCTTGATTTGTTAATTGCAAAGCTGAGACAAGCTTTAGTCATAACTTACAGGAAAAATACATCCGCAATTAAATAAAAAGACCAGTGAAGAAAAAATAAAAGAAAATTTGACAAACCTGGCTTGAAACATATTGATGAAACTGGGTTACCATTTCCAACATCCA
>JAOTQR010000045.1:15336214-15351831 GCA_025774065.1 Solanum ossicruentum | reverse complement strand
TTTCCAACATCCATTGTAAAGATTCTATCTTTGCACCTCAAATCGAACCAGCACACACAACCATCCTAATATTTCCCGGGAAATTGATCAAATAAATAAATAAACGAAAAGCATCCGTCGAACATAAAGCACCTCCCGTAGAATTTCGATCTTTCTAATCACAAAAGTCAGTCTATTTAAACAAAGCAGAAAAGGATTCTTGCAGACGAACAGTGAGATGGAATATGGAAAAGGGTTCACCTCATCTGCGGTGGCAATAAGACCAGGGCGGTTTTGTGAGGCGACACAGCAAGTGGTGCTGGCTTTGTGACCCTTGAGCTTTCTTGCTTCCTCCATTGTCACTTGCTTTGAGTTGCTAGCTCTCGTCTCTGCTAATAAAAAGAAAACCCCTTGTATACCCTTGTAGTTGGGAGACTCTCTTCTGTCTTGAGTTGTATGCTTAATTGGTCAAGAAAGAAAAACTAAAAATTAAACAAATACACAACATATATTTATATAATTATCAAAAATTTCTTAAATGATACAAAATTACAACATTTATTTATATAAATTACAATCTCTACTTCTCTATGTATTATAATTAAAATCCCTTAATACTCCTATCTTTTCGACATGTATCACTAATTTTGTTTTTTTATCAAAAATAAGGGATTTTTGGTAATTTTGAAAAGTTGATATTAATTGGAATTAGTTGTAAAAAGTACGACATTTGTGTAAAATGCACAAAAGAATGTACTTTAGTTACTACACACTCGGCTGCATTTCATGCTGCATCTTTTCACTTAAATATTTATGTGGTTGTAAATTATTTTATAAATAAATATTTATTATAATAAGGTACTAACATTTTTTGGGATAGACTAAAGAGAAAAAGATATCAGTGTCACATAAAATGAGATGAGATAGACGAAGAATGGTTTAAGTAATAAAAACAGATAAAAATGATATATTAAGGCGCAATCTTATACAAAAACACATCTTATGCACTTAATTAGTTTGGTGCATGCCAGAAAGGCAGAAACAAGTAATTCTCAATTAAAAGATACTAATATTACTAATAGGGACCAAATGAATTTGTGATGTACTAATCACCGCAAGAAAATCTATGTAAAAATTACGGGTTTCAATCAGTCAGTCATCTAAATAACAAAATCGGTAGAAAGTGTACGGGTAGTGTGTGGGTATATACACACATATATATACACATATATTAAATTATTAATGTATATATTGTATATACTTCAGCTATGTTTGTTAACGAATTGATCGAAAGATATATATGCATCCGTAACTTCCTCAAAAATTTATCCCAAAAAAGTAAAAATATCAGATAAAATGAATAACACTGCAATAAATTCGATTGGATTATAGGAAAAATTGACTTACATAAATGTTAGATATTGATGAGTAATGACCAGTAATTTACTTAGACACGTGTATTTTATGTGATGCGGTATTAATTTAATTACCATATGAATTATTATGTTAAGCAGTAGACATGTAAATGCGAAGCTCAAATACTTGAGATCATTGTACTGATGTCAAGGATATTGCGAGCATGATTAATTTTTTGTAAATACAAATAATTTTCGAATTTTAGTTTCAGTTCTATTTGTCAAAATTTATTCTGAATCTTGATAAATAGGATTGTCAATCCCTTTAAAACATGCAAATGTCTGAGTTAGTTCACTAAATTAATTAAAGATGCAAAATTTATAACTTCCTGTACTCATGCATTTGTATAACAGTTTGACTAATCATGCATACAAATCTTTTTCAATCGTCGAGACATATAATGGTATTTAAGATAGCCGATTTGACTTGTGTAAAGTTCATCCGCTTGTTTTGAAGATATATGCTAATGTTTGGACTAGATGATTAATATAGACAAATATGTTATTTATTTTAGCAGAATTACCTTGAAGGTAGAAAAGAGAAATATTTTACTAATGAATCAACTGACCCTCCAAATACAGTGGCAAAAGCTTTATTTGAATGCTTGCATATTCTTTGAATACAAATTTTTAAGAGAATTATGAACATCAAAGTTCCCGAAGATGAGATCTGTTTATTTGTTGATGCAGAGTTGCAAGCTGAATCAAAGAAGACAAGAATTGGTTTGGTTGTTATGGATAGCAAGGCTGTTTTGCTTCATGCCCATGAATTCGTGATCCAATTTATTGGGAAGTCTATGATTGCTAAAGCGATTGCAATAAGAAAATTTATACAAAAAGAAAAATGATAGAACATAAATTGAGGAAAATATATGTCGAGGTGTTGTAGATGTATTGAAGAAAAACACGAAGACTACTTGGGATATGACTATAGTGTGTCTACATATTTGGAATATGTCTGTATATCTAGACCATATTGTGTCTGTCCATATTCCTAGAAGGTTTAATATTGTAGCTCATAAGGTAGCTATATTTTCAACTTTGTTGTTTGAATTTTCTTTAGAAAGACTTTTCTCAAGTTGAATTATAAATGATGTTACACTAATTTTTGACAAATTATATTAATAATTAAACTGACAATATGAACGGACTCATCCATATAAGAGTTTGGAACTAACCTTTTGACATATTTATATCAATAGTAGAGGTAAGAATCAGTGTTCTCCTTAGTAAGGTTAACTCCACTCTCTTGGCCATCCATTTGACATGTCTTCCTCAAACAATAGTCAATGAATCAGAACCGCCCTCAAATACGTAAGTATATTTTATTTCAAATTTCCAATAAATATATATAACAATGGCAAATCATGGCCGACTTTTGAATTTTATTTGGAAAATCACAATGTTACGTACGTCTGTAACTTAAAGCAAAAGGAATATCAACTCCAAAAGCCAATACGATTGAGTTACTCCAAAAGATGCACGCAATTGACAGGCTTCTAGAATCTAATTTCTAAAGAATCTCAAAGTGAGCAGACATAACACAAATACACACGATACAACTGGTTAACACGAACAACGTGAACCATGTACTTGGTTCATAACAAAAAAAAAAAAAAAAGAAATTGGAGCTTCAAACAAACCGTTCAAATGTGCAGTAACTCTGTTTATTTTTATGTCATTCTTGACAAATATTTACATTAAACTGAATCTAAATTAGAATTTTGAATGAATATCTCATTTGGGATTCCAAAACCCACTACAGAAGTACAGATTTCTCTTCCTTTTCTGTGGAAAAAAGGAGTTTGCCCTGTTCCGAGTTTAATATACATAAGACTGCAACTCGAAACTCAACAATGTGAGTCGCAGCAAAAAAAAATTGGATCAAAACTTTATGCTTTTACTGTGGAAGCAACAGTATGAGCCCACAATTTGAGATTATGTTTGACGTCAATTTCATTGCTTGTTTCTGGTACCTTCCAATTCATCAATGGGTTCATTCTCTTCTTCCTTTCAAGAACTTCCCATGCTTCAGAGAGATAAGGCCTCGCTCTTAACTGATGAGATTTCTCGAAAAAATTCACTTGTTGTTGATCATCATCACTGTCCCTGTTTTTGCCTAATTTCTGTAAACCTGGAATAATTTCAACCAAACTTGAATTTGCATCCTCTTCTGAGAATTCAAATCCAAGATCCATAAACCCTTTTAGCTCCTCATATTCTAGTTCAGATAAGCTCTTGCTAAGACCCTTTTTGTCTCTTCTTCTCCTTGATTCCCTTTTTCTACCCTCTACTTTCTTTGATTCTGCCTTTCTACTGAAGGGTTGAAAATGGGTTGCTGGAAGAACTGAATCTGGTGAAAAAGAATCAGAATTGTAGCTCAAATCATCACTCTGTGACTCTATTTTGATTTCTAATTTGGGTGAATCAAATACAGTTTCAGGTGAATATTCTTGAATTTTGTCATCTGGGGTTTTATCTGAATTTGATAAAGGGATTGGATTTGAATGTTTATTGAGGATTTCGAGATTGAACCAGCATGAGTCGAAGAGGGTTAGAACAGCCTCGAGGTCCATTAATGGAGGCTGAAAGTAAACAAACTTTTTTTGGTGTGTGTGGAAAATGCTCAAGGAAAATTAAGCTTTCCGTGGATGTATATATATTGATCCTGGTGACAAAAACACCCCTCTTTATCGCTTATATTGCAAAAATGCTTCAACTTTGTTTGTTTACACGTTTTGTAGTGTCTGATGAAGAATTATTTTATCTAGAATTAGAAAAATGTCACTGTACTTAAAAGTGTAATTTCACTAGATTGTCTTGGTTGACATAATAAAGTAGTAAGGACTGCACGTTTATACCATAGTGATAAGATAAGTAATCTTATATATATCGTGGAATAATTTATTTTAGAATAATTAATATAAAATAATTAATCTTAGAATAAATTATTTCCAATCGAACGATCCTAGAATTTCGACCGATTTACCAACAGGCAGTATGAGTCATTTTAGTCATATCATCACCAAACTTCAACTAACGAGTTCAATGGAGTTTGGTTCAAGAAGTTGGGAGTAGAGATTTTTTTAAGTTAAGGTACAATCAATTTTTGCAAAAAGTATTTTAACCAAATATTTTGAAAAAGAAAAGCTTATAATGCCTAAAACAAATTGAAGATATTAATGGCTAAAAATCGTCTATTAAAGGGTTAAATGAAAAAAATCAAAAAGATTAATTAATTAATAAGTACTTCTGTCCCATTTTAATTAAATTTGCAAGTATACATATTAAACAAATATTCAAAGACAAAATTTACACAAGATTTGTCACCATTACCCTTTGTGAAATCATAAATATGTACATAGTTCAATTTATCTCCTAGAAAATATAAATTTTCAATAAATGAAAAGGCTAATATGGAAAAAGTTTCAGACATTTATCTAGAACTTTAAACAATTTAACTATTTTGAACGATGAAAAAAACTTCAAAAATTTAATTAATTTGAGATGGAGGAGTATCTAATAAAATAATAAACACTTGTAAAACAAACTTGATTCCATAATCATCTCTTTAAATTTGTTAGTAAATTTACTTAGACAGGCGAACTATTGTTTGTTTTACTTGAACACATAACAAGTGGTTTTATTAGACAATTTGAACTGAAATTTTGGAATGATTTTGTACATGTTCTCGAACGTTCATTACTAGATAAGTTAATCACATAAAATATATTATTCCCTTCAATCATATACTTCAATATTAATTGAAATAAACTTACGACTTTACAGCTTATCAAGACTAATGCATAAAAATTAAACAAAAATAGTAATATAATTCTTTTTATATAATATGGACTTTTGAAAACAAATACAAAAATTTAAGCTAGAGATTTTCATATTGGAGATTTTAAGTTTGAAATCTTTTGCCAAGGGATTTGACTTTGGGTTAAGCTCGTTGTACTGGATTAGCCTAGTGTAGATTATCTCTAATTTGTGAATTATTATATAGTAATGAGAATTTATCTTGTGTACATCTAAAAAAAATAACGACCGCGAGTTTCCTTTATCATAAAAAAATAAAGTTTTTAAAAATACGAGTCAATGGATGTATTCCTTTGGGAAAAGGGCAAGAGAATGGAATATGGAGGATGATGATGTGTCTAAAAAGGAGAAGTAAATGATTGGTGCAGTACTGACTGAAATGTCAAGATGCCCTTGTGACGCTGAAACATGGCTAAATTGAGGCCTCACTTATTGGAGTCTGACATGCCCCATCGACAAAACACCAAACTAAAAAACATCATGTTAGTGAAATTACACCTTAAATTTAATGATGACTTTTTCATGCTCTTTTAATTTACTACTCATACACAACTAATCATTGCAGCCCATCAAAATCCAACTACATACAAAAAAAAAAAAGGTTAAATTTCACTTTCTATTACTACTCTACACCCTGGTGCATTCTTTACTTCCAATCAATAATGGAACTTTTTAAACATCCGGGTAATTTAGATAAGTTTCGATTAATAGGTAATTGATAATGACTCAGATGCAATAGCTAGGTACCAATAATTATTTTGCATATTGCTTTTTAATTTCTAAATGAGTAAATATTGTAAACGCAAAATTTTAAAATATACGTTTAATATTTTTTGATAATCATATCTTGACGCCCTTACTAGTTACAACTAAATTAAACTAGACATTTTGGTCGATATCTATATGATAAACTTGCTATCAATCACCTAGCATAAATGCACATCTATTTGAAAGATGCCGGTTATATAATGAGTTCGAGAGTTTCTATTAGTGAAAAATAGGCTTAAAAGGGCAAAAGGAAAAGAAAACAAGGAATTGGGGTAAAAGGAAAGGAAATTGGCAAACTTTTGCAAAAACTATTAGTATCTCTGTTTAAAAAAGAATAACTTAATTTTTACATGACTCAAAATTTAAAAGAATAAAGGAACTTTTTTATTTTGTGCTTGTAAATTAAAGTTATGTCCTATGTACTAAAATATCTTTTAATTTTGTAACCTTACATATACCATGTGAAAAGTGAAATTAAAATATTATCAAAAAAATTATTCTTTTTTAAACAGTTAAAATAAAAAATAAATTATTTTTATAAACGGGGTGACTAATATGTTTGTGTTAAAACTTCCAAATTTCCCTTTCAGAAATAGTACCTATCCCAAGCCATGTGGAGGGTAGTGTGGTAAATGCAACCACCTGTTTGTTACACCAATAATCATAGGAAGTCAAATACCAAAAAAAAAGTGCCAAATAGCATAATCCACGTGGCTGTTAATTACTGTAGTTTAGCACGTAATCTAGATTAAAGTTTTAAAAAATAGGGATAGTTACCATGCTGCTATTTAATTTATAAAGTATGTGCAAAATGTATATTCTATACTAACATACAATATTCATACTTATATACAATAGATACTATTAATGTATATTTCGATCATGTTGGTAATCTAATTGGCTGAACAATATATATTATTTTTATTTTGTCTCAATTTAATTGGTACTTTTTATTTTTCAAGAGTTAAACAGTTTATATTTGACCAAAAATCTATGCATGAAAATTTCAAAGTTTTTTATTGAAAATTATGTACTTTATAACCATGTAAAAATACTATAAATTACAATAATTGATTATTCAAAATATTTAAAAGATACATAAAAATTTATAATAAAAAAGAAACGTATTTGAACATTGAAATTCAACATATATCACATAAATTAGGACGGAAAAAAGTACTAAATGTCCCTTTAAAATATGGATTCTGTGTTTCCACACACGCAATGGAAACGATATAACCTATGGTCCTACCGACCATTATCTTTGTAAATATAAAATTTATGATTCGATAATTTAATTGGTTTTTAAGCTATCTATTTCTAGTGAACACTGCCTCCCTATGTTTAAATGAAGTGAAACGTGGCGCCTCTCTTTGTTTATATAAATGCCTCAACTAACTTAGACGGAAAAAGAGTATAAAAAGAACAGAGAAATAAAAACAAGTCTCATAATTAATTTAATACTTAGGAAAGATCGATATATATTATAATGCTATGACAGTTGACACTCTACTTCTTTATTTATAAGTATATTTCTTAAGAAATTAGTACTAACTTATTTTCTTGCCTCTCACTCTTCACAAATGTTTTGGTCGGTTTTGCCATTCTTGTTCAGAATTGTAGTGGAATATTTGGTCTTTGGTACGTGTGGTTCTCAATTAATGTTTATTATTATTATATAACGATGACAATGTAATTTGTGTTGTCATACCACTTCTTGAAACATTATATATATGCAATAATTCAGAGGAATGAAAACAATGGACGGTAGAGGGAAGAGTATGTCAAAATTGTATAGGAATGGAAAAATGGATTAACTAATTTATTTATTGTCATTTTTGGTATGAAAGAATTCGTGTCTGCCCAAAATTTAGAATTTACCTATATTAGCCCAAAAGAGATACTTATATAAATTTTTGATTGGTTGATGGGAATTATAATATTGAGGCCAAAACTGTAAAAATCATTCATTCAATATAATCGAAAGAAAAATGCAGTACGTACATTTTGCATCTAGATGAGTTAATTTATTATTATTATTTGAAAAGAGGTATCAGTAATGTAGAATGGAGGAATATAACATGTCATAATGTAGCTGAATCTAGACATGTGCTCATCTTGTGGCTAACATTACATAAAAAATTAAGAACTAAATGAAAAATAAAAGTGGACAATAATCTATAGCATGCTGTTTTGTATTATACTAGTTGATGAATCCGTAGCAAGATAATATTTGAATTATTAAAATATTTACCGGAATAGTTTTGGAAGACTTACCAACCAAATAATTGATGAACAAAATAAAGATAATTTTTAACTCATTCTGCTTTGGCCTTGGCCTGCAGATTGACTTCTTTAAAGGGAACAAAATACTATATACACACAGTATTAAAGATGGACCCATTCTTTTCCATTTCTTGACAGATATCTAACTCAATTCTATCCACATTATCACTTGCATCGACTAATTCAATGCAAATTCCAAAAGCCCAGTAAAAATTATTTTCTTTTGAAGAAAATGAATTTGCTTTGCTACTATTGGGATTGCAACTTCAACCTCAACAATGTGAGTCAAGAAGCTAAAAAAATCAGGTCTGCGTACACTGTACTCTGCCGATAAAATTACATTGTTATTGTTGAAGAAGGGAAAAACAAGAAGATAAAATTTTAGCTAGGATTTTAATTTTAGAGTCTGTTCTGTAGTTTAACAGAGGAAGCAACAGTATGAGCCCACCATTTGAGACTATGTTTAATGTCAATTTCATTGCTTGTTTCTGGCAATTTCCAATTCATCAATGAGCTCATTTTCTTTTTCTTCTCAAGAACTCCCCATGCTTCAGAAAGATAAGGCCTCGCTCTTGACTTAGCTGATTTTGTTTGTTGATCATCATTACTATCTCTGTTTTTTCGCAATTTCTGTAAACCTGGAATAATATTAACCAAACTAGAATTTACATCCTCTTCTGTGAATTCAAATCCAAGATCCATAAACCCTTTTAGCTCTTCATATTCTAGGTCTGATAAGCTCTTCCTTAGACCCTTTTTTGTTCTTCTCTTTCTCCTTACTTCCCGTCTTCTACTCTTTACTTTTTCCGGTACTGCCTTTTTAGGATCCGGTTGAAAATGGGTTGCTGGGAGAACTGAATCGGGTGAGAAACAATCTGAATTGTAGCTCAAATCATCACTTTGTGACTCGATTTGGATTTCTAATTTTGGTGAATCATATACAGTTTTAGGTGAATTTTCTTGAATTTTGTCATCTGGGATTGGATTTGAATGTTTATTAAGGATTTCGAGATTGAACCAGCACGAATCGAAGAGGGTAAGTACAGCCTCGAGGTCCATTAATGGAGGCTGAAGGAAAAATGGGAGAAGTTTTTATGGAAGTTGCTTAGAGAGGAGGATTTTGTTGAGTGCGAGTTTTATATATATATTGATTCTGTTCACCAATTTGCCCTTGTTTTGTTGCTAATAATACCAAAATGCTTCAACTTTGATTGTTTACACGTTTTCTAGTGTGTACCATTATTTTTATTTTGTTCGGAATATGTTATTGTACTTATCAAGCTGGTCGTACCAAAGACTCTTGATTATGGAGTAGATGACAAAAGACGTATTCATTTGGTATGTAAGATGATATAGATAAAAATATTTTGTGGATTGAGATGAAAATGATATTAGTTATTTCATCGTTTATATTGGATAATTAATCAATCATTTTGATAAATTTTGTCGAATAATTATTCCTTATCATATCAACTAAACGCAAGATAAAATAGTGTTGTATTTTATTAATTATTGTCCTCATATTAAATGAGCTCATGTCTAAGTTTATCTATATTTATTATTATTTATATATATGATTTATATATAATCAGAGCGACATATTAGTCAATTCAATTTTGAAGTTTATCGATTTAACTTATCGATTATTAGTTTGTAGATATTTTAAATTGTTATAGAACAATTAAAATATTGGTTTATCGGTTATTGATGGTTAACCATTGAGATTTGACAAAAGAAAAATTATTGAAAATTGCTTAAAATAGGTGAAAATCAAAATCAAAATGCATTTTACTCAAAATCAAACACTATTACATTGTAGAAGAGCTAAGAATTTGAAACAGTAAAAAGAATAAAATTATGAAAATATCAAGGATTTTATATATTAAGTAGCACAAATATAATTATTTAGTTTATTATCGGGTTATTGGTTAACCCATTAAGGAAAAACTCAAAACCTTAAGAACTGATAACCCAATAACAAACAAATTTAAATTGTTACCTGAAATGACTAAACCAGTAACTTGTTATCTATAAATGTTATCGATAAACCAATAACATTTTTCGATTCAGATAATTAGTTTCGATTCAATTTTTAACAACCCTATGTACAACGTTCGGATACGATTTAATTGAAATTTAAAAAGAAAATTAATACTTGAAGTTGAAAAAAATATATTTGAAAGGTGAAATTGAGGGATAATCGATAAGTGCAAGACTAAACTAAGATGTTTAAATGAATTACCTATATGAATAATTTTGGACCGTCGATAACTTGAAGCCTTTAAATATTAAATGACTCTAGGTAAGTTTATGAAGATGATTTAATGAAATTGCTTCATTTCAAAAAAGCAAGACAATGGAATATGGAGAGTGATGATGTGGCCTTAAATTAAGGAATTATATGATTGCGTGTGGTATGAAAATATGACTTGTTGTCAATCTCATGAAGATGCCCTTGATGCTAAAACATGGTATTAATTGGAGTGGTGACATGACCAAAGAGATAAGGGAAGCACCAAACTCATGTTCTGAAATGACACCATAACATTAAATGAAATGATGGGTTTTTCTTGCTAATTTTACTACTCACTAATATTCATCGAATCAATCCAACTAAAAAGTAGGTCAAATTTCAAAATTATATTATTTACGGAATTCTAATGATCAAGAATTAATCATGGAGTACCATTGATTGATTATATATATGCATAAGCATTAATTACCTAATTAAGATGAGTTTGACATATCTAAGATCTAATCTTTAGGTAATTAATGGATAAAGTTTTGTTGAGTCCGACATCGATAAGGTTATGTATATATTTGTAAAGGTAGGATAACTTTTCACCACGTGAAATAATTATTGAAGTTAGTTACATTAATTCAATGTCTATTTGTTGAAGATGTTGGGAATGTATACCTCCATAATAGTTAGGGACAAGGTCCAATTCAACGTACTAATAGTATAATCTAGGAAGAATAAACTAGAATGCAGATAACAAAAATACAAAATTTTACGTGAAAAAACTCCTTATTCAAGTGAGAAATAACCACGATCCATCACAGAATTTTTAAAACACTTTACCAAGAAGCAAGAGTCTATTACAACTTGTTGTAGACAACTCTCCCCCTCTTCACCCCCTTGCTTTTAATAAACCTATTATAAGCCTTAGAGCCTTAACAATCACACGACTACACACTACACAACAATCCCTAGTTGATGTAGACTTCTACCCACAGATTCAAGGTTATTGCTAATCAAGAATCCACTACATTTACACTCACTGATAAAGATTCCTTTATAGATTGGAAAATAATCTTACAAGACTATTAGAACAAACACAATATTAGGTAGAAGATTTTATTAGACTCACTCCATTAAATCCCTTCATTACTTAATGTCGTGTATCTCAACAGGAGACAAAATGGACTTCGCTCTTCTGTTGCCTCAATCTTGATTCTCTAAAAGTCCCTTTTGTCTATGTGAAGTTCTCCATTTAGTATCCACACAAGGAAATGTTTGAAATATATCCTATTGGTCCATCAGTACGATGAGGACAAACAGAACAGTCACCTGATTACGGACACGAACAAATTATACAGTTACCTGATCATCAATCTGGCAACTTTTACAGCTTGGATTCCAACATTGTCATTTGTGTATCATCATACCACCTAAGACCTGATCCCAAAATTTGTTAATCATCAAAATATAGAATGTATAACATGCGTAGAAAAGGTTAATTTGAGCTCTTTATATTATATATTGGATCATTTTATCACATATATTAGACTTTGAGGTGGACTTACGCACAATATCTCTTTTCATATCAAGTTTACCCTAAAAATAATATTTCTTTTTGTTGGTCTTTTGACATTTTTCACTCATCAAAAATATTAAATTGTTATGGAATCATTAAGATATCAATTCATCGGCTATTGACCATTATGGATTTAATCATTGAAGATTTCACAAAAGAAAAAAATGTATTAAAGTCACTTATAAACAAGGTAATAAATCAAATGAACCATGCACATGAGTTGATAGTTCGTATAATATATATTGCTCCAAAGCAAACATTGACACCATGTGAAATAATTGAGAGTTTAAGATGGTAAGAAATGAAAGTATGAAACTAAATTCTAACTCCTAAGTTAAAGACCTTAGTATCAATTGATATATAATTTATTAATTTACTATTAGGTTATCAGTTAACATGTTAACAAAAAATCTCAAACCATTAAAATTGTTAATAAAAAATATATAAAAAATCATTATCAAAACTACTAAATCAACAAACCATTACAAATAAATAATTAAAAAAGATCGATTCGATTTCGAAGGTCCTAATTTCAAGCCCATAGGAAGGGTAGTAAAGTAATAAATTCAAACACCTCGCAAGTGAACTCCAAGAATACTGCACGCGGGATCTTTGAACTTGGTGGGAAGTCCAAATCTCACGGGCCAAGCTTTACAATATATAAATTCTTGTCCATAAAAAAAGAGAAAACCTTTACAATGTGTTTGGCCACGTTAAAAATGAGTTAAGAACGCAAGTTTGTGTTCCCACTCACTCAATGGCATACCTACTTCTGGTATCTTAAGAAGAAATGTTCTAATTGATTTATTTGACTTAATCTTCTTTTCTAATGTCACTGCGTCCTCATGTTCATAAAATAATTAAAAGGAACTGATACGTGGCGCTTGAAGTGCCTTTAAATATTTTGGAAAATAAATGTTTTCAACTAACAAAGAGGTGAAGGGCCTGCAGTGGGAATGAACAATCATGAAAAAGACTGTAAATGATTTCACAAACAACTACTCTCTCCGTCCTGCAATAGTTGTTCACTATTAATTTGATATAATTATTTAAAAGCAATAAATGATCGGAATAATTTTATCAAATCACTTTTTGAATAATATATATATATATATAATGTCTTGAAAAATATATATAACAAGAAAATGATTAAGATTGATAATAAAGATAAACTAAGAATTACGTATAAAATTATTTTTTGATTTCATAAAATTAATAAATATTGTTGAACATATATTTTTAATACAATGGATAAGTAAAATTGACGGATGAAGATAGACTTTTCTATCTTTGTTCTTGTCATCCTCTCGACAATGTTATCATATTAATTATGTGATGGTACAATATATATTTTTATTCTTAATTATTTTATAGCAATTTTTTAAGGGGTGGAAGCATGATGCAAGCCATTTTATTTAACATTGTCGGAGAAAGGCATAAACTCCGAGGATTTAGAAGGTCGTAGAATTAAAGTCACAAACATAAAAAAGTTCAAGAATTTAGGAATGCAATCAACAATATGAAATTATTCTTCAGGCTTATGAAAGTATTTTCAAGTATTCTGTAGATGATGCACGTTTTCCATGCGGCAATAGTACGTAAACTCGTAAAGTAATGAATTGTCTTATTCCATGTTCCCACACAGTCAAAACAGTGTTAGACACTGTTAGTAGTTACTAGTTGGTATCAACGGAGCAAATCGAGTTAAAATTTTTATTAAGAGAATTTAAAATTAAAAAAAAATCTTAACATATGAAAAAAAGTCAAAATAAACGAACAAAATAGTTTTTATTGAAAAAATGACCCCTTGATCTTATCTAACTCCGCCAATTAAAACTAATATGATAGTATATAGTGATATTAAATGCTGCAACCAACCAAAGTTGGGATAAGGAAACTAGAAGAAAGAGATGGGTGTTTATTATACTTAACAACAAGCCACGACCATACGGTATTAGGGTTTTCTTCTGAAGGGATTCTCATAAGTCATAGTATATGATAGTGAAGTGTATACTTTACGATAATTCACAGGTGAAACTGAAAGAGATTTAGGATTATTTATTTGATAAGTAGAGACAAATTTAAAATTTTTAAGAATATGAATGTACTGTTAAAAAAAACTCTGGGAATTTATCTCAAATATTTTAAATAAATAACTTAGTATTTTATTAAATGTACCATTTGATCTTCTTATGATAAAACCATCAGCATAATAATATTATATTAATTTTATAAAATATATAAACGTAATATTTTGTGTTACACAAAGACTACGAATTTACATGCCCCAAAATTAGCATATAAACTGTCGGACATGGGTGGAAGTATATAATTTTATTAACATTTACAATCAAGTAGGTAAATATAATTAGAGTTGTTAAATTAGCTTATGAAAGTCTAATTCATTTATTCGTTAGCTCAGCTCATAAGAAACTGGGTGTTGATATATAGCTAAAGTTGACTTATAAGAAGGTTGTTCAAATGATAAACCTCGTATACTTTTAAACCTTGAGATTATGAGCTTAAGTCATATGAGCAAAAAGGATAGGAGCGTTTAGGAAATTGGGTATTAAATGAATGATAAGGACTCATTTATTGATTTAATTCACTTTGATATGTCCAAATTCGACGTAAACCATTCCTTTTGCAGCCCTAACGTCAAAACCTTGATATCTTTACTAAATCTCTCATTTGATTTTTTTTACTGCAAATTGTTAAACAATATTAATACTTAAATTCGATTATCGAGTGTTAAATGCTTTTCTTGTTTGTTTCTTAAATAATTGGGTGAAGCCTAAAATTTATTTTTCTTTTTATTTGTAATTTCTACACAATGGTGATAACGTTGGACCCAAAAATTATAATCCCTCCCTTTCAAATCGAAAGTTCATATTACCCTGATGAATAAGGTCAAGGGTGAATAAAATCAAATAAAAAATCTAACCAAATCTCAAATCAAGTCAATCCGAGGCAAAAAAATTCGACTAGTGATTTGATTTGACTTGATTTTGTATTGACGAAAAAAACCCGACTATATTTGGGTTGATTTGATTTTGATTTTAAAAAAACCAACCCGAGACCAAACCAACCCGACAATATATATATATTCCTAAAATTTATCCTCCTAACATATTATTTTTATTTTGACTTGAAATTTCGGATGATCTAATAAAGGTTATACTTTATAGATATTAATATGGACAATTACCTTTTGAGTTTCTTTTATAAAACATTTACTATTTATAAATATATTTTTTAATTTATTATCTAGGTATACCATATTTAGAAAATATTTATTATTTATATAATAACTGTATTATGCATTAAAAGTGAATTATATATGTAATCTCTCTCTCTAAATATATATATTATAAATGTATCACATTTATTTAGGCAAAAAAATTGCACTATATATTAAAAACGAGTTATGCATATTACATAGATGTATCATATATTATACTATGTATAAAAATGAATTTACATGCAATATAGATGTATTGCAAATGTCTTAAATTGTATTAGACTTATT
>JAOTQR010000045.1:15304223-15315743 GCA_025774065.1 Solanum ossicruentum | reverse complement strand
AGCGGCTGTTTCCAGATGACCCATGAGGAGCGTCGAAAGTTGCATTGACTAACTGCTACTTCACAAATGAAAAAAACCACAGATAGTTTAAAGAGCCATTTTGCTTTATTCCATCATAGTGGAAGAAGAACATCACATTAATAAAGGAAAGAACACAAATTTAAGATTTAAATAGTTTAACGAATTTAAACTATTAAAAGTGCAGAATGAATGCACAAGTGACCAACAAACTATACTAGTTGGATCCTTTACATACATAAAGTACGTACTAGAAGTAGATAGCTCTGTTCATCTTTGGTGATGATAATGATAGTGGCCAAAGCTGAAAGGTTGCTCTCAGTATCATGGGGTTAGCTCTTGAGGCTGGTTACACTGGCAACGTAGAGATGAGGAGGAAATGCCAGAAATACTTAACAGTGCTCCCTTTTCTCATTTTAGATTAGGTCAAACTATTGGCCATGACATCCATAGATATATTTCTTGACTGTTAGAAGATTAACTAACAATCACTCAATCACCATGCCTCTAGTAAGCACTGGATAGTTGACCTCCGCAAATAACAAATAACTAACAAACAAATTGTAACTAGTTGACTTCTGCAAACAACAAATAACTAACCTAGAAAAATGTTTCATTTTTCCACAAACTAGAAATCTTCATTCATAAAAGACAGATCTGAATACTAGAATTAGTAGCCTGCCAGACTGCAGCCCTTGATTCCATGGCAAATGGTACTACTTAATCTTATTTTTATCAGCCTTCCATTCCAACCCTCCCTTGCCACAAGGAAGAAGTTGGAACAAATAAAAATTTACAAAACACATCACTTTCTTATTCATATTTAGTGATTGATATTATCAGGTTATCCTTTATATTCTGAAAGAAAAGGGAATAAAAGAATGAAATACATGCTAAAAGAAAAGGAAAAAAAGAACGAGATACATACCAAAAGAAAAGGAAAAAAAAGAACGAGACAGATTAATAGTTTATCATTCAAACACAGGCAAACAAATTAGAATAGCATAAGAATGTCATTGTCCTCCATATGACACTTCAACCTCCAAGTCTATGATGCCACCACAACATCCACCAAGGCACGGCACCCCAATAGAAAACTCAGACTATGTCAAAACTGAAATCACAAACAAATAACCCTCTAATTCATCTTTATGTCATTGATTGTTAGTGAATATTTCGTGTTGACTAAAACAAAATGTGGATTAGAGCATGTATTTGTTGATAAAATATTTAAGAATTGTTTTAGACCAGAAGTTTCAATAGTCTATCGTTTTTCTTAAACATTGTGCCAAGTAAAAGAGTGCCATGCAAAATGGGACATAGGAAGTATTATTTACCATTAGTTACAATGCATGATAGTTGATGAATAATTGAAAACTGTAACTTTACAGCTACTCAAAGTATTTCTTCCTCCTTTGAAGTCACAAACAGTTCCACTGATGGCAAATGAGGAATATATTCCCATATACTTAGTGACTATTTCCTTGAAAAAGAGAAGTTGTGATTGCTGAAGCTTGTTGATCTAAGACTAATGTAGTTGGAAATTGCAAGTTAGATTTCTTTAGCAATATCTCATACATATCACCAAGTCAACAGTAAAGTTTTTCAAAAAAAGGAACCAAACCAATGCAAAATTGTTGTTTATTTCATTTGGAGAGCTTTGGCTCTTCATCTTCACTAAAGTAATTGGATACCCCTCTTAACCCTATTTCTTACAAATTTAAAAGAATACATTTTTCACTCTTTTTAATATGAAGTAAATAATGTAAAGTGATGTATTTTTATTTTCCAAACCTATTGATCTCTGAGTTAATTTAACACAACGTTTTTGTTAGGTATCGTCAAACAAAATTTAGAAAGTAAAACAACACCAAAAAATAAATTAAAACATTTATTGATAATATAAACATAACTGATTTTTTTTAAAAAAATAAAGGAAACAACATCAAAAAAGAAAACCCAAATAGCATCTATACCATCTGCGGGCAACCCAGTGGTTTGGGCTTGAGACCCTTATGTTAAAGGTCTCAAGTTTGAAATCCCTTGCCAGAGAAAGCAAGGAGCTTGCCTTCTGAGTCGAGCTCGTCGCACAAGGCTTACCTAGAGCAGGTGGTTGCATCCTATTGCATAGAAGGAGAGGTTTACCCTACGCAACCAAAGAGTAGCGGTTAAGGGTTTCGCTTGTCATTAAAAAAAAAAGATCAAGGTCCTCACCCTTCAAGAGTTCAATCTCCACAAGCAGTATAGAACAATCTTTGACACGCAACATGCTCATTTTCATCCATTGGAAAAGACATGGTAGGATTTACTAATGTAGAGAGTTTTGAGTTTTTATAAGAGGATGATGAATAAGTGATGTTAAAAAGAAAGGGGATTGAGTATATTTAAGGGCTAAGAAATCGAAATGATTTGTTGAGAGATTCAAGAGTTGCACTAAGTAGTCGGATCGTCACATTGATTCAATAAAAAATACTCAAAATGTCAATATTAAGTACTCTTTTTTTAATAGGTTGTCAGCTATTAAGTGAATCTACACTAACATTTCATTTCCCCAAAAATTGAAATGTTAGTATAGATTCACTTAATAGCTGACAACCTATTAAAAAAAGAGTACCTTCTGAGTATTTTTATAAGACCAATATAATGATTCAAACTAATCAATGCAACTCTTGAATCTCCTAACAAACTTTATCGACTTCTTAGCGTTTAATTCACTCAATCATCCTTCCTTATAGATATCACTTGCCTATCATGCTCCTACAAAAATTCTTTACATTAGTAAACTCTATCATATCTTCTCCAGATGAATGAAAATAAGCAAGTTGATCTTTCAAGACAGGTCCATACCGCCGGGAGATTGAACTCTTGAAAGATGAAGTAAAAGACCTTAATTGTTAGGTGACGCTAAAACTGTGGGAGTTGAGGCATCATGATAGGTAGTTGTAGATGTTTAAAAAAAAATTTTGTTGATGTTATTTCGTTTTTCAAAAAATAATAAATTCAGTTATGTTTCTTTTCTTATATTTATATTATCAATAAATATTTGTATTTTTTTTAGTATTGTTTAATTTTTTTATTTCTTGTGAGATTTCAGTGGGTATGTTGTTATTGTTTAACTTTTTAAATTTTTTTTAATGATTCCTAATAAAAAGGTCAACCAAAATTAAAGACCAACTCTTACAAACATACTTAAAGGTCAAAATTATATTAGATTAACAAGTGTCATAACCATTGTTAAAATTGTTATCATTAATTTTATTTTTATATTATTCAAATACTAAAATTTTTCAACAAGAATTTAACATGTTTAATTGGCCAAATAAGTAATTTCGAAAATACTTTTAGCTAAGTAATTTCGAAAATACTTTTAGCTTTAGAACATCCAAAAAGAATATGGTCATTGCATACAAATTCTTTTATTTCTCTCCAACACAAAATACTCTGAAAATTGGAATAATCCATATGTACATGTGTGTGCGCGCGTGTGTGAGTGCAATAAAACCTTCTAATTACTCTTGTCAAACCAAACACACACTTGTAAATACAATGTAATTACATTGTGGCAAACAAATATGTCATAGTAATTACTAAGATGTATAATTATTAGGCTAGTCATTACTACCTTAGTAATTACACTAATTTCAATTACCAAAAGAGCGAATTAAGGAACATGAAGAGCCAAAGCTCACCAAACGAAAGAAATAGAAATTTTCTGTCGGTTTGGTTCGTTTGGTCCACATTCACATTAGGATTTAATCATCTATTATGGACACATTTGCATTTTTGACTTCCATACTAGCAAAAATAGAAGCAGTCCAGAGTTAATGTCGACAGAAATCATATATCACCAACATGAGTGCAAGATAATTTTATTTAAATAAAAAAAACTACAAGTAGCATAAACAAATGCATTTCTCCCAGACACACAAAGCACATGCACCAGATATGTCACTTTAATTGTTCAACTACTACAGCAAAAAAAAATGCAATCAAGTTCCCGTTAGAATTTGTTACCGCACACTTTGACATGCCAATGAAGCATGTTGCTGCACACACTTTAGTGAACACTGCCACAGGTTCCTAGAAACGAAATTGTTTATATTTTCATTGCCAGTCACTACCAAAAAACTATTGTGCATAACCCCAATATCAAAACAACCACCAGCTGCCTTCAAATTCATTGGTCCAATGCCTCATCAAATAATCTGTAATAAAATAGTTTGTGGCATCACTCAACAATTTTTCAGTTGGAATTTGGACACCAACCCTTTGGTTTTTTAAAAGTAGAATTTACTATTCACATGGCTATGGTAAGGACTTTTAGATAATTCCTTTTAATTTTAGTCAAAGGAAAAAATTGTTTGACCATGGAAGAATTATGATTTATGGCATCCTAGAAAATGGGACTGAGAGACTTGAACAATTTCATCTTCCCATAGAATTCCACTGTAGAACATGGCTTGTCAACTGGTCTACTAATGTTCAATCCTTTTGTCATTACCAATACAGAAACTACAATTTAAAACAAAATTAATAGCACAGCATAATCTTCTAAAGCAAAAAAGTTTGTATCATTTGCAAGTGTACTTAATTAAATGAAGCATACAAGAAATTATCACAAAGATGATAACTTTGGGGCTTCCTTTGGCACTAGTCACAGTATCCAACAATTGCAAGCACATCTTACCTTAAAAAGAAAGCCAATTGAGTCTAAAACAACAATGTATGAAAGATCTAATAGAAGCTCAAATCCAAAGCAAAAAATCAAAAACAAAAAAGCACCAGTACCCCAGATCAAGAAACCAATAGATCTATTAGAAGCTACATCTCAAATTCCTTTAGTAACTTAACCCTAACATGTAATCCAGTAAAACACCACACAGAGATAGCATATAATACTCACATTGTGCAATCAGGGCTTTGCAATTCTTGAAACAAAAAGTGCATTTCATTCCAAAATCTAAATACACATACTCACTAGAAATGCCCAAAATACACCAGATCAGAGAAGAATCACTCACCAAAACAACACAAATCTTCCATTGCATAAGCAAAGGGTGCTCAGATCAAGAAAAAAGAGAAATGGGGTTGTGAAAAATTGTACCTTTCTTGACCAGCAGTGTCCCAAATTTGTGCCTTGATGACTTTACTATCAACAGTTAAGCTTTTAGTAGCAAACTCAACACCAATTGTAGACTTGGACTCAAGACTAAACTCATTTCTAGTGAATCTTGAAAGCAAATTGGACTTGCCAACACCTGAATCACCAATTAGTACCACCTTGAATAGGTAGTCATAGTCATCTTCAGCTCTGTACCCAGCCATTACTCTCAACAAACTTCCAATTGAGAAAAAATGTGAACAAAACTATTGCTTTCCCCTTCACTCCTAGTAAATAAATCTTTCTTTAAATTTCTTACCCTTTTGTGTGTGTGTGTGCGCTTTTTTAACTTTTTGACTCTTTTGGTGGATGGAGAGGGAAAATGGGGAGACGTATGTTTTCTGGGCAGTGGATTCTAAATCGAAAGAGCAAATATAGGAGAAGTGAAAAGGAAGCGTCACTTTTTCGAAAATAGAAATTTGAAAAGACAAAACGGACCACTGAAGGCAATGGGATGTTGGCTAGTTCTGGTAAAGATATGGGGGTAGTTTTGTCTTTTAAAGAGGGTGATGTGATTCTGGATCCCGCATTTTGTGATGCACGTTTAATTCTCTACTAAACATTTTTCTGAAAATTGAAGGTAAAATGGTGAATTTTAATTGTTTCATATTTTTGAATATTTTAAATTAATTAATATTTAGATAAGTTTTTTTAACGATAGAAAAAGTATTTTGCACCTGGATCCCTCAAAATATTTATTCACCCCATTTAAGTTTATTATTACATCCCTTTTTAAAAAGAATTGTGAAGTCCATCAACAAGATGGAAATAACTAGTCAATCCCTAGGGTATAAATCTAAATTGTCTAGTTCCTGCTAATTATTTCAAAAAAAAACTTAAGAAGCAGAGAATGTTGGGCCATCAGAATGGGCTGTTGTCAAGTTTGGGCTTCGTGTGTAAATTCCAAGTTCAATTGGGCTCATCAGTGAATCCGAACCAACCCATATGAGTAAGCCCAATTTTGTCCTTTCAATTGCTTACATGACCCTCTATCGAATAGAAAAACTCAATTTGTTATATTTTCGCAAATTTTAAAATAATTTTATTCATGTGTGTAGTAGGTTATCATACCAAATTATTCTTGTCACCTGTCTAATTTATGCACATATTTTATTCTGTCTTGTCATTAGCTAAAGGTTATGGAATTTACTCTAATAAAGATCATATATATGCTCCTAATAATTGCATACTATGATGTTTTTTCACCTTATATTTATAAGGTAAAATATTATGGCCGAGATTTTGGTGGAAACCAATGATGAGTATGAGAAAATTATGCTTTCACTCAAGTATTAGTACTCACGTCAATTCTTGTGACAACCATAAAGCTTATTTTTTTCAATCAAAATTCCTAAGATGGAGAATTTTTCGCGGAAGTCCAAAATAGAGGACCCAATAAGAAAGAGGAATAGAACGTAATTTTACTAAATTTAGTGTCTACACAAAAAATAATTAAGGTTTCTAGTAAGTTTTAGGAGATGAAAAAACAAGGAAAAGTTTCTAGATAGTATGTTGCCATTTTATATACAGCATGATGTTTGTCATTTTCTTGTCATGACAAAATGAACCAAATGTATATACTTACTGCGTAAAGTTTGTTTGAATTGATTTATTTTAATTATTTTTAAATATTTTTTAAATATTTATCTAAATTAAAAAAATATTTATAATTATTTAATTTTAATTCAAACTAAAAAAATAAGTAAAAAAATCTTAAGTTAAGATTTCCTAACTTATAGTTTTCTCCTTATAATTAAAAAGCTAAAAGTCAATCCAAAGCTGCTGTTAATTCTAACTCAAATTGGTTTTGGGATATATGAGATTGGTAGATGACACCTATAACTTAAATTTATTTGTTGTCGCATCAATATTTAATAGCACTGGATCGCAATCAGTCTTGGTCAGTTTACAAAAAGTGCCATACTATGATCTTGTCTCTGCAAAATATCTTTTATTTTTGTTGCAGCAATACGTACATTAAATGGCACATAATCCCCTCTTGTCATTTTATATTTGGTGATAATAATAAATACTATAACCAACATGCTACTACTAAGTATCTTTTTTATTGTAGTGGAGACTCATGCAACAATTCACGTTGAGATGAGAAGTTTCACATCGATAAAACACAAGAATGATTTTGAGTATATAAATAAACAAATCTTACCTACTAGTGACGTGTTTTAAAGCCGTGCAAACCTAAACCCAAAACGGACAGTATTACTAGCAGGTTGGAGTATTGCAACTCATTTCTTATTATTAGTATCTTCTATTGTGGTTTCTGATTTTAGTTAATTAACTATATAATATTCAAAATTCATCGTAGGATTTTTGACTTGTGACGCATCTCTTTGGGATTTTTTCAAATTGTGAGATTTTTTGTGGTTTCTGTTGGAATTGATCTAATAGATATATTATAGCCATATCTAACGATCAATTACAAAAGACAAGAAACTCCAAGCCACTTGCACATAGAAATAGGGTGACAATTAGGATCCAGATCTTAAGGAAGACTAGAAAACTTGCAAATCTTGTATGTGCCAGCCTGAAATGAGTGTGTATTAATTATTTATATATAGTATTGTACAGTCATTTTAGCCTATTGTTAACTCCCATGTGAGTCTGCTTTATCAACATGCATAGAAAACTATGATATATATATATAGCAATGAGGAAAAAGAGCAGATGTTTCTTGGCACAAATTGTAGATATATGCCTGTGTTGGGTGAAAGGTCATTTATGAGGACCTTTGGGCTGATATACAATTCCTAATATATATGGGGTTTAATTTGTCATAACTATGTGTTACATGTACATATACAGGCAGCTGATAAACATCAAGTTTGCGAATGATAAATAAATATTATGTTTATTTAACAAGACACAAAGAACGATTACAGCATATATTATATGATTATTTTTCTTCTTTGGACTTGTATATCCCTTTTATTAGTATCTGGGAGAGAAGGAATTAAGAACTACTTTTTCGTAAAAAATAAAGTCCTAGGAATCAACTTCGAGAAGAAAAAATAATTTATAAAAACGCGTCCACAAAGGAGTAAACGTGACGTATATATAGGAATATGCAAAGATGTTTGGACATTAATCTCAAAAGTCAGTTCATAAGAAAATATTATTTAAACTTGAAAAATAATTTATAAAAACACCTCCACAAAGGAGTAAACGTGACGTATATAGGAACTAGACATCCACAATAGAATTTGAATATTGTGACGTAATTATTTTTTAGAAATATTTTAAATTATTAATTATCAATTATCATGATTAATAGCAATAGAAGAATAAATAAATAAATCTCAGATGTCTTTTCAAGGGAATATAGTATCTTTTATATAGATAAATGCATGAATTAGGATTTAAGATTGAGTAGCCTCTAAAAAAAATTGACTAAAATAAGATCATCTTATAGAGTCCTACAAAAATTCGATGTCTACAGATACTCATCTTGTAAAGCATACAAATTTTCAATGTCTACAAACGGTCAGCAGCTTCCCCCACCACTTTTATATATTAGTAATATGCAAAGATGTTGGACATAAATCAATCTCAAAAGCTAATTATTAAAAAAAAATATTATCTAAATCCATATAAACGTATAATTAAATGCTGGTCCATTTCTGAACAATATGTAATTTTTACCTATCCTAACACATTAACCTTTCCAAAAACTCATTAGCAAAAATGTATTATCTTTGTCCATCTTTATTAATTTGGATTGTTTAACAATATTCGTTCAATTTATAAAATTAAAAGATAATTTATATATAATTCTTAATCTATCATAGTTATTAATTATGATTATTTTTTAATTATATTTTTTAGACATTGCACTTATTATATTTAAAGGATGATTTGATAAAATTATCTCTAAATATTTATTACTTTTTAATCTATATATCAAATCAATTAGAGACAAGTAAAGATCAACGGACGGAGTATGACATTGCACTTATTATATTTAAAGGATGATTTGATAAAATTATCTCTAAATATTTATTACTTTTTAATCTATGCATACAATACATCCATACACGTCCTTATCATGCATTCCTTTTTATATTCTTGTCTAAAAATTTTTTAATTTCTCGACCCCCTTGACCTTTTTGTTTGCTTTTCCAATATGCCCACCATATCTGAAATCTCATCTTCCTCTTCTCCATCTTCCTATCAACATATTTCTTCTCCTTTGAAAATTCAATTGGTTTCTAAGTCAGTCTCAGAGAGACTCCTTTTTAAATTCTCTGATTTAACTGAGTTTGATTTTGATTACACAAAGAGTGGCTTGTGGTCTCCTCCAATTGAAAGAAGCCACGTGTTGTCTGGATCACCAGCTGGGGAAATACTTTCACATACACAAATGGCTGCTAAATTGAATAAAGTATTGAAGAGACATCAGAGAAGGAGGCGTTGCTTCAATGTATGAATCTTTTTCCCTCTTTGCCAAAATGACCTATTTTATTTTTGACCTTTATATTCATTTTCTATGTGCAGGCATGTTTATGTTCTCCAAAGAGATTTTGATTTTGAATTCTTACCAGATGTGAGAGGCTAAGAAAATGAAGGAAAGATGTTTAATTTCTAACTATTATTATTATTATTATCCAAATTCAAAATGTACATGTTTTTATGTAATTATTACTAATTTAATTTTGTAGAGGAATGGATAATTGTTCCAGTGTTGTTGCTTGATTTATATTTTGTATTTTCTTGGAAATGGGTATTACAATTCTCCATGCATAAAGCTTTTAAAAGAACAAAAAGATAAGTGGGGGACATTTGGACCATTTTTAGCGTATATTCCCTCAATTTTTCTCTTTTTAACTTTTTTATTGGTAAGTTAGCATATCAACATTCTTAATATTAGTTTTTGTTTTTTCAAAATTCAAATATATTGTACTAGTAAAATACTTATATCAATTATTCCTTCCGTCTCATTTTATGTAACATATTTTTTTTAGTTCATCTAAAAAGAAATGCTGTCTTACTAAAATTAAAAATAATTTATTTTAAAATTTACTTTTTATCCTTAACGAAATAAATTATTTATAGATGATTTTATACCACAAATTTGAAAAGTTTTTTTTCAATACCATATCAAATCAAATGATGTCATATAAAATAAAATGCGGAAAGTGTTATTTTTAATGAACGTGTAAAATTCAAATTAAACAAGAAAAATTGAAGGGAGGAACTAGAACTATTCCATTACTTGTGAACAACTTTCTTCCAATTTTTTTAACCCAATACTTGTAGCAAGTATATGAGTAAAATAGCTGAGGTGATCGTTATAAAAATAAAAAAGAGAAGATTCACAAACCATTTTTTGGGAGCCAACATGAAGGGGTACTTCAATTTTTTAGATTTTGCTAAATCTACATGCAATTTCAAGTACAGTAAAAAAACAATTAAATAACATACTAATCTGGTTTTGTACATTAAAATGCCTTTTCCACCAAGGGACAAACAAGTGCTGCGGTACTTCATATAACTCCAAGATTAGGATTCATGTCTTCTTAGCGAATTTCCAATAATTAAGTCATGTCTGATGTCTTGAGGAAATTAATTAAAGAACTAGTAGTATCAAAGGATGTAGTACAGTGGATGAGATTGTTCCTTCTTTTATCTGATGTCTCAAAATTAAAACTTGAATATAGAAAAATCCTTGATAGAGAATATTTTCCTAAATGGATTCTACGCGACACAAATTTAAATTAGTTAAACTACAATACGAACACCAAATATTGAATGAACTAAATCATTCGATTTCTCATCGAAAGTTAAATGTTTTCCATATCATGTCTTAATTTTCAACTCAAGGTTTTCTTTTCCTACTCATATAGTGTCTTAATTGACAACTCATACTCGTGGGGCACATATCCATGTGACAATTGAATCTACTTTTGAATTTTTTTTCCTACTTCAAAATTGTACTATCTTGTTTTTTTTGTTTGTTTAACTTTCATCTTTTCCCATTTTTAACCACTCAAATTTACAATTTTAAATTTGAAGGTGGAGGATGTTTATCACGTAATATAAGATAATGCCTCGCTATTTTTATACAAAGATCCAAATTATTTTTCATATGCGTATAAGCTCAATTTCTAGAATTTATAGATTGTACACATAAGCTAAGATCCTTTTGAGGTGTATCTTGATATATCACATTATAAGTCATTTATTTTTTTGATTAGATTTGATAAATTATTTTTTGACAGATATTTTTATAATTACTATGACATTATATTTATAATATTTACTATTTTTGTCAAACATGCATTCAATGATGTTCATATAAATCTTGTATGTTTAGTTTTTATGAT
>JAOTQR010000045.1:15285649-15298922 GCA_025774065.1 Solanum ossicruentum | reverse complement strand
TAAATTTCAAAATACTTCTAGAGAAATGTTTGATTTTTATAATAATTGACTCTGTTGAAAAGTTTTAGAAATAATAATCAATAAAAGAGATTTAAACAATTATGTTGTTACATACAATAATTTATATACGTCTATTCTTGTCTACCAAAATATCACAAGAAATATTATACCATCAATTAAAAAAATATTAATAAATAAAATATATGAAAAACTAAATAAATGTAATACTTTCTTTTAAAAAAAAAATATTAACTTTAGACCACACATGTTATAAAGTCAAGTTTTTGTACGGATTCAATCAAAGATTGTGACGACATAAGTCTGTTTACAGCAAATTAAAGATTTGTATTTGCTTATCTTTGTATTTAGCATATCATGGTTGTGGGGCGGGGGTTGTTCTGTGTGTATTTGAGGGAAGAAATGATGGGGGATAATAGATGTAATGTGATTGATCAGTGTCAAATTTTGCATTTGTATGACTCCTAGCCTAGTTTCACTAATAGATTAACTTGTCCAGAAGTCCACAACTTAGGTTAGGTTTGTTTACAACAAAGATAGGAATGCACTTATTTGTTCATTTAGAGTGCCTGAAAAGTGTGTGTTTCGAGTATCCTGGGTGTCGTGTGGGATTGTCGTGTGCGGATATTGGGTAGAATATTATATAGTCGTTTGACTATAACTGCTGAAACGGTTGGGTAGAATATTTTATTAAATTATTCGTATATATGACTCTATGTGGGATAATAAAAATGAGGAGATGAGATTTAATCGTTTTAGGGTAAATATATGTTCAAAGTTGAACAACAAGGACAAATATATCAAGATGGATAATATAATAGAGTTGCAGAACAGATAAAGATTTTTTTTTGAAAATGTTATTGATTTATCAATATTATTAAGATTAATGAGTCTTATATAATCTTGAATATCTTTATTTTCTTATTAATTTAGTTCTCAATTCTAAAATGCTAGTTAATAGTTAAATTGATAATCCAATAATATTACCTAGTCTAATTGTTTTATCCTTTATTAAATAAAAGATTGACGTGCCCCATCCCGCGGCCCTACTAGGTTGCATTGAGTTGATCATTTCAAGGCCTTTTCAAGTGAAGGCCAAGTTCGTCCTAACCTTTCAAATTTCTTAGCCTACGAGGCTTGGAGTGAGGGGGTGAGGGTAGCTCATTTTGTTATCTACATACCTGTCAAGTGCATTCCATAGGTCAAAGCCCGTATAAGTACGTTTATTTTTTTATTTTACAATCATTTAATAGGTTTAGATAAGTCTGAATAATTAAAGATCTGTAATAAAATCTTAATGTCATTAAAATGTGGATTTAAGAAATTCTGCAAAGCACAACACAACTACAATTTCAGTTGCAACTACCACCTTTGTCAATCACCACCATCTACTATCCACGACCATAATCTTGGCCTAATCACAACTATCATTACCGCCAATCACCAAATAAAACATTATCATCATTAACCATCATTTTTGCAACCATCATCACCAATTATTATTACATCTGTTAATTACTATCATAATTACCATTATTAGTTAATATTACAGATCGCTAACAACCATTAGGTATCAACATCATTTTGCTACTACTTATCAACTGTGACAATCGACCACCATGGTTTAATCACTATTGTCAACCATTATACCATAAGATACTATCCGTGATTACCATCACTAGTCAACACCATCCTAAATTGACATACACAATCACAATCGCTAGTCATTACCACCAACAATTGCTATATACAAACTTTTAAATATTTTTTATCGATATAATATTAGATCAATTTAATATTTTATTTGAATTTTATGTTTATTATTTTAATTAAAGACAATTTATATATTTAGATATTGAAAAAACAAACAGTCTTAATTATATGTTATTCAGATCTTAATGCATTGTCTTAATATTCAAATATAAATTCAAATTCAATATTGTAATGCTTAATATACATCTTAATATTTAGGTATACATTTAGATTTTCCTTTTTTAGTTTTGGTGTAAACACAATTTTTTGGGAGATACAGGGGATTTGATAGATCTCCTAGGCATATTGTAAATTTTCAGCTGTATATACAGTTCTGAACAGTCACCTTTTGGCTCTTTCACGAGTTTGCAATTATGCGTGTTGTCTTTTGCTATATATACAAGTTGTTTATTTTAAAAAACAATAACTCAGTAATTATTTGTGAAATTTGTGATGTCCTTTTTTTTGTTGGTTAAAAAGATAGTTCCATCAATTTCGGATGGAGCCAAAGATTCACTACTTTTTGGCTTTGGGGTATAATAGAATAAAGCAAAATAGTTCTTTAAACTGTCTGCGCTTCCTTTAATTATGAAGTACCAGTTAGTCAATGCAACTTTCGACGCTCATCATAGGTCATCCGAAAACAGTCGCTCTATGTTTTTAAACATAAGGGTCCGACCACGTACATTTAATCCCCTTTACTCCGCAATGGGCAGGAGCCTTTGAGGCACTGCGATAATATTGTTATTGTTGGTGGTGGTGGTGGTTAAAAATATTTTATATTAATAACTTTAGTGAAATAAAGTTCATTTGGGCCACACCACGACCCTACAATAAGGCTCTCCAACTTTAATATTTCTTATAAACGTACGATGTCTACTTGTAATAATTCTTCGGCGACATACGATGAAACTTCCAAAACGATTTGAGTCTTCAATGTGATATCTTTTACTTATTAAAGAAAAAGAGGATATGACTATTAAATGTCAGGTCCCATGATTTATTAGCCATGTCCAACTGCATGATGATAATATATCAGACATGTAAATATTGGGTCATGCTATTTATTATGGTTCAAATTGTAGTTTCTCTATTTGTAATGGAAAATATATTGAATATAAGAACAGTTGCAAAGCCATGTCCATGTTCAAAATTGTCTATGGTAAGATGAAAGCCTTGGTGCCTGGAAAACAGTTTTTTCCTCTGACTAATTATTTCCAACCATTCTATACCGTTCACTTTCTTTAAAACTGACTCTTCATATGTAGATTTCACTTTTAAGAAAGTATAAAGGGTTCACATCCAGATTCACACTGAAAACTGTCAAGTAATGCAGCCATAAGTTGCTTATGATGCAATGGAACAAGTGACTGACTGTTGTGTCGATAGCGGAGTTATGGAAGTAAAATGATACAAAGGAAGTCATATCTGGTGCATATGCAGATATGCTATGTGTGCCTTGGATCATACATTCTTTATACTTATCTGAAAAACTTCATAAAGACCAAACTCTATTTAGGAAAGGCAAATTACTGGAGGTGGCTTTAGGTCAACACACAGTAGAGATGCCAATATATTCATTATTCATCATAGTCGGTAGACATTCAATTATTTATTTCCACATGGGACTGAACTTATGCCAGCGAAAAATATGTACAAATACACCTTTTTTCTGCCTTTCGGTCCATGAAGATCACATCACTTTAATTTCTTAAATTTAGGAGGAGTTGGGGGATGATACAACACACCTCTTCTGAGCTTCTCTCGTTTCAGATCACGAAATCCCAAAGCATGACCTTGTTCTGTTAATAATGTCGTTGCAGCTTGTTAACTTGGTAATCTGCTATAATATGCTAAGCAATATCAACTAGTGAGCAACAGCTGCAGCTAAACCAATCAAATAAACCATTATGTTGAAATGCGCTTTGGAAAAATGGAAAAAGTCTCATATGCTTAGAAAAGTAGCATACCATGTGATGTCTTTATAAAGGGACAGGAGTTTTCTCTAGGCTTTCTTTCCCAGTGATGCCATCTTTCAGAGTCTTGAAGTATTCATTGTAATCTTTCTCTGGAGGAGGGTTTTCAGGATCCACCGTGTACGGCTCGCTAAACGGAATGACACTTTTAACCTGCCATAGGAGATGTTAGTAACTTAAGTCACTTTCTCCTCCTTTTTTTCCACGAGGAAATAGATAGATCAGATCCTTGAATAATCAATGGATATAGATCAACAAATAGTTATTTGGCAAACCTAAAACCATTGTAAGGAGTTCAAACACATTGCAGGAAATGAAATTATACTTTATAACCTCCTGTAAAATGCACCTCCACAATAAGGCCCGCTTTCAAGTCTAATTGTGTTGAGCATATTAAATTGAGTAAAACAATGAAATTATACTTTATAGCCTCCTGTAAAATATAATAGTAATTGTGTAAAATATAATAGTAATTGTGTTAAGCATGTTAAATTGAGAAAATATAATAGTAATTGTGTTAATCATGTTAAATTGAGAAAATATAATAGTTATTGGTCATATACGCTAAAGCGGGCCTTATTGTGGAGGTGCATTTTTTACTTTCACGGAAGCTATTCAAATGTTTGTGTATCAATTTGCAGTTCTTTTTCTCGAAAATTAAGGAGGTAATAGTATAACATGAAATGATATGTACACAATTCTGAAGAATGCTACTATTTGTCAGAGCTTCCAGGCCCTTTAGCAATTTTATCTGCCTCCTATCCGTATTAATTTAGACAAATGAATTTGAAAAGCTGAAAATCCAAAAATACCTAAATTAATGGCAATCTAGACAAAGATACCTTAAAGATAGAATATACATATACCTTTTTTACCTAGCCAATGGATTTAACAAAAGAGGCAATACAAGCACTTAATGCTACTAAGGATCCAGACAAGGCAGCCATACAACATGTTTCTCGTCAGACCAATATAATTTTGCATATAGTAAGGAAACATCAGGAATAAGCAGATATTTGTCATATTGAAAGGACAGGCACCACCTCAAATGTCTTGTCACATGCATAGGGGCTATTCAGAGCTGCCACACATATTCGAGCAACTTCTTCACGGGATATCTTCCCCTGTACATACCAGATATAAATGTTCTCATGAGAAATTAGAAAAAAAAGCTCAATGCCATCAACAACATGCAAATAGAGCTTCAGCTAGAATTGTTGGAGAACATAACGAGAATTACACAGGCTCCACAAGACTTAGTAACTCAGAAAACAACTATTTAGTTCTGAGTAAATACCATGAAATTACACAGGCTCCGCAAGGCTTTATAAATTAGACGATAAATTTCTAATTTTTGAGCAAGTACCGTGATATTGTCTCCTTGATCAAAAATGAGATCAGCTCCTGCAGGCTCCTCGGTTAAGGCACAAGGCCTGACTATTGTATATGGTATCCCAGATTCTCGAATCTCATCCTCCCCCTGGCACAGACCTTTTTCTGTGTGAGAATAGAGATCACAAATAGTAGAACACTCAAGATAGAAAGAGTTAGATGTTTTCTATTTCCAGTCGTTAGTAAATAACAGAATGCTCATTCTAAAACAAGATGGAAGCTGTTATCGAATGGCATGTAGAAGTAGCAACATGCCAAGATTAAGACTCCTATTACCTGCATTTTTAGAGAAAGGTAATTGTAAAGGGTCCTATCTCCTACTTACTTATTGCTATTATCTAGTTTGTATATGGTCAAAAATTTTGCGACAACTTCCAACAAGGCTAACACTTGACAAAAGTAGCAGCTTAATGCACTGCAACTTTGGTTAATATGGTAAATTTGCAAGCTAACCATTTATCATTAGGTGACAAAATCTCAAAATGTCCTGGATATTGGAATGGAAGCACCATCCATCTGAACAACCATTTTACATTTTTTAATGATAAAGACATTTTGCTTAAATATACAAATCCCAATTTACTATGCTCAACTGCAGGCTATAGATTTGGGACTTCATCCTAACCAGTAAGCATTTTTTTCTTTTTGTATAAGCAACCTAATCATTAATTATTAACAAGGCATTTATCCTCGTTTTGAAAGTAGGAATACTCAAGGTACAAACCTTTAACTTGAATGTCAGGATGAAGCCCAATTCCTTGTTCAATCGCACAGCTGGAGGCTGTTTGCTTAAATCAATTCCTGGTCTTTCTGGTCTAGTTACACCAGCAGAACTCACATGAACAAACCTGCAGAACAGTAAAGTTAGTAGTTAGTACAAAACTGAAAAATCATGGAAGAATGCTGCACTACTTCAAGTTTAAACACCGATCAAAAATAGGGCATAAAAAGCAACTGCTTCAAGTTTAAACTAACAATATAAAAGTGGGATCCAGAATCCAACCTGGGAGTTATGGGATCTTTAAGATAAGCCCGAATGCACGATATAGGAAGTTCAAAAGGACCTTCTTTGAACGTTTGATTCAGTTTACCATCAGATTCAAATTTGCTGAACATAAGCTGCGAATATTGAAAATGAAAAATAAGAATGCAGAAAGCTGGGAAAGAGTCTGCAAAGATGAACAAAGGCAAGTTGCTGATATAAAATACCTGAAATGATATGATTTGACTGGGGTCAAAAGGCGGTGCATCTAGTACGGTTCGCGCACGGAATATAGGCCTCGAAGAAGAAAAGGGCAAACGGACCTGGAAATAATAAGCTTATGATAAAATTTAGATATGAGGAAAGTTGGCTAATTGTTGAAATTCACAAGAAACTAACCGATTGCCAACCCTCAACAGTATCAAAGATCGATGTATAACCCACAGTATCCCAATCACGGCTAGTGCGAACTATAAGCTTATAACGACGGCCATCACCTTTAAGGCGCAACTCTAAACCATCATAAGCAGAAAGGTCTTCGGGTTCAGAAAAGTTCTGTAACACACACACAGAAGAGTCAAACTCCAGATCAAAAAGTAACTAGCTTTCTCTGATCATATTATAATTGAGGCAAAAAGTATATTTAGCTCTTGGCTAAGCTTCTACTCAAGCTTCATTCATGAAAATTACATCTCACATGCAACTGCAGTTTTGGGTTAAAAATACCAGCCATAGACCCGTAACAAAAACACTCACTGGTCAAGTCACTTTTTAGGAAATATGAATCAGCTTATTCTTGGATAATACCGTACTAATTGGCGCGAAAATAGGAAAGGTGTAAGGATGGTAGAACCATCTTCCTTCCATGTTTGATTTAAAAAAAGGTAACAGACGGGGGAGGTTGGACACCCTCCATGTTGGATATTTGTAGCTTTTATAATATGGGTAGTCTGGAATGATCATATATTTCTTTCGTTTCCCCAACACTGAAAAATAGAAAGTGAATGATGAACACTCCAACAAAGGAGGTAAATCAATGAATATATCTCAAGTCGACATGTTGATATTAGTCAAAAATATTGTACTCTCTACAGAACATAATAGCTGAAATGTTTTTCTTCAAATGGCTGAAATAACCAGAAATCTGATGGGCCAAACACATATTAAATACTAGTACAAGGTATAGTAAAGGATTATTGCTTATGAGCTTGATAGCAATATGATTAAAGACTAAAAAAAGAACTAAAGATTAAAAAAAAAAAAGAGAGAGAGAGACAATAGAATTCTGGGCTAATGATACTTAAACACATCCATCTGATATTAGTGAAAAGTTAAGCCTCGGACGTGTCAAACAACATGAATCAGTCATCAACAACTTCAAAACCAAACTGAAGTAGAAAGCGAAAAAAACGAAGCAGAAAAACAGCCCAATGATTTTTCTTTATTTTACTTTTTTTTTACCTTTGTCCTAATACTGGCAAAACCGCCATTGTTAGCAGTGGTAACAATACCTGAACAAACACGAAACCAAGTTAAATTGATGATTTAAGAATTAAAGATCACCACAAACCACCAGACTTCTAACAAAGTATCACTTGGAACATTTTATCTATCAAGAACCTTTGAAGACTCCTGTTGGTCCACCATTTTCCCCACCAGTTAGGTCAATCTGGAATGTACTTTGACTCACTCCACCCATCACAACATCATCCAAAGCACCCCAAGGAAGTTCTTTAAAGGAATTACCTGCATGGAAGTACTGAAAAAAGTCAATCTATTGTATGAAACTAAACAACCTTCTACTGAGGTAAACTCTGGAAACAAAGCAGTAAAAAGACAGGAAAGGAAGAGCAACTAGCCTGGGTGACTAGTCATTACCAATATGAACATAGACTCTAATCCATCGCATAAGAGCAAGAAGATCATATATTATCCCTCCCCATGCACTCCCTTTTCCTAATTGCACATTGTTATATTTTTATCGAATTTAATGAAAATCATTTTCAAATACATTTCTTCCAGCTCTAGTATCTGCCTTCAAGATATCATGAATACACAAATAAGGGGATATAGATCTTTGCTGTAAGCAGACCTCAGTTGTTTTACTCCATCATATAACAAAAATCTTGCTAGATTTTCGTTCTATTCATTTTCACAATTTGTTTCAATCTTGTATCTGATATTCTGCAATAGCATACCTTCATATCCAAATAATAGTTTTCCTGAGCGAAGGCCAACATTTTCTTTAACAGCATTTATTAAATTCTTCATTCCAATGTACTCCACCATTTCGGGTGAGTCGCCTTTAATCTGTTCTGCCAAGTAAACAAGGATGCTTAGTGAACTTGTGCCCCAACACCAAAGTGAGCTTATAAAACTGGAAGGGAAACAGTACAATATGACTCCAAGGATAGGCAATTAGTTGGCCACCTCAGGTTCAAAGAACTTGATTCCCTGCAGATTTGCATAACGAGTAAGCATAAGCAAGAAGTAATATTATGTTGGGCCAAACGATGAAACCAATGAACACACACAAGAGTTTGTCAAAAGGTACAGCTTATTTACCTGACTGTATTTTTCCCTGTCGGGGGTATCCCCTTCCTTTGGGCCAACAATGACAGAAACAGCATTAATTACGCTCGTCACCCCTTTGAAGTACTCAGGAAGCAGAGTGCTTGCCTTGGTAACATCTCCAACAACCTAAGATTTATTTAGTAAGAGAAAGCACAAATTCACTTTGTTGAATATACGAGAGCTTTGCAGAAAGGGTTTTCCATGTATATTGAAGTAATATTTATGAAAAAATAAACAGAAGGAAGTTCACGACAAGGACAATGAATTTGTCATGAGCAGTTGCGTTTTCGGATAAAAAATACAGGAGAGGTCAACTGTAAAATGGAATGGGGCATGTTAGCTAATCAGAGGAGAAGAATCATTTTTCAAGTCTCAAACAATATGGTCATAGATAAAACCATGCTCGATATCAGAGTAGAGAGTGTGATAACATGAAACGAATACTCACCAGGTCAACATCTTCACCAAGCATTCTTCTTGCCTTCCCTTCATTTCTGACCTAAATTATTTAAGAATGTCAAGGAGGGAATTTTAGCTAAAAATAGAGCATTATTCTTTTCTACGCAAATAGAATGTTTTTCCATTTAGTAACCAAAAGAAAGAAATATAAAAATATCAGAAAGAAAGCAAGAATTGTAGAAAAAAGATAAGAAGAAACATACAAGTACTCGGACAGGCAATTTTTTGTTGCGTAATACGTCCACCACTCTTCTCCCAACACCACCAGTGGCTCCAGTTACCAGGGTAATTCCAGAAGAATCCATCGAGTTGACTGGTTTACTAGGTGATGGACCAGTTAGTTTCTCAATCAGAGATTCAAAGAACTTTTGAGAAAAAAAAAACATGTTAGAAGAAATGAAGCACCGTGAAAAGAGTCATACGCCACTTGCCAGAAAGGAAAAAGAAAGGCCAACCTTTGCCGGGGAAGGAGGACCATTAAAAAAATACAATGTCTTTATAAATCTGCCAAAATCCCAACCTTGTTTTCCAGCTTCTGCCACTATGGCCCCCTTAAACGTCTTCAGACCAAGGTTCTGTGAGGTCCGCCTATAAGCAAAATCTTTATGTTTCTTGTTAGGCCTAAATGATGGCCAAGAAAGATGAGAAGGGGCACCTAAGGATTTCTGAGATGATCTTCTTCCAAGAGATGAAACACCCTAAAATGCATTACCACATACAAAGGTATGAATGGAAAAAGTTAGGAAAGACCAGAAACAGAGGAAAGGAAACACAAAAAAGGAGAATGAAGCAATGCAGTCGTCGACAGATGAATCTGAAGTTCAATTTGCAGTTCAAATAAATTGCAAGTCTAAACCTTTTTCTGGTGGTTAAAACAAATCCATATTATACTACATATTTGGAGCTATGATATCATCAAATGCATCACAAAACTGGAGATAACTCACAAAGCTTCATGGTGTATCCAGTGGCGTAATATTTTGAGTAACAAAGTCCACAAGTGACTCCTCTTCCTCACGGTAATTACAAATGAAAAGTTAATAAATCACCTAAACAAACCAAGTATTTGGCACTCTGGAGGTCAAATTCAAGTCAAGGAAACACGCAGCCCCCCAGCTAAAATCCCTCAAGACAAAATCATAGTTTTCAATTGTACCACTGTTTCGCGTAGACTAAGACTACTACATTATCACTTTAACAATAGCTTCCCTGTAAAAATTGGTTTTCGGATACTTTGCACATTTTTTATGAAACATTTTATGAATGATCAACGACTCTAAGACACCTAAAGGTAATCAAAATCCAACAAGCTACAACTCAAAAAAGAGAAACCGTTTTTCCAAATATAGCAATATAGACATGCAGATAACTAACAGAATTCATCAATATTTTCATATAAGCATTTCTATCCCTAGCTTAAGGAAACTCTTCCGGGACAAATCTCTTCAATTTATCAACAGCACCCAAACTCTATGTAACCAAACATTATTTTAACTGAAAAAGAAAAATAACAATTTTGTTTTACCTGTCTGGCTATCTCTACACACTAAAAGATCCCATAACACAAATAACCTTTTGTTATTAGCTAATTCACCCACTGATTACATATTCAGATAAGTAATTACAGTACAAAGAGACACAAATATTTTTTTAAAAAAAATGAAACAATTAATAAAGGACATGTGCCAAGATTGTACCTGAAAATTCAGAATAGTTGAAGAAGATGATGATGGCTTAGTCACTGTGAAATAACAAGATTCCATCTTCCAAAAAACTAACTTAATTTTGCTTCTGATGAGTGCAAAAAATAAAAATTAAACAACATGTGGTTGATAAAGTGGCAATTGAAGTTGTAGAGTTAATTTACACCACATATTAGGAGGGAACCTGTGAGGACTTTGAATGAAAAAAAATACATTTTTTCCAATCATATGGAGAGTATTCATGATATTTCCCGAAGAAAATGTGGGTGGAGCCAGACAATTTAGACCATTTTTTACTGGACTGCTGCAAATGAAAATTTTCTCATTTAAAAGCCCAAAGAGAAAACTTTCTAATTTAAAAGCCCAAAGTGCAATCCAGTTGCAGAGGTAGGAAGTTGGGCTTGGCCTTTTCAATATGACTTGTGGGTTTGCCCTCCAAGCGACAATGAAGAATATAACATGGGAAAAATTACGTAAATAAACATATATATACTAATTAATTAGTTAACATAGTTACAGTTTAAATTAATTATGACTTGTGGCAAATATCTAGCTATAATTATCATTTTCATTTTGTATAATTTACGAAATTTATACAAACTCTGTGCGTGATTATACAAAAGTTGTGACAAATCAAATTGTATACTAAAATATATAAACACTGTGAATTGTATAGCAACTTAAACAAATGTTGTACACGAATTGTATAACGAAATATACAAATACTATGCTAAAACTGCAAATTGTATAGTGAATTATACAAATATTGCGCGAATAATACAAATATTGTCATACCTATAATTACAAAATATAATTTTCTAAACTATAACTATGAAATATAATTAAGCTTTATTTATTTAGCATTTATGAAATTTGTTCAAACACATAAGGACTTTTCCACTTATGTTTTCGTTTCCCTTTTTGATTTTTTTAAAATCTGAATTTGAGAGTTTTTTTCAAAATAAAATTCACAAATAGTCATTTATATATATATAGAGAGAGAGAGTTGAGAAATACTATTATCATGGAGTTTTAAATCCCACAAATAAATACGCGAATTGCCATGAAATTGCACTTTTGATAGTTAAAATTCTTTGGCGGTGAACTTGTTGCGCAAAAGTCTACGGTTAGCTTTTCAATTATATTCCATGTTTAGAAACTTCCTTGTTTTAAAATGGATACATCACTCTCATTGAATTTGTGTAACTATCATATGTAATACACTAATTAATTAGTAAATTTAGTCAAGAAATGACGCATTCGATACATCATTGTCAATTGAAAAAGGAGTATTGGCGTACTTTATAAAGTTATCGCGGTGCACTAAATTATCTCTATAATAACATTGTTATCTAACGATCTAAGATTGAGATTTCCTTCTGAAGAAGCTATGTAATAAATTTAGTACTCTAGAATAGTATTAAGTTAATTAATTAAGACCATCGCACTACACGCCAGTCTTTTATTATTACACTTGGCTCTTGGGAACTTAATATTCCATTTATATTAGTTACCTGTAGAATATTTTTTATTAATACAAAGAATAAATTTTCATTATTAAGAAAAATGAATCAGTGTTACATATATTTAACAAGTGAAAATGACAGCTCCTGTTTTTATATGTATTCCTCGCATTTTTTGAATAGAAATTCAGAGGCTTGAGATAAATATAATCGCTGATAAACTGTAGGATTTGTTTTCCTAACTTTTTCATTAAAACATTTTTTCTATAAAAAAAATTCATCATAAATTAGGACATGACTTGTGATGTACTAAACTTTTGTTATGTACGAAGTTGAAATAGAGTAGTTATAATTACATGTATACAAATTTGTACCGGCAAAAGCATAAGTTTTCTCATTATGTTATCTACTTGACATAACTAGCTTTAAACTAATAAGAATTTGCTAGTTCAATAATCTAATTTTATTAATCCGCTTTAAACGGAAGAAGTATTGACCTAATTATATTATATAAAATTATACGTATTTAACTCAATGGTGTATTTTTTTATCGTTAGTCGCACCTGTTGTTACCTTCTCTTCCCTTCCCTTTCCCTTTCATTTTCTTTTTGTCATATATAGTTCTTTCTGCTTATTGGTTTTGAGATGAGGGTTTTCGGAAACAGCCTCTCTACTTCTATGAGGTAGCGGCAAGGTATGCATACAATCTACTCTCCCCAGACCCCACTTATGAGATTTCGCTGGGTATGTTGTTGTTGTTGTTAACTCATGGTGTATTTCTTAAAGTAGAAACATGGTCTGCATGTTGTTTTCTTGGCTACTAAAAATTTTAAAAAAATTATATACTTCATTCTCATATAATACTACCTAGGGACTATGTGGATTTCGTCAAGGAATGAACATAATTCTCAGGTTAAATCTCTGACGACGCCAAAAGATTCCTTAATTATTTAA
>JAOTQR010000045.1:15253608-15269161 GCA_025774065.1 Solanum ossicruentum | reverse complement strand
TTTTGGTTTTCGATTCTTCATCTTCATTTATTTATTTTATTTTATTTTGCGTTTCTTGGAACTTATTCGCGTATTGGGAAAAAAAAAAAGAAACACAAAAAATTGGATATCTTTTTGAATATGGATTTGACTAATGTGCACCGGCATGGTTTATATATTTATTTTTACATCAGGAACGTAAATTGAATTACAATCGCAAGTAATTGTCTAATTTAATTTTTAAATTGGAAACTTATACAAATATATTGTCCTTTAAAAATATTTATCATTTAATAGCAAAATCAGAATTTATTTAATACATTTTAAAATACTTATAATACATTTATATTATATGTAAATTTATTTTTTATATGTAGTGTAATATATCTATATTACATGTATTGTCGGTTTTCAATGCATAATGTGTTTCTTCTTTTTATCAAAACAAGTAATACATTTACAATACATATATATTGCATACACAATTTATTGTTAATACATAGTACAACAACTAGGAATGATAAATTTTTTAAATATGGTATATCAAAGTGATAACTATTTTTTAAAATTCCTCAAAAAGATAATTATCCCTTTTAAAATTGTTAACCTAAAAATGCAGTAAAATTAGTTAAAATAAATTGATATAACAAAAATAAAATTTATTTACACTGCTAGTTCGTACAAGTAAAGAGACCACGAATGATTGTAGTGGAATGAATCTCTTTACTTTTAATTAGAACTAGCCTTGAAAATAAAAAATAAATAAATAAATAAATAAATAAAAATTTGATAGGAGTACTTCCCCATTAGTGGACCTTATTGTTACAACCCAAATCCATCACATATATTATTCGCTTTGAGCCAACAGATCCCATAAATTTATATTTTGAATTATGTTATTACCAAGTAAAAAATATTCATATTATATGAATTTGTGTTATATCAGATAAAATTCTTCACTTCTCTCTCACATTCTGACGTAAAATACATCTAATGTCACATATATTTTTTAATCAAAAATTTGTCAACCTAAAAGTTTATTAGTCCTTTTTGTTCTGTCCTTGTAGGATCCCCTCTCTATCATGGACGTTATACCTATATGATATATATTTAACTTTATCAGCCTCTATCAATACTAAGCAGTAAAAACAAAACAAAACAAAATGTAAGTGCATCTTGATGCCAAACAAGTCTTAAACTTTAATTTTCATTCCAAGAAAAGAAAGTGTAAAAAGATATTTTACATCCAACTTTTTCTAGAATTCGAATTCATGTTCTAACTTTAGACCATCGATAATATTTCTACCTCCTACTCCTATACAAGAAGGGAAATGCCAATTTTGCCTTTTCCAATAATCAAATGCCCTCTTTATTACTCTCTCTATCCAACTTTATTTGATCTCTATTGACCTGACACAAGAATTAAGAAGTAGTAAATAATGAGGTAATTTTTACCAAATCACCCGTTAAATATAATAAATATAATGTCTTGAAAAATGTAATAGAGAAATTAAATAACTATAATAAATGATGAGCGTAAATTATGAACTAATTGTAAAATTGTCTCTTGATTTCATAAAGTAGACAAATATTATTGGACATTCCAAAATAGTATAGGAGCCAAGTAAAATTAAATGGAGGGAATATATTTATTTTTGTGTGTGTTTTTCCACTATTTTTTTTCCACGGTAGAGTGTGATAGGAGTGGAATCTCAAAGTGTTTGAAAGCCCTGAATGAGCTGCCTAAAAGTTGGGAAATTTGATTCCAACACTAATTAATACTCTTCCAACTAAAGAATGGTTCAAAATCTAGCTTAATTTGTCTCAACATTATCTTGTTTCTTAGCTACTTCACTTTATTTGCTCTCCTCCATTAAATATATTTTAGTGGAATATCGACATTCATTAAATTGAACTAATCTAAAAGCATGAAAATAACTTTTAGCTAATTTTAGAACGTTGAAAAAGAAAAAGGGGAAAAAAAATTCTATTCAAATTCTTCTGTTATCTTTGCAAATTACAGCTCATGATGATTCTACGACTGAGACTCTGCTTGATTTGTAAATATGAGGAATACACTGTATTTTATAAGAAAAAAAAACACTCAAATTTATCTAAATATTCCAGAATGTTGTTGAACACTTCTTTTTAACAAAGATAAAATAACTCATTTTTACTTAAATATTACACACAAAAAATTACTATGTGAACTATCTATGTTATTTCCGCTTGAAAATATTTTGTGATACTTGCACCAAAATTAAATATCTATTTGTTAAGAAAAAATAATTTAGGTAATCTTTTTGAGCATACAAAATAATTTAGTTACATTGATATAATAAAGTGAAAAATGAATGACCATCCTTAAAAGTAATCGTGGATTATTCGCAAATCACAAACATGATGAATCTCATAATTTATCTCATAATATGTCTCTATCAACGTTCAATATTTTATATATTTTTTTCCATAGGATAAAAGCTATATAATTTTCATTGGGTTCTTTTAGCTTTTAATCAAATTGTAGGACCAAACAAATGTAAAGAAAAACTTAAATGGGGACGAAATTGATGGATTTGTGACGTGTGGAGATGAATGAAGCCAAGGGTCACATGCACTGGCACGTGGGCTACAAAAGGTGTAAAGTGTAAACAACTACTTTTTAGGGACTTCTTTTCAACTATCATAAAGTACTAATTATTACACTTTTAGCCACTTAAGTTTTAATTATTGATTAAGCGTGAATAGAATTTTAACCTTCAATTATTTTCACAATTTAGATTATCAAAATGCCCTTTTATATTACAATAAGTTAGTTTCCAAGAAACAACATTCCATAAGTATATTTTGTGTCAAAATGGAGTTGTTAGTGGTTGAATAGTCAACTTAATGCATGGATAGTTTTGAAATAGAAGTCATTAGTCACTAATCATGGGTTGATGAGAATTTCACACTTGACTGTCACATTATTAATTACTAAATTCTATCAACTTTCACTCTGTTAAGGAAACGAAAGAAAGATCATTAATTGTCTATTTAGGTAAGTGTTGAAATGACTAATCACGTTGACCAGAAGTTGAAGGCAAAAAGTACATCTTGAAAAATATAATAGAAAATGAACTATAATTATTATAAGGATATATTAGGAAATAAGTGTATAATTATATTTTAATTTTATTAATTTAATAAGTATTATTAAATATCCCAAAATAGTATAAGAACAAATAAAAATGGACAAAGGAAGTACCAAGCAATTTATTTTTGATAATCTGATCTAGGAGAGGTACATTAATCCATAAAAACATGATGTGACCAACTTGTTTAAATTTTGCATTTAAACATGAGGTACGTTCACGGGTCGGTTTGAATCGGTTATAGGTCAAAATAAAATTAAACCAACTTAATTTGATTTTTAAATTCTCAAAATCAAACCAACCCAATTATAATATATATTTATCAGCTTGGTTGTTAATGATTTTGGTTAGGTTATTAACCATACATAAAAATAAAAGTAATGATACATTTAAAATGGAGGAAAAACGCCAACAATCAATTCAAAACAAAAAATAGTAAGAACGACTAATATTATAAAACTGTCAATTACTAAATTTACCATAAAAAATTTTCAAAATTTACCATTTTGGCCTAGAAGAAAAAACTAGTGACGTTTCTAGTCTCTCCAAGAATTGTTGTAGACATTCATATACATGAAATTAATAAGATAAATGTTCTCGTTTTGAGTAATTATATTTTCTTAGTAGATTAAAAAATAAAAATTATTTTTATAATTAATGTATTATATATGTATAATTATAAAATATATAAATATAATTTTGTTAGTTTGGTTTGGTTATTTCTTCGATTTTTTTGAACAAATTCAAACTCAAACCAAATACTATCGATTTTGAAAAAACTAAAACCAAACCAAATCAAAACCAAAATGAAATCGATTTATTTAATCGATTTGATTTGATTTTTCAATTTGAATCGGTTTTATTCAAACCGTGAACACCCCTAATTTTTTATCCAAATCATGAACACCCCTAGTTGTAATTTAATATAACTCCAAAATAAATATCTTGAGAGATGGAGTGCACGTGCGAACAGGAAAATACATAGTATTTACGAGTTTCACGAGCTTGTGACGAATTCAAAATTAGACAACTCTTGTTGTTTGATCTTCTTTGACTGGAATAGTAGTAGCACAGAAAAGAAAAAAAATTGAGAGTGACATATGATTCCATGGAAATATGAACAATGCATTCATAAATGCAATAAATATAGATACACTCATAATTAATTAACAAGACATACATAGATGTATGTTACACGTACGTTTTCACCATTATCTCGTGACTTTGAAATTTCCATGCCCTTCAATTTTTATTTTTGTTTTGCGGGATTCGAGATTGTCATCTACTAACGCATTCTCAAAATATTCAATAAATATCTTTCTTAGTCCTATTTTAGTTGTTATGTTGCGCTTCTTTAAAAGTAAATTTAATTAATTTTTAAAGTTAAATTAGATTAAATTAATTTAATATTATAAAATAAAAATTTTAATATTTAAAGACTAAGAAAAATATTATTGATTGTAACTTTTTTCATATCAATTTGCTAAAAAATACTATTAATCAAAGTCTACATATTTTAACTCTGCAAAAAGAAAGTTAAAATGGGGAAGAGTGAGGAGGGAACTAAAAGGTGAAGAATCGAACCCTCATAAATACGATAAAAATTTATGTAACTAACCACCTAAACTACTAAGATTCATCGTTAGATGTTAATGGGAATTTTATCTGTCCACTATTAAAAAGGTGGGGAAGTCCATTATCAGTCCATATTAGAAGTTCGGAAAGCCCATAATCAAAAGACCAAGAACTAATTGGACCTTTACATAGTTTCAATTTTGTAAATTCATGATAAATGAGTAATTATTTGAGAATTTTTTAAAAAGTACAAATATTTAAAATATAATAAGGAAAGAAATAGCTATAATTTATTAAATTGCTATTTATAACTTCATCTTATAAGAGACAGATGATCAATATCTAGAGAGAGTCGAGAGAAATGAATTGTATATGTATATTTGTCAAAATGTATGTGTATATCTATCAAATAATTATATTTGATACACATATATATATTTGTATATCTGGCAAGCGAGATTGGGAGAGAGAGGAGATAGACAAGCGAGATCGAAAGAGGGAGGAGAGAGGCGAGTGAGAGAGGGTAGAAATGCGAATTATATATATATGTTGAATTAAATATGTATATCTGCCAAATAATTATATGTATGCAATAGGTATACATATGTATTTATATATCTGGCAAGAGATTACCGAGAGAAGAGAGAGGCGAGAGAGAGAGAGGAAGAAAGGAGGGAGAAAATAACTATAAAACCCTAACTATAGCTATAAATTGTAATTTTTTTTCTAAACTAATGTCAATACATATTATGAATTTATTTAGTTATGTAATTACTTGCTGACAAGGTTTTAAAGCTTGTTCATTTGTACCTTATGATTTTCCTTCTTTCATCTTTAGTTGTTAATTATTGGTTATACCAATTATATGTAGAGAGAGTGTACAAATAAATACTCTAGTAGTGAAGGAATATATAGACATCAATAATGATGATAAGTAATATATTTTCAGCATCATCTCGTGACCTTAACTTAAATGTCTGCATTTTCCCCCATCTTATTTATTGCTACTTCTTTTCCTTTTTTCATTGGTAAAACAAGGGTAAAATCTAAAAGTAACTTACAAGGCAAAATCTCAACAAGTAATATGACATAGTCCATTAAGAAGTATTTGTATATATAGTTAGTGAAATAAAGAAGCAAATAAGGAAATTTTAGTACGTTAATCGGTTGATTAATATCGAAATTTTCTACTTTATTCATAGAAAAGTCGAAGTCTCATTTTATGATGTACTTCTCACATTTTTAATTTTTTCAAAAAGATGGTGTGTGTTTTCACTCTTATAATTGATATGACTCGACTTTATTTGCAGTAGTCTGCACAAGGTCAGTAAAAAAACTGGAAAAAAAAGGTATCAATTTTGTGCTTTAAGTGGGGAAATGAGTATCAAGTCATTGTTTAAAAGTTATATGCCAGATTAACTTTTGCTTAAGTGCCTTCTATTTAGAAAAATAATAAAAATAGCTGCACAAACATGTTTTACATACCATTGGTTTAAAAGTTACCATTACATATGGAGTAATTTGTTGATTTCTGTTTTAGCTAAATTTAAATGACGAACCACTATGCCATTTTGAGAAGCTTTTCAGATATTTCAAACGACAGAGTTGCAGCAAATTAAACATAGCAATGCTACCAATAATGGTTATGGTGGAGTGATAAGTACTCCTTCATCCTTAATTAGAGGTCTTGGGTTTGAGTCTCCTTAGGTACGAAGTAGCCTTTGTTAGGGACCCATTACCAATGCGAATCCGAATTTAGTCAGGCTCCAATGTAAATACTGGACACTGGGTGGGAAACCAAATGAAAAAAAAAAATAGCAATGCTCATGAAAGGCAGGAGAAATAAAACATTGTTCATGAACTCCTTATATATTCACCACATAAATTTTAGAACTACACCACTTTTACCTATCTACTTCTGATGTAGCTAACCAAAATCAAAGAAAATCAGATTAAGTTAACTAGGGGGAAAAAAAAGAAGAAGAAGAAGAAGAGAAACACGAGATAACCTGTTGATGATGAATATGATATAAAAATGTTACAAATTAAAATCATGAAACAGGAAAAACTCTTCGATGACCTCTTCTACTTGGACCAGAGGGTGGTACTCTGCGTTTCACCAAACTAACATCTCCATAATTACTAGTAGTAGTAGACGTACTCATCATTCTTGCACTTGTTGTTGTTGTTGCTCTCGTCGTTGTTGCTGTTTCCATTGACAATAATAATCTGTGACTTGTTGCTGAAGATGCAGCCATTAATAAGACCATCATCACCACAATGGAAGAGGATCGTTTATCAACTAAGCTGCCCATGCAATTATATATATGTGTTAAGAGAGAATTTTTTTTGTTTCCTTTGGTTGTTTTTGTCTTGCTTGTATGGAGGGAAAGCATTTATATGTACTTCTACAATATAATATACCCTCCGTTTTAAAATAAGTGACGTTTTAACTTTTTCTCTATTTTGTTTCAAAATACGGAATTGATCTTATTCTTTTAAATTTGTTTGCATAATCAAGAACCAATAGGGGGCTTCTTTTTTTTTTCTTAAAGATATTTAATCAAAGAGATAAATTTGATTAAAGGAAAGTAAAACACGAATGAGTAATTTCATTAGCATGCGCCTAAATTAATAGCACTATCTATTTTGAAACAGAGGAGTATAATAATAAGGTTTTGAAAGGATATATGTAATTACGTTAGATAATGAAATATTTTCACCAATCTATGTCCCACCTCCACAATTCCATGTCGTCTCAGAAAAGGAAAAGTGAAATATAAAAAAGGTAAATAAAAATCATGAGTAAACACTATAAAAGAACACAATAAATTGATAGATTTTAGTGATAAATTTTTTGGGGGAAATTATACGAAATAAATTCAATTTAAAATTTACTCAAATTGGTTCAATTCAAATTATTATCCTTAATGGAACTATGATCAGAACTATTTACCCTATTAATCTACTTTTCCCTGTTATATATAGGTCATGACATCAGCACAATGTTCTCTGTGATACTCCGACAGTATATTGATAACATACCGATGTCATATAAGATGAGCTAAATCATCTATCATACCCTATCGGTATCACTTGGGATTATGCTCTTTTCTTTTTAAGAAATAAATAAGAAATTATGGAAAAAATATTATTAAACTCTAAATTAGTAGAAAATATATTTTCATCAGTTTATTGATATCATATTGTTTGCAAAAGACTAGGCTTGAATCTCGGTGATACTCCATCGATATATTCATAACCTATCGGTATCATATAGTTTTGAATCATTTTTTTAATCAATAAAATAATTAAAAGAAAATTATTAAAGTCAACAATTTATAATTTGTTAAACTCTAAAGTATAATTAATTAGTATCTAATACTCTCTCTTTGTTGCATTTTAGTTGTCATAATTTTCATTTTTAGAATCAAATTATATAAATTTTCATTAATATTTTAAGATGTATTTTTTTACCATATTAATATCAACAAAATTGCAATCAATAATTCTTGGATAGGTCTTTAAGCTCTCCTTTTCCTTTTTCTGTTAAATACTTTGCTATAGATCTACTTTCCCTTTCTCCACATTTTTGGTAATTCATCTTTTGCCCAAATTAAAGAAATGGTATGCTATAATTATATTCTGAGATTATGAATGTTAATCTTTTGACCTTTTCAAAGATTTGTAGGGACAAAAGAAGAAAACTAGCTGATCACATGCTTTGTATTTATCCCACCATACAAAACCCCAATTTAGTGGTACTAGATTTTGGAAACCTCCCAACAAAGGAATTGGGGGTAGGTTAAGTAGTTAAAAAGGCTTTCACTAATGTCTTATCATTAAAAATCTTATAATTAAGAGGAATTGTGCACATGAATTTGTTCATTTAGAAATTTTTTGACAAAAGTCAAATTCATTTCTTTCTCACTAGCAATGGGCTCACATAGCCAAATTCTAAAAGCAGCCTCTGAGTGACTTCCAAAAGAAAGAAAAATAATTTGCAAATTATAATTAATTCATGAGAAAGAATGAACTTTATTTTACAAGTGCTAGTAGTTGTTATTGTGTTTATCTTCCAAACTACCACTTCCACCGTTTGATTATACTTTGTCCATTTATTAAAAATATGCATTTTTAATTGTTCAATTTAGCAAATCAAGAAAGTCTTATTACTTTTTTTCAGTTAGAACTGACAAAAATTGGGTGTCATGTGAAAACTAACAAAGCAATTTCGATAGACCATAACTATGAAAATAAACGAGAAACATAAATATTTAATGTGGTTGGATCAACCGACCTATATCCACAAGAGAAGATGAGCAGTTCATTATATAAAAGAGAGTATACAACGTCGAGAGAAATAACCTCTCCAATTCACTCGGAATACAAAGAAGTTCACACAAGTGTTAATATAACATTGTGACTAACCGTTTCTCTCCCTATACACAACTCTCAAGTCTTACGACTACATTGTGAATGCTACCAAGTTAGAAGGAATGAAACTCTATTTATAGAGTCATATAAACCTTTTCTACTATAAAAAAAAATCGTCAAATATGGAGAATTTATGTTTTCCTTTCCCTAAAAGGAAAATTCCAATTATTTTAATAAACTCATTACAAAAGCCCAACACATGTTATTTGTAATATTAAAATAAATGCATAAAGTAATAGTAGTAGTTAGATTTAGAGTCTAATAAAATCAATTAAGTAAAATATTTACTTAATAAAAGTTCTTTTAAAAATTATGTCAAATTAAAATAACACAAGTAAAATAAAATAGAAATCGCGTATGTATATATATATAGATAAATAAATAAATAAATAAACAGAGATATATATAGATAAATTAATAGACAAACACCCCCGACAAACATTGAAGGTGGATCATCTTTTGTATCAACTGACTATTATTTGCATTCGGTCCACATCCACCGGCTGAAACATGTGTCGACTTATAGGGTTCATGAACATAATTGCATAACTTTCTTCTACTTTATTTTTCCTTTATTTTTTTCTTCAGAGTAAAGAAAAAGAAATGCTTTCCCTTTATTTATGTCAACAAATTCAATAGTGCTGCCTTGCAGTATCATCAAGGTTTGTTTGGTAAAGAGATAAATAGTACTTACCCTGCGATCAGTGGCGGAGCTATATGTTGTGGATATCTTTTTATCAAAAAGTTATATCGTATAATTAGATAAAAATATTTTTTTATGCATACAAATTATATATTGACATTCTTTGATTTTTTTTGTGATCAAGGGCTCACCTTCTTGCAATCTAAGCAAAATGAAATCAAAATATATGGGCTTTTTGGTGATTGGGCTATCCTAGCCCAATCTAACCCAAAGTTGGGTTGAACTTTCAATTACTTGTCATTGAACTTCCGTATATAGTCATTTAAAAATATTTTAGTTATGTTATATTACTATAATTTGAGTAATCACATTTTGTAACTATAATTATAACAAAGTTTGAATAATTCTCATAAATATAAAATATGTGTCTTGTGTATACACTTCTAACATATCATCATAGTCGGTAACATGTATTCTCATTTTAATCTGTAACTCTTACAGTTAACTTGCTTCATTTGTTTTCTCTAGGATACTTTTTTTCTTTCATGAAATATTGCTACATCACCAAAACCCTTTAATTCTCCTTACATTTCTGCTTTTAACGTTTTCCGGTATTTCTCTAAATCTGATTATAATAAATACGTTCTTCATCCATTTTCACTCGTCTACTATATTAAAATAAATAGATGTTCACTTACTTGTTCAAATTAAAAAATCAAAAAATAATTAACCATTTTATATACTCCATATTTTATCCTTACTAGTAATGCTTTTGATAATTTATGAGTAATAACTAGGAATATTTTATTTATTGTGATTTGGAAATGGTTGAAATAGGCTCAAACATGACCAGAGTGGAGCCAGCTAGCCCTTATCTAGTAGTTGCAAAGACAATTCCAACAAATCAGGCAGGCACAGAACCAGAAATCCAGCTACTTTGGTTATTCCAAGGTTATTTTTATAATTATTTATGACTTGGTCAACAATATGTCTTCATCACCTAATCCTACTGTGCTGCTGGACAACTCCTAACAGTCACATATTCATTGAATCTCTTTGTATTTTATCTTGTTGAAGAAGCAAAAAAAAGGGAGGAGGTTTTATCACTTGAAATATTATTTTAAGGAGACATTGTTTGACCAGAGTTGCTAGTTTTAGCATACTTTATATAGATCCTAATATTCATTAATTAGGATTTTTCAAATAAAACATTTTTATCACCAAAAAGAAGGAAAAATTATATAGTATTCTTTTTCTTGAATGGAATCTATGCATGATAATATTACACCTACTACTCCAACTGGACCAAAAAAGTCCAAGGTGTCATACACAAGTCAATTTTGGGAAGCTGCTCTCCTAACAGACACCTACCGCAAAATTGAGCTACAAATATACCTAAGATGTCAAAAATATACATGAACAATTTTACATTTTCATGTGAAGGGCCAATTTGTCTTCTTGTCATTTATTATATCACTACCTTTCAAATTTATCTGCTTTTTTAACTTTTAACTTTCTAATTGTGACCGCTTCAATATGAACAATATTAATAAAGTCCAGGTTAGTGCTGCGTATCGAATTATTCGGTTCGATTTCGAATATTATCGATTTTATTCATTGATTATTGATTTACAGATATACTGAATCATTAAAATATTGATTTACCGGTTATCGATTTATCAATTCGATTATCGGGTAAATCATTAATAATTAAATGTTTAAAATTTATAACTCAAATTTGTTCACTCATTAATGTACTACAACAGTCCACAATTCCACATAAATGATAACCCAATGCACATTTACTTCGGCACTAAATTGTCCACTGTTCAGCATATACTACTTCGACAATCGACACTTTGACACTAAGCACTTCAACAAACTTGTGCACTAAACACTTCAGCAAATTATAATAATTCAGCCCTCAACAACACATATTACTTTGTGCACCTGACATCAACTAGTCCACAGAATTTCCAATTGAAAAGTTTCTATTACCTATTTATATATGCAAGGAAATATTATAGTATCGGGTGACTATCGGGTTATTGAGTCACCCGATTTAAATCGATAAAAATATGTTTAAATTTCTCTTGGAAAAATAATATTTCTAGTTAGCTATTTAAATTACAAATTTGTTGCTACTCTGAAAATTTTTCAATTTTTTCATAATAAAAGTTTAATTTTACGGTGGATCAAAATTTCAAGACCTAACACCAAACATCAAATTGAAGAATTGAAATTTTGAAAAAAAAAACTAACTTTAAACTAAAAATTCCAAAAATGAAATTAGTTTGATTCGATTCAATTCAATTTTTTTTTATCTTTCCTTATTTGTACCCACTCCTCGTAGAAAGAGTCTGAGCCAGCCACAAGAAGGACAATTCCAAGAAAAAGACAGAGAAAACAATAACTCCAGCTGCAAAGATTAGTCCACTTACAAAAACAGGTAATATATAGCATCTGTTTTTACAGCCAATTAAATTAATTTACTAGTTCAACTATACGTTGTAGTATTATCCTAATGTACTGACCGGACCCATATATGTCGGTAAATAAATTTATATAACTTCTATTTATCTATAAAAATTAAAATTAATGAAGAAAGTATAATAGTTAAAACAGTAAGTTCCCACTTGAATATTATTCTCAAGGAATTAATTGTCGATTGGATGAACGTGGACAGCTCAAGCTGTTAAGTATTAATTTATTCTTTAAATAGTTGAGTGAGAAAAAAAAACACGTATGTGTAAATTGTAATGTACTGTTTTTACTTTTTAGCATGAAAGAGGGAAAAAAATTAGTGACATTTTGTTTCTCAAAGAATGGAGGGTTTAAGTGATGAAATTAGGTGTTAGACTTAACTCACACTCCAAAAACTAGCTCAAAGAGAGAAGGATTGACATACCATTATGAAATTAGGTCTTAGGCCTAACTCACACTCCAAAGCTAGCTCAAAGAGAGAAGGATTGTCTAAACCTTACAAGAAGACCATCTATTCCATTAACCATCAATGTGGGACTTTGTGTCTCAACATTAACCATAGGTCACTAAATTATGATATTTGAATAATTTTTAAAAACTTTTAATTAGAAAAAAAAAATCAAAGTGCTCTACTTTGACCACATTGACTAAAATGAATAGAATTAAAGATAACATATATTTTTTCTGTTTTATTGTATATGATGACATTTCAATTTTGACGAGAATCATGATTCTCAAAGCTTGACGTATGCCTAGGATGAGGGAATTTATTCCATGAAAGTTTATTGAATCTTTTTGGTAATATGGAAGAAGGTTCTTTAGAAGTTTCCCAAATGCCAATGGATGATTTGGAATATGCCAAAGAATGTGCAAATTGAATAGTTACTATCCCAATAGAAAATTTGAAGTACATCCTAAAGTACATTAGGCATATCCTCATCCTCTTTTGAAGTTTTGGTTTTAGACCAAATCTACCCACCATTAAGAGGCCTTGCCTTTTGCTTGCACATGCTAGAGTCAAATCTTTTACTAAATAATATTTTGTACTAATAACACCAATAAATAATACTAGTAATATGTCAATTAAAAAAAAAGCTGCTTTTATGATATATGTTATATGAAATTTATTGATTGGACTAATTTAAATTTATATTAGGGCTCAAACTCTATCTTTAATTAAAGATAATAGGATTTTAACCATTTCATAGTACCCCTTGATATTAAGTTGTTTAAACCTTGTTTTACATTTTGCGATTGTTCTGCTGGAGCTACATTAGTCATTGTTTAGAAATAAAGTTATTTCATAATAAAATTTACCAAGTGACAAATTTAAACCTAGCAACCAAATTAAAGATACAATTACTTTGGTGGTATCGTCACAAGAAAATCATTGAACAATTGTAATCGAAATTGTGATCGGAAGATGATAATGTGAAGATTTGATCGAGAAGAATGTCTTAATTATCGATATCAAGATTGAATGAATCATTTCACCTAACAACAATAAAAGTGAAGTTAGACACAAGTTAACAGGGAATGCAAGGAAGAATTCCATTTTGGAAAGAAAAACAGTTAGTTTCAAAATGAAGGACCTAATTTGAAGGACCAAATTTTCTAGCATCCAATTATCAAGTTTCTAGAGCTTGTGACTGCCAATAGCTTCCTTTTTTCTTTTTAATCTTTCATTGTAGGCATCAATAGTATGACATAATCATCAATAGAAGTGATATGATAATTAATAAAAAGATGACATTTTAAATTTTATTGGAAATAAAGATACTAGAATGTTTTCTTTTCCAACTCTACCAAACTCTTGGTTGACAACATTACTCAATTATTCTTATGAAATATAGCAAATATCTGATAAAAAATAAGTTGATCACCACTATTATAAAAAAGTGTTACACAATAATTTTTATTTTCACCGATTTGTATTTAAGTTTGACTAAATAAATTTTCAACAGGAATCATGTTTTGAATTAGAGTGTTATAAAGGTAATATCATTCTTAAGAAAATTCAAATTCAAGATATTTAATTAAAGATGAAACAATACTTTCAAATCCATCGCACCCCATATTATTGGTGACAATGTCTTTTCCATTGAACCTACTACGCAAAGGAAAAGAAGATAATAGAATAAATATTAATCACATGGTAAGTTGAAGCAATGTTATGCCAAAGCAAAAAATGAAGAAAAAAATAAACGAAAAGAGAGAAAAAGCACCAACCACCAATTACCAACTATTATTATATTATTAATAATAAAAATTAGGCACATGCTAAAGTCGTTGGCATTTAAAGAATATTCCAACGAATTTAAAGGAAAATAAATGTGTACCCAAGATCTAAAGCGTTTTTTCTCCTTATTTTAATTTGAATTTCTGCATTAATTGCGCTAACGCCATTATCCAGCTTCCTCTACCTCCTTTAAAAAAAACGCATGACACTATTTGCGCCCTTGTTTGCATGACACTCAATTGAAATTAAATAATGTAATTTTTTTTAAAAAAAAGAAAATGTGTTAGCAGAATTATTTGAGATCTTTAATTATTAATTAATTAATGATATATGCCATCATAATCCTAGTTGGGTGTGACACTATTTGCAAATGAAATTTTGTAGAGTTATTTTATAGTACTTTACAAAATTAATTAGTCGTATTTTATTTAAGATTTTTGAAGACCATTTTATTTTAAATTCTATTTTATTCTTATATAAATAGTATTATATTTTTTTAAAAAAAGCATCTCAGAAATCCCATAAACTTTTGAGATATTCATGAAGAGATCAAAATATATTTGATTCTTCCTGATAATCAACTAATTCAAGAAGATCTAAATAAATTCTTTCATGAGTATCAAGTTTAAATGATCCTAGTTCAAAAAATAAATTACTAACTATTCTCAAATCACGAAAAAATCTTAAAAAAGAAGAATAAGGGAGGAACTAATTTGTACATACATTGTTTACCTATAAAATTATGTTTTTTCATATTATATTTGTTGATTGCAATTTATTTTTAATTACTTTAAGGGGTCGTTTGGTTTGGATGAAAATTATGATGAGATAAGTTATGATAGGAAAAATTTTGATTGTTTGTTTGATTTGTCATATTCAAAGTACTATTCGCTGCATATTTTTAAGAAGAAGTTGTTTGTTTACAAAAGTACCCTCCACCTTATTTAGTTGTTTTTAGAAAAATATTTTCTTTGCAAGCTTTAGCTATTCATTCTTACAATAAAATTTTCATCTTATTTAATGTAAATAATTTTGTGTATACATTTTCATGATTATGTCGTG
>JAOTQR010000045.1:15240344-15252068 GCA_025774065.1 Solanum ossicruentum | reverse complement strand
AAAACATACTAACTTTCTACTCTATTTGCATTTTTGCAAGATAATATATTTAATGAACTAAAATTATATTATGTCAGGTCATGTCATATCTAATTATTCTCAACCTCATCTATCATTATTTTTTAATTTATTTATATTTTTTCTAACTTAAGTCCGATGAATTAAATTTTACGCTTAACTCACACCTCAAAGGCTAGCTCAAAAGGAGGAGGATTACCTAAACCTTATAAAGAGTTCATCTATCTCATTAACCACTAATGTGAGACTTTTTATTTCAACAAAGTCATAATCAACCTATTACACCTTATATGAAGTATGACATTAAATTAAAAAAAAACTAAAATGTTCTTATTTTATATGTGTAAAATCACCACATAATGCTTCGTCGGATATATTTCAAAAATAACTTTTTATTTTTATATGTTGTTTTTATCATATCAATAAAAAGTAATTAATATTTTATTATATTTTAACCCTTAGTATTAGTTATCTTTTTTCAAATTTACTTTTAAGACCCAATGTAAAATTGATAAGTAGGGGTGTTATAATAAAATTGTAATGTCAATCATTATTTCTTAATGAATGTGTCAGATTTAAACACAACAAGTAAACAAAAATAGAGGTAGTATTTTTTTAAATAATGAATTTAATTTTACTAGTTCCTCTATTCACTTTTATCTGTCACTTCAATTAAAAAATAATAAGTGACATGATTATTTTATCATATTAAATTTTATCAATTTATGTTTGGTATTTGATCTTAAAAAATAATTTAAAGAATAAACTCTTAATATTAAAAGTAAAATACGAAAAAAAATAATTTTGAATTTACATTTCCATTTTATGTTAAACAAATTGAAGTGATAGAGAAAGGATATTTTTTCCTCAAAAAGGGCAAAATGGAACATTAATACGCCCTCCACCTCACTCACCAAACTCCTTACCCCAACCAGAAAATTTCCAACTCGACATGCTGACGTCATGAATGACGCGTCCCTTTTGCCACGTCATCTCTCATGCCTTATCCGCTAACCTACACCCTCGACGTGCCACGTGGAATAACCTCCTCAATCCTAACGTCCCATTCCTATGTTCCGCATACCCACAGTAATCATCAACCCTTTCCATTCATTTTCCGACATGTGTATTATGTCGTCTCATCATGGCTTTAATAGACGTATATAAGTACTTAAATTTTGAATAAAATTTTAAAAAATTAGATAAAAATATACGATATAATTAATCTATTACGATAATAATAATTAAAAATAAATTAGCGCGTGACATGAAAGACAACTAAGCCTGCCATTTGTCCTGGCCAAATAGAGAAAAAAGAAAAAAAGCCAGTTGGCCTAAGTACGCGTCTGCTGGCCGACCTTATCCTCTTTTTATTTTTTCCCCCATGTTTTAGTTTATAGTTTTATTATAATGAAATGAAAAGTAAAATGAACATGGATAGAAAGAGAGGCTTGCAAATGTGAATAGTTATATACATAATAGTAAAATAGAGAGAGAGAGAGAGTCTAAACCCTAGATTTCATTCTGACTGAAAGCAGAGTATTTTGTATTTCGACCAACCAAGAGCTTTGTTACATGAAATGTTGATAAAGGTAAGTGATGCAAGTTGTCATTTTTATGAACACTTATTAGTGTTAATGTTGTTTTATGTAATAATTATTATGTGAAAAGAAAAAAAAATGCTAATGGAGTTGTTAAACACCACCTGCATGTATGGTGATTGTTAGGTATAGGTTGGATTTGATCTTGTTTTGTGCAAAGATTAAGTTTTTTCACTATATGTTTTCTGTTTTATTGCTTGGATCCTGTTCCAGTTTGATGTTTTTGTAACTGTTTGCTTCTGTTTGTCAAGTTTAATGAGTTTATTTTGTTTCTTGGATTATAACATTTTTTCAGATCCTTTTGAATTGTACTCTGTGTGATAATCAAGAACCGGCTATTGGGTTTGGTTGGGTGTGATTCATTCTTCGGAAATTGTTTTAATATATATGGTTTGAGTTTTTTGAACAGAAGAAAAGGTCTCTGTTTGGTTTGTCTCTAATTTGAGGATCTGCTGAAGGGGTTTTTGCAAATAAAGGTTTGTAAAGATGATGTCCAAATCATATACCAACTTGCTAGATCTAGCATCTGGGAATTTCCCGGTGATGGGGCGGGAAAAGAAGCGGCTGCCACGGGTAATGACAGTTGCTGGAGTTATTTCTGAGCTTGATGATGATCAAGCTAATAGTGTTACATCAGATGTTCCATCATCAATTGTTGTAGATCGAATAATTATAGTGGCTAATCAGCTCCCTGTAAAAGCTAAGCGTAGGTCGGATAATAAAGGATGGAGTTTTAGTTGGGATGAGGATTCATTGTCGTTGCACATAAAAGATGGTTTGCCAGATGATATGGAAGTTATCTATGTTGGTTCTTTAAAGGTTGAGGTTGATTCAAGCGAACAGGATGATGTTTCACAGTTGCTTCTGGAAAGGTTTAAATGTGTTCCTGCTTTTCTCCCTCCAGACATTTTATCTAAATATTATCATGGTTTTTGCAAACAACACTTATGGCCGCTTTTCCATTATATGCTTCCATACTCTGCCAGTCATGGCAGCCGATTTGATCGGTCGTGGTGGGAGGCATATGTTGCAGCAAACAAGATATTTTCCCAGAAGGTGATTGAGGTGATAAATCCCGAGGATGATTATGTCTGGATTCATGATTATCATCTAATGGTTTTACCTACATTCTTGCGTAGGCGTTTCAATCGGCTGCGAATGGGGTTCTTTCTGCATAGTCCTTTTCCTTCATCAGAGATATATAGGACTCTTCCAGTTAGAGAAGAAATTCTCAAGGCCCTACTTAATTCTGACCTGATTGGTTTCCATACATTCGATTATGCACGACATTTCCTATCCTGTTGTAGTCGCATGTTGGGACTAGAGTATCAGTCAAAAAGGGGTTACATTGGGCTTGAATACTACGGACGCACAGTGGGGATCAAGATTATGCCAGTTGGGATTCACTTGGGGCAGATTGAAACACTGCTTCAACTAGCAGATAAAGAGGGTAGAGTTAGAGAGCTTAAGCAACAGTTTGAAGGTAAAACTGTTTTACTTGGTGTTGATGATATGGACATTTTCAAAGGTGTTGATTTGAAACTTCTTGCATTGGAGGAAATGTTAAAACAACATCCGAAGTGGCAGGGAAGGGCTGTGCTGGTACAGATTGCTAATCCAGCTCGAGGAAAAGGAAAAGATATTGAGGAAGTACAAGAAGAAATACAAACAGGCATCAAAAGAATCAATGACAAGTTTGGACAGCCTGGTTATGAACCCATTGTGTTCATTGATCGTCCAGTTTCTCTTAGTGAGCGGACTGCCTATTACTCTGTTGCTGAATGTGTAGTTGTAACAGCAGTAAGAGATGGAATGAACCTTACTCCATATGAATACATTGTGTGCAGGCAGGGCGTCCCTGGTTCAGACTGCACTGAAGAGTCCAATGGTCTGAAAAGCAGCATGCTGGTAGTGTCTGAGTTCATTGGATGTTCTCCTTCACTAAGTGGTGCTATACGTGTTAACCCATGGAATGTGGAAGCAACTGCAGAAGCACTGCATGAGGCAATCTCAATGGCTGATGCTGAGAAGGTGTTGCGCCATGAGAAGCATTATAAGTATGTAAGCACACATGATGTAGCTTATTGGTCAAGAAGCTTCTTCCAAGATCTGGAGAGAACTTGCAGAGACCATTTCAGGCGACGTTGCTGGGGTATAGGTCTGAGCTTCGGTTTTAGGGTTGTAGCACTGGATCCTAATTTTAGAAAGCTGTCCATCGACACTATTGTTTCTGCTTACTCCAGAGCCAAAAATCGGGCAATATTGTTGGATTATGATGGCACTCTCATGCCTCAAACAGCCATCAATAAGGTCCCTAATCCCGAAGTTATTTCAATTATTAACTCACTTTGTGATGATAAAAGAAATACTGTATTTCTCGTGAGTGGACGAGGAAGGGATAGTTTAGGCCAGTGGTTTGCTCCATGTGAGAAACTTGGCATTGCTGCGGAGCATGGATACTTCTTAAGGTATTCTTTGAACAAGCTTATTCTCATTTTGTGTCTATTTGTCATATCCCATACGTCTGTGTGTACTTATTGTCTTTATCTCTACCAGGTGGTCTGCAGATAAAGAATGGGAAGTTGTTGGGCAGAACAACGATTTCCAGTGGATGCAGATTGCTGAACCTGTTATGAAGCAGTATACAGAAGCTACGGATGGGTCTTCCATTGAAACAAAAGAGAGTGCTATTGTTTGGCATCATCAAGATGCAGATCTTGGTTTTGGGTCTTGCCAAGCAAAAGAGATGTTAGACCATCTTGAGAGTGTGCTTGCAAATGAGCCTGTTGCTGTGAAGAGTGGGCAGTTCATTGTTGAAGTTAAGCCTCAGGTGTGTCATCTCTTAACCTTTGCATTTGTCTCTAGTTTTTTTGGATGAACACTATTTGATGTCACAAATAACAAATTACCATTTAAGAAAAAAAAAATTGATGTCACAAATATACTCCATTCATCCACATTGGATCTGCTCTCATCTCCAGCATATATACTGAGTCGTTATTTGTCTTCTGTCTTGACACGCTTTAGAATTCTTTTGTGTATGGGATGCTATACACTGAGTTGCTGTATTTCTTATAACAAAAGAGGGCATGATCAGACTGTTTATGAGGTGTCTTTGCTGATTCTAGATAGATGCAGACATTAAAAGCTGTTTCAAGCAAATGTATGCAATTTTTTCAAATCTGTCATATTCCATTGAAGTAATTAATGGTGATGATTGAAATATTTTTTCGTAGTTGGTGTTTAAACTATTTTTTTTTTATGACTGTCAACCAAGAAAGTGTAACTGTTGGTTTTGGACAAAGTCAAACAGATGATAATCACTCTGATGGTGCACATTAAAATACCTTATTCACTTGCAAGGAGGTTTAGAACAGAAGAAAGTAGACACCTCCCTGCTCTTTTGGTTCTGTTTGTCATATTGAAACCAAGCATGACAGTTGCCACGTCAAATAAAGTAATTTGTTGGAGGTTTCTGAACTTTGCCAAGTCACTCTTGGTTTGATTCATTATGTCGGATAGATTATTACAAACAACTGCAGGAGATAATGTTTTATTTGTTAGATATATGCCTCAATTAAAATCACTAAGCAATTCCGGCATAATGCCAAATAGGTAGTGCCAAACAGGTAGGGAATATATTACTTTCATTTCTTAATAACAAGAATGAAAAACAACTATTTTCTAATATGTGTACTTCTCAACCAAATGTGAGCAGCCAATTTTTTTTTTTTGTAAAATATACTGTTGAAAAGGATGGCTTTTGGCTCATATACTGTCCTAAATAGTCTTCTTGTTATTACTGTATTCTCTTTTCTTCCTGTTTTGTTGCATGCACATCCATGTGGCCTTGTTAGTTTCTGTTGCTGATTCCAGTTTTATCTAAACTTTAATTTTTACAACAATTCCAGGGAGTCAGTAAAGGTCTAGTTGCGGAGAAAATTTTCGCAACAATGACAGAGAGTGGCCGGCAGGCTGATTTCGTGCTGTGCATTGGTGATGATAGGTCTGACGAGGACATGTTTGAGATTATTGGAGATGCAATAACAAGTGCTATACTTTCTTCAAGCACAGAAGTGTATGCGTGCACAGTGGGACAAAAGCCAAGTAAAGCCAAATATTATCTTGATGACACAACAGAAGTTAGAACCATGCTTCATGCTCTTGCTGAGGAATCCACTCCTCCACCTTCATCAGAAATTGTGACATGAAGCTCTGTTTGGAGTATATCCTTTTCTGTTCTCGTCTGATTGGACTTCACATTGACGCAACCCTTGGAAATATCATTAGAGCTTGTACCGACATATGATGCATATTAGATAATTATTCCCAAAGAATGAATGGGGAGGTATTGTACAGAATTCTTTGTCAGATGGCCGGCCCAAGCATCATCAACCTAAAATTAGCCTTCTGTTCGAGAGAGACCATTGACTCATGAGGGTGAGATTTAACTGATCCCAAATGTTTCAAACCCTGCAGGACTGCTGGCCAACTGGTTACATGTGTGATATTGACTCTTAAGGGAGAGTGATGCCAAATGGTAAGCTTCATAGCCTTTGTTGAATACACACCGTTATTCAAGTTCTTTTAAGAAGGCTGCATCTCAGTTTCTTGCCTTGCATATGGCAAGATGGAGCAGTGATTGTCAAAGACTCATAACTTGCATTATTAGATCAACTGTAAACAGGTGTTTTTTCTTCTCTTTTGTTTCATTTATTTAAGGGTCCTTTTTCTATCTAGGAGTGAGGATATTGTTGTTTGGATACACCAATTTTATTGGATTCTCATAATTGTAAATGCTATAGAAATTTTCCCTCTCTTTCTTCCCTTATGATATAGTTGTTAAACTATATCTCATTACCTAGAACATGACAAAAAAACATGGTGATTATGTTTATACAGCGACATTATTTCTGGTCTTGTAAGTGCAAGTTTGCAGAAGAAAGATAAATATCTGATTCAGTTGTACTGAACTTTCAGTGGTGATTAAATTATGCATGCTCCCTACAGCCTACATCACAAACATTTGATTCATAATCTTTGTATTATGAAGATGGAAGTTTCTATCTAGCTTTGTGAGCATCAGCTGTTTTTTTAGTTCTTTCTTTAACCAGTCCATGGTTTCTTGTTGGTGAGCTAGATGGTCTACTCTCTCTTCGTCTGTCTCAACTCTGTGGTCAAATGGCCTCCGCGGTGAGTTTTTACCTTGTCCATGTTAGTACTTTGAAAACTGAGGTTACTTGTCCTAGTTGCGCTATTTAAGGAGGGAGCTGAGTTTTGGCTTTCCTGAAGGCTGCAAAACCCCCTCCCCCCTCCCCTTCTAATTCTCATATTTTCATTTAGTAGAGGGACAAAACAAGACATAACAAAAAAGTCTATTACAGTTTCATGCATATGCTTTTGTGTAGTTTATGTTACGATGATACTTGTCGGGACTTATTGTGGTTAGTCATTATACGTAGCAAGATTTATGAATTTTCTCTGAAGGAGTTGTGACATATGGTGCCTGTTATGGATTATAGCACTAAATTTGATTAGCTTTCCTTTACATTTATATTAACTACATTTGATTGGTTTATCCCCACTCCAGGTATTCTTTATTTTTTTCATGCCTTGTAACTTTTCAGAAATAATCTTTCTATCTCAATGAAGTAGTGATAAGGTCTACGTACATTTTATCCTCTCCAGACCCTACTTGTCGGTATGTTGTTGACATTTGATTGGGTTAGTCTCAGAAACTTATGTAATCCACCCAAAACTGCCTGAACCTTGAGGTTTCAATTACAGTGTGTTGGTTTCACACTTTGGTTTCTTTTTTGGTTTTTAATATCGTAGTTTGCATAACGAATAAGGGTAAAAAGTTATCCTTTTTAACATATTTAAAATTGACTCAAAAATGCTTTTTCTTTTACTTATATGGGATCGCAACTGAGTTTATGATGGAAGATTGGCCGCTTTTGAGTTCATTCTAATGACTATTTTATTCAAAGGAGGGTATTTTTGAGTATTTTTTAATGTGAAGTATTTTTGTTTCTTTTCTTTTTGTTAAAGGTGTATATGGACCGGATCAATTTAGATTTTTTAAAAATCAAATCAAATTATTCGATTTTTTTAATATCAGGTCTATAAACTTGACTTTTTGAGAAGAATCATCATGAATATCGATTTTGCATCGATATTCAAGAATATGGGAATTTAGAGTGAGTTATGAACGATTATACAAGTGATGGAGGTGTGATTATACAAGTGATGGAGTTGTTATTGTAGGAGGATATATTTCTTTTGTGAATATAAAATCAGTCATTATAGTTGAATGTCGATTAGTCGGCAAAATGAACGCATATTTTGGTAATCCGTCTGATTCATCCATATTTTAGTAGTTTGGCTAATAACTTTTTTACATGGGTAAATTATGAGTTTACACCCACATTCAATCCAAGGAAATATGGGTATTCCTGGGTAAAATATGGGTAAACTATGATTTAATCAAATAAGTTAAGCTTCTAACTTTTTTTCATTCAAAATTCATTATGTTTTCTAAATTTTTTATATTTTGTTGACTTAAATATTTTGAAATTATAAATTTAAATAAACTTATTTTCTTCAAATTTTTAAAAAATAATTTACTTCTAAAAAGTAGGAAATATTTATCAAAATTCTCCTTCAATTGTAAATTATAATTCTTTTCATACTCCACCAAATACCACGATCCCTCCACAAGTTCTCAGCCCCCGCCCTTCTATCCCCAAAGAAAATCAATTTTTTTATAAAATTTTTTTTCTTTATAAAAAATTCAAATTTTATCATAAAAATTGTAAATTCGGTTGAAAAACTTGTTACGGTTAGAAAACAAAATATGAAAAAAATTGAAAGTTGCATTTTAAAAAAATTCAAATTTTTAAAAATATTATTCTTTTATCCCAGTGCAACATTTGATCCCCTCTTAGTTCGAGTGTTGTAATTGGATTTCGAGTAGAAAGTTGTATGCCGGGTCTTATTAGAAGTTGGGTCTTATGATTAATTTGGAGTTGGGATCGAATCCCAATTTAAAAGTCAAATCTTGCATTGGGTGTCAAAGTTAATTTTATGATACAATACAATAAAATAAAATATTTTAAATATTTTTCATTCAAAAATAAAGTAAATTATTTTATCCATATTGAATTTTAAAATAGAGTACTATTTGCTCATTAAAATATGGGTAAACTAGTATTTTACCCAATGTATTTCTTACCCAACTCATTTAATATATAGACGGATTTGAATTATTACGTATTTTATATTGATCCATTTTTAACCCGTCTAAATTTGACCTAATCCGCCCATTTGCCATCACTAATGTCAATCAATCGAGGAAAAAGTAGAAATACGATATATATACAAGGTAATTCATCTGCAATGACATAGGAGTAAAGCTTTACATAGAGGTGAATAAAATGAGTCCGAATTTGCATTGTATCCACTATGCATAGTTGCATCAAATTTAGAGCCTGGTAAATGCAACAAATAGCGCCATTATTTGTGTCCATGGTTTTGAAAAGGATGCTCATGCTCTTGATTTGGTTGAATCACAAAATGATATATCATGTTTTTCAAGTGAATTGGAAGTATAAAACTATATCACGAATTGTATAAGCAAAAAGTAACACTAATCGTTGTAATGACAAAATATAAAATTGATCGAAGCTTCAATTTTAGAGTAAAATTATTTACTATCAAAAGGTATGAGGTTAAATATATTATGAATTGTAATCGTTTTTCTGTTTGTGCTTGTACTGCGAATGGATTATTTATGAGACGTTAATATGTATGTATCATATCTAAATTGATAATTAATGTATTATTAATTGATACACGAAGCAAGTAATTGCTGGACGCAGGATGTTTTCTTACGGTTAGTTACATTGCACTGCCCATGGTATATTGTTTGTATGATACCGTTATACAAATAATTATTAGCGATACATTTTTTTCATGTACCATACAAGTAATTTAATATTCAAATACATAGACAACAAAACAATTTGACGAAATTTACGCTATAAGAAGAGTTTCTTTCATATAGTCTAAAAATGCCATTGTCAGACTAGGCAGTTTTTGGTCGAAGATGAAAGGGAGAGAGAGACGGTGGTCAAAATATGTATCTGACAAAATATAAATATATATCTAATTAAAAGTTTATGTGTCTTATAAAATAAACTTATATCTGAGTTAAGATTATAATATCAATGGAAAAGAATTTGTGATTCTTGAAAAAAATGGAAAGCAGTTTAAAAATTTTGAATATTTTAAAGATAAATTTAGTAATTACAGAAAGAATGCATGATTTGCTCTTAAATTGATGTATTTAGTTAAATTTCAAATTTAGATACACATAATTAGATATATCTGCTTACCATATATTCAAAATACATAAATCAAAGAACCAATAAATAATAGGAATTGTAATATTAAAAACACACACAAAAAAAGTTATTACCTAATGAAATTTATGTAAATTCCCATAAAATAGTAGTCAAGTAGTTGTACGTTATGAGGTTGGTGATCTAGAAACAAATGAGTTTCTAGACAATAATTGTTCTGCAACAATAAATTGTTGATGAAAATATGACCCGTTCAATTTATTTATGATCTGTTCATTTATTAATTGAATTTATGTCTAATCATTTCAATCTATATAAAACTTGGACTAATATGCAGTTTCATATTGATTGATATTTGTTTAAAATTGAACCGTAGAAACCTATCAAAAAGGCATTTTCTGTTTGATATATAACATATAGTCCTATACATAAGTAAAAATTATTAGGTACTTTAAAAATTATAAAAAAAATAAACAAGAAAACGAAAACTTAATAAAAACCAAAATGAGTTAGGATTATAGGTGTCAATTGGACGAGTTGGATCAAATTTGAACAGATTATAATGACTCAAAACAACAAATGGTTAAGACCCAACCCAGTCCAAATTTGCTTGGATCAAAGTAGATTGAGTCAAAATGGGTTGAGTAATGAGTTCTAGAGCAGGTCAAGACCCAACCGAACACAAGATTTTACTTATTTTATTTGATTTTTTTCAAAATTTTAGAGTTAGTTAAATTATATTTTTTTTCTTTATTCTGACTATATAAAACATATCAAATTAAAAAAAAATTGATAAGATCTCTCTAGAGTCAATTCGAATTGCATATCAATCCAATTATAAATAGGTTGAGATGGATAGGATTTAACTATACCCCGCCCAAAACTTAGATAGGACGAGTTGAGCGAGTTGAGTTTTATTACGAGCGATATCACCCTGGTTAGGATTATGAGCCTTCTTTAACCTAAGTTACCCATAGGGTGAGGATTATGAGCCTTCTTTTACCTAAGTTACCCATAGGACACTCTTAGTTCAAAGGATTGAAAATTACTTATTGTAATGTATGTACACAAGTTTGCAACTTTATCATCCAGTTGAAACCCATTATAGCTAATTCTATCATTATAAAGGATTTAACAAAACCAAAAAACTTAAATTCTTAAAAAAAACAAATGAGAAAATCATCCGTGAATGTGTTTTGGATTTGTATTGTACTTGTAACATTTCCTCTTCACAGTGTTGTCGTGTCCCCTTTGCCTCAGAAATAACAACCATTTCTCCAAAATACTTCTGAAAATAACTTCAATCATTTTTTGCTCCTAAAAATTCAAACATTGTCTAATGAAATTCTTCCTAATAACATATTAAATAAATAAATTTAATTAATTTATATATTATAATTTTTCAAGAAATGAGTGTCAATTCACTTATGTTTATCTTTGGACAAGAATAATTTGGCCTCTATAACAACATTACCTCACTGCCTCAAAGGCTCCCGCCCATTGCGGAATAAGGGGGAGTCGGATGTACGCAGCCTGACCCCTATGTTTAAAAACATAACGCGACTGTTTCCGGAAATAATTTGGCCTCTAACTTGTAATATTATAGTAATACAGGTGTGTTTACTATAGACTCCCAATTCGAGGAGCAGAAGTGGATTCAAGGCAAATTATGTGTCCAACTGAAATTATTTTTTTTGTCACGCACTACAACATTAAAATATAGTGTTTATGTAAAAAAAGAA
>JAOTQR010000045.1:15216075-15230259 GCA_025774065.1 Solanum ossicruentum | reverse complement strand
GAGGGATAATTTTATACTCCTCCATTTCATATTAAGTTAATTGTTGGAGAATTTTTTATATTTTAAAATTCAATAGTAAATAACTATTATTAATAGTAAATAACTATTATATATATATAATAGTCCAGGTCTCGTGAGTTTAAGTTCTTATTTTTTTAAATAAGTGATGGCTGACACCAAAGAGGCTTGTCACAACATAATTGCCACCTAAAATTAAACAATATGTATATATGGTGTAAAAGATAATTCATCCATAAATTAATATAATGGAATGAATATGATTAAGCTAAAAAAGGATAATTTTTGCCAAATGGACACAATTGCTTTTTTGGAGTTTCTTGTCTAATATTCATATTAAAATTTAATTAATTGAGATTCACATCATATATCTTTTTTTTAAAAAAATACTTTCAATTAAAATTTTTTTTATATCTAAAATTCAAAATCGAGATAATAAAAACACTACATCATATCCTTACCATTGTTGATGTTGATGGCTGATGGAAAATGGGGCTTGCTGGTACGTACAGCACTATACACTGCTCTTTTTTCCTTTCATTAATTTGGAATGATTGGTGATTTTAATTGAATGGAATTTTATTTTAAAAGTTTGAAAATTCAAAATTGTATAGACTTTTATGATCAATTTTCTGTTTTTTGTGGTCAGTGACTGGTTAATAATTTACAGAATATATCTACTTTTTCTTGTCAATTAGTCAGGGATATACATGGTCCACAACACACATTACTCTCTGCTGTTGTTTTCAAATGATGTTCAAATTACCACTCACGAGATACCAAAATGTCTCAACAATATTTTAATGCGTGTACTCTTTGTCACACTTTTTTTTTTTTGGTAAGAAATTAAATTCGATTTAGCAACTACATTTTATTAGTTGAAATTAATGAACAATTAACTGAAATCATATTAACAATAAAATTACAAATGAAGAAGAATTTTCTATTTTTGATCTTAATTTTCCATCTATTTCAATTTTTATTTTGATTTACTTGCAGATCACTTTCTTGTTATTTATATAACAACAACATACCTAGTAAAATCGCACAAGTGGGGTATGGAGAGGGTAGATTGTATGCAGACTTTGCCGCTACCTCATAGAAGTAGAGAGGTTGTTTCCGAGAACCCTCATCAAAAAACTCATAAGCAAAAAGAACTACATATAACAAAAGGAAATGAAAGGGAAGGGAACAACAGGTGTGACTAACAAAGAATAACATATGCCAGTATGTAAATATGATAAAATTAATACATCTCTGACCGACGGTAAAAAAAAAAAAGGAGTAATAACAATAGTGATAAAAAGAAGAATAACAATACTATAATATACTATAGTATATTATAGTATAGTACAATATACTATAAACTAATCACAATTCTCATCATATTGTATAGATAGAGTGAAGTGTCCGATTATGAAATATGGCGAGTTCATTTGTCACTAAATCATACTTCCTGCGATTAGAAAAAATGACTTGATTTGACTTGACACAAAATTTTTAAAAATTATTTTATGGTACTAAATTAAAGTTATGTTAAATATACGAAAACTTTTAATCTTGTGATTTTAAATATGTCACGTGAAAAATAAAAATTAAAGTATTAATAAAAAAGAAATAAATATTCTTTTTAAAACATATTGAAAAAAAAAACTAAATCATATTTTGAAAACAGAGAGAGTATTATAAGAGTGTTTAGGGTAAAACAACAAGGAGAGAAGGCACGTAGACAGAGATTATCCATCATTCATTATACTAGGCTCCAATTTATCTTTTTTAAAAAAGAAAATTGAATAGTAATACAAGTAAGAAAGAGGCTCCAATTTATTACTACATAAATTAAAGTACATATAAGTATGTAAAGTTGTTAAATAAAATTAATGAAAGTCCCTACCATATTTGAGGAGGAACTCAAGATGATTGTGATTTGAAAATATTTGATAGAGAGAGCTATGAAAGGTCATAGGACTACCCTACAAAAAACATACTTTCTCCAGCTCTTAATGGTCTAGTCAATTATATTTGTTTTATGGAAACTTAGGGATAAGTAATTGGCCCTCTTGATATCATTAGGAGACAACCTACGTCCCTAATTTTTTTAAAAATATAGTAATGGAGCCAATCAACAACAAAATATTATTTCAATGGCTCAATGACTCAAAGGCTCCCGCCCATTGCGAGGTAAGGTGAAATCGGATGTACGCAGTCTGATTCCCATGTTTAAAAACATAGCGCGACTGTTTCCGGATAGTAATAGGGCCAATATTTACTGAAAATCATGAACAGTATTGCAGCTACCAAAAATAATTGGAGCTCAATGAATGCGACCTTTATCCACGAGACTAGATAAGGAATTATTTTTAGTCATTCTATATGTTGGAAATATGAAGGATAATACATGTGCATATTTCAAGATGGATGTTGATGGTACAAATAATGAAACAAAAATATAAGGATCAATCGTATTTGTTAAACACTTATCTTATCTCCATGATTTTTGTTGGATTAATGGAAGAAAGGATTTATTCATTAGAATATTTTAATAAGGAAAAATATTCAAATTTATTCTTGAACTTGTGAAATCAGTCAAATTCGCCCTTTGTTAATAGTTATAGTCAATACATCCAGGATGTGCATGCAAAAGTGCTCTTCAACTTAGAACAGATTTACGAAGTTCAAGAGAAAACCTGGATCATTTGCATAGTAGGGTATAAAAAAAAGGAAATTTATGCGGATAAATAAATATATTAGTTAATTAGCTAACATAGTTATAGTTTCAATCAGTTATGGCTCGTGATAACTATAATTTGGGTCTAACTCACACTCTAAAAACTATCTCAAAGAAAGAGAATTGTTCAATCCTTATAAAAAGTCCACTCATCTTACTAATCACCAATATGAGACTTTTATTATTTTTCAACATTTTCTTGTAGATTAAGTCATGTGTTGGAAAGTTTTCGCTATTAGAAAGTAAGCATACAAATCTTGTAATAAAGTGTTGGAAAGCTTTGGTTATTAGGAAATAAACACATAAATCTTGTAATGACAAATATATATTCAACTCAAAACTATTAATAACGATGACAAATTTGAATCATTTTGTAAAGTTCAAGCATAAATAAAAATGTTTTTCCTTTTGTTAGTAACGCAAAACTATATAGTTACAACAACAAAAATAAATAAATAAATAAATAAAAACCTACGCAATTTCCATAAATAGAAGGTAGAAATTGACATGAAGTGTAACATATATTCCAAGGAAATGTTCAATCATTTGGCTGGTTGCGTAACTAATTAAAGATGTTCAAGTTGTGATTTAAAAAATACACAATTAGTAGTATTTTAGAAGTCTGATTCATTGTTTAACTTGTCAAAATAATATCTTGGAATATTTTAAATAACAAATTTATTTTCAAAGAAAACAATAATTTCAATCAGCTTTCGACAATACAAACAGGTTGGTATTTTAGTATTATATGTAGTCTACATAACGTCAATTAGAAGTTGAGACGTAATTAATTAGTAATAATTATGAACCTAATTGGTCTATATATAACTTTAAGCATAAACAAATTTATTAAGTACTATATTATATTATATTCTAGAGAGACTAAAGTTAAATCACTGTAGAATACAGGAGGAACCTAATTATTTCCTACAGTTGTAGCACTTCTCAATTGCATTATGAATTTCATAAACAAACTTATTAACGAAATAATACTTGTATTGTATGCTAATTATTATTACTATCTAAATGGATCATTATTACATTACAAGTCTTGGAAAAAGAAAGCTTTCGGTTTACGTCTCAATTTTATATATAGGCAAAAAAACAGTAGTTCTTGCCTTCTCATGCCATCCATTTTTCCAATCTTGAACAAAAGTTTTGGTGCAATTTTCTCACGCATAGTGGGATTTCCTTAATTTTCACAAAAAAAAAAGATAAGATCAATATTGAGTAATATACACTTTATTTTCTTGTGATATGAGTCTAATTTCATAATTCTGTAGGTGGAAAAAAATACTACAAATATCTTCATACGTCAAACGCATATTGATAAGTACTTAATTATGAGATGGATAGTCTTTTTATAAGGCTTCAACAATTTTCTCCTTTTGAACTAATTTTTTGAGTGAGAGTTACGCGCAATACCTAATTTTATATGATATCAGAGCATGACAGATCTTACTCGATGTTGAATTCTGAAATTAAATTTTTTTTACGCATTAGTATCTAGTCTTGGACGTGAGGTGAGATATTGAAATTGCAAAAGTCTGATATAATTGGTTAATAAGATTGAATAATCCTACTCCTTTTAAATTTTTGAATCGTAAATTAGGTTTAAGATCTAATTTTATAGTAGTGCACATCATGGGAGTCATAACCCTTTCGTCCTTTCTTATCTGCAAATCATTCTTCGAACAATAAAATTCATAGCATAAAAGGAGATTAAATGCTAAAAATTCGATTCTAATTATATATATTTAGCTTTCTAATTTTTTTGTCTTTATCTCGAAAAGATGATCAAATGTCGAGAATTTATTTATTTTGGTAGAATGACAGAATTACTAGTTCTTTTTAAGATTTTCAAGAAATTATCTTTGGCTCTGGGTTATGCTGGAATAAAGCAAAATAGCTTTTTAAAATGTCTACACTTCTTTCAATTGTGAAGTAACAGTTAGTCAATGCAACTTTCGACGCTCGTCATGGGTCATCCGAAAACAGTCGCATTTTATTTTTAAACATAGGGGTCAGACTGCATACATGTGACTCCCTTACTCCATAATTGGCGGGAGCCTATGAGGCATTGAGTAATGTTGTTGTTGTTGTTTGTGGCAATCCTATCAAACCCAAAGTAACTCTGCAAAAATTTTCTCCAATTATTTGGACCCTTTTATATATAGGAACTACATCTGCCCTAACCTTAACATTATAAATTTGGAAAGCAACTTTAACGATAACTTGTTTTGTTTCCCATGTTTAATGGGCACCACAAATACAAGATGATAAACAAACAAATAAGACTTAAGAAAAATGGGAGGAGTGGACAACATAAAGATTGTATTTAAAAAAAGATAAATGATTATGCCTTTGTTGCTGTTTGTTTATACTATAAAGAAAAATTATATAATGCCTATATCCTTTGATTGATGAAAAAAGACATGGCTTTGAGTTTTATTATCATACTTGTTTTGAGCACTCCAACTAAAAACCTTAATCAAAATCCTTTTGCCTTTTTTCGCATGTTGCGTTGAAGTAAGAGCTTCTAATAAACATCATTATTAATTCAACTCACTTTTGTACTCATGAAATAATATGTATAGGATACAAATACGAATTATAATATTTCTCAACAGTACATATTGTTCCTTTTTACTTGAAAGTTTATCTAGTTTATATCATCACGAGCTATCCTAATCAGTGATAAAATTAGTATTTTTATCAAGGATATTCATATTTTTAGAACATGGATGGTGGGTGATTTTTATATCAAAGGTTCAACGACAATTAATATATATCAAAATATTTATATTTAATTTATATATTCGAAAAAAAAATTGACGATAAGTGTTCATCTGATCACTCTTGGGTGAATATAGCTCCGTCCTGATCCTGATATAAACCTAAAAAGGGATATTTGGCTCAATTTACAAAGAATTACTCCTTCAATCTTAATTTATATATGTAATTGTATCAAAAGTCGAAGAGTAACAAATTGAACATTCTTTATTAGCGAAGTTTCTGACTTTATCACGATGAATGATAGCGTTTCATACAATACAATATGTCCGGTCTCATATTTGTCCCCTTTCCCCTTTCTTTTCCGCTTCAACTTTAATTTCCCTCAAAGTGATTGATAAAAAAATTACAAACAAACAAAAAGTGAATGAAGATTTTACATATGTATTTCAACGTGATTTATAGAAAATAAAGGAAAGGGCATGCTATTAAAAAAGTTGCATCGAATTACAGCAATGCAAGTACATGTCAATCTCTAATAAGGCTTTTTATATGTATTTGCTTTTAGGGAAGAACTACTGTTGGCATGGGATAAGAATCCAAAGAAACAAAGATAGATTATATTTACATGCATGTAGATAATTTTATTTTTATAATCGTGATATTTGGATTAGTTTGCGCACTTCGATTAATTTCACAGACCTCCTAGCTATAGCTATTTTCAACGAACACAGGGGTGAAGATAGGGGGTCACAAGATGATTCATCTAAATCTCCTTTGTTGAAAAATTATATGGTATATACAAGGTAAATTTTTTTTTTTATGTATATATAATAGATGTTGAATTCTTTAATTGACTTCTTATTCGACAATATTTCTAGTGTAATATAACAAGTAGAATCTGACAAGGACAGAATGTACGTGAATCTTAACTCTATCTTTGCACATAGACAAATTATTTCTAATAGATCCTCAACTCAAAAGATATATTTTAAAATTTTAAATTTTATCGATAAATATCATAATTTCACCATTAAACACAAAATACCGAAAAACTCTATTAACTTGAGAATATATTATTGTTATCAGTTTACCAACTTTTTCAAACCTTAGTCCAGAGTGACCTTTGGCTAAATAAAAGGGACAAAACACGCACACTAGGAAAAAGAGTTCAAAAAATTCCGTTGAGCGCTAAAAAGACTTCTTACCGTTGTCCCTACATTTTTTAATATTTTTAACTAGTTTTGGTAAATTTTCATCATATGTTTTACCTCAAATTTTTTTGAAAAAGTATTTGATTATTTTAAAAAGTATGATTTATATCATAAATTCTTAGAATTATTAAAAAATTTATAATGAACATGTTATGTTAATAATATGAGCATGATTAATTCATTAAACACATACTTAGATTTGTCACTGATCAGTTGAAATATAATTCATTAAAAATAAACTACTCTTTTTTCTCAATCTTGTCCCTCAAATGATGATTCAAATTTTTTCGAAGGATGTAGATACAACTAAATAAATAAATGATAAGTGTTTTTTTATATAAAAAAAAAAGACTTGAAGTAATTTTTAAATATTTAGAACTTTTTAACAAGTTCTCAAATACTAATTTTTTTTCTAGTATTTGAAAATTCTTTAAATATATTTGTCAAATTTTATGACCAAACACCATTTTCTAATTTTTTACCAAGTTTTCGGGGCCAAAATGGCACCTTCATATATTCAAACAAATAATTTTGTGGTATCTCACTTATCAGATATCGCTGAATATGTTATTATTGTTTATTTAGATTTACATTGATTTCAGCCTTTGGCAAAGCATATACAATATATTGACGTCAAATCAAAGATACAGAATATCTGATGAGGATTATTATTAAAGGTGTCTGATAAGAGTACTACCTCCTCTTATCCCTTTTGCTTTAACTTCTCTGAAAAGGATACAATTTATTATACCACCAGCTGATGTTACATGTTGATTGTACTAGTTGGGACCAACTGGAGATAAATTGTATTTCAACTGTTGATGAACCTTTATGGAAACTTTCCTTCTCTTACAATCTTGGTTATTCGATGAGTATCAACTAAAATTTCACTAAATACAATTTGACAAGGATATGCAAGTGTTACCTCTATCTTGAAGAGGTAGAGATGCCGTCCTAAGAATATTTGAAGCACATGTGATAGATTATACAAATTTTCCTATTTATTATTAAAATAGAATTTTTTGATGCTAATCGATGATGGAGATCGTGTGGGGAGCAAAAGGGGGAAGGATCATTGAAATTCTTGCATGTTGGGTTTGGTTTTGGGTTTCAAAAAGAGAGGACCCATGAGACATGATTTTCCAATTTCGTATCTCTATTCTCGTGTCCAAGATGTAGTACGTGGAGCTGATGATAATTGAACTGACCAATCTAGTTAAGCAAACGTTGGCCATAAATTTTGAACGTTTTTACTTTATTTAAAATTTGTGAAGTTGAGTTTATTTTTTATTATATTTTATTTGATATAAATTGTCATTCAAATTTAATTTGAAATTTTCATGATCAAATACTGAATCAAAAGAAAATGAATAATTTTGAGGTCCTAAATCTAATCATATCTTCACAATGCCTTTTGTCCCCTCAAAAATGTTAGGAATAAAGAAAAGCAGAGAGAAATATGGATAAAAAGGAAACAATTTTTCACGTAATATTGGTTACAGTGTCACCGTGTTAATTGAACAAAAGAAGATAAAGGCAAAGCTCTAATCCAGTATTACTAACTCAAAGTAAATATTCCTCTGAAAAGACAATCTATTCGTAAGCCGCAAAGTTAAAGCGACTAATCACTAAAGTGATAAAATAGAAGATAAATCGATATTTCCTTATATTTTTTAGAGTTAAAATATAACTTTAAGATATAACTTTTTATATTAACATGAAAAAAATTATAATAAGTAATATTTTTTTCATAGTTTTTGTATATTTTAATTTTTATTTTAAAATATCAAATTAATTTAATCTGATTTAACTTTAAAAGTTAGTCAAACTAATTTTTGAAAACTACAATATGACACATAAAGTGAAACGAAGAAAGTATTTAATCCAGAACATGAAATTGATCTGTAGCACTACAAGATTGTGAAACTTGGGACCTTCAATTAATAAAGAGTTCTAAAGAATGTTCTACAAAGCTGAGGATACTTATTGGAGAAGGCAAGCATCTGTGATAGGATCATTGTAGGAATCCAGAAATGAATATCAATCCCAAAACCTAGCTACTTGCCATGTCGTGAGCTTTTGGTGGCAAAGGAAATATCCAAATATACATTCAGGGAAAAGATTAAAGTGTATACAAACTTTACCCTTTAACTCAAAAGTAAGAGGATATTGTTTCCAATAGACTCGAGCACGACAAAACATTTTGAACAGTAGCTAACACAAAATATCCATGGTAAGTTGAAAAGTTTGGTATGAATAGAAATGAGAGTTTTATCATTAACTGTGTTCATCACTTTTCTGGCCTAAGAAACAGAACCGCAGGACCCAAAAGAAATCTGTTGTCCCTCCGAAGCAACGCGAATAAGAGTGGTTATTGTCACAAACAAGATCCCTCGCAAGAAATATATATATAGTTCACCGAGTAATCAATCAAGTGGACCTCAGGAACATGTTGAACTTCACCAAAGCAGCATCCCTAAAAACATCTGCTTAGCCCAACACATCATGGAGTGTGGGAGGAATCAAAGGCATAACAACGTAGCAACAAACAGGAACAGCAAAATACAAGGTACCGAAAGTTGGTTATGCAACTTGTACCATCCATCACATTATGCAGGGGAATAAGGGGAAACGTAAAGCAACATTCTGTGAAAATTTCCATAAATTAACCTAGTCTTGTATTGTAAACATTAAGGCTTATCAGCACAGTTAAAAACAAAAAAATCTTACAAAATTTAAAAGAAAAACTTGTGGCCTTAAATATCTATCTATTTATAAGCCAACAAATTCACTACATTGCTCTTGCTCGGCTTGAAGGAGGGACCAAACTAGCATAACGCTACAGCCTACAAACCAAACATGCCTAGTTCAGTGGCCTTCTCCTTCTCGAATGTCTCAAAATACTGGTAAATGATTGTGACTGCAAGAAGAATTCCAGTTCCTGATCCAATCGCTCCCATCAAGTCTGCCAAAACAGTCAATGCACCAATGCAAACTCCTCCAAAGGCAGCTGCAGTAGGTATGTAACGATTTAATTCCTTCTGCAGGTTGGAATCACGATGACCAGGCATCACCATTTGTTGCTCCTGCAAATCAATCACAGTTTAAAGTGTCATACCGATAATATTCTAAGGAGCCATATTAATCTATAAAATATTGAGAAGATAAGATAATTTTTAATGCCAAAGAAAATGCTTGTAGTATTTCCACTTGCTTTTTTTTGTTTTAATATAAGGTTTATTGGGGAAAAACAATCTGTATTTGAGTTAAGCTTTCAAACTGGTCTTTGTAGATAATTATCTGAGCAAATCAGTCTTCTTGGACAGTTTAACTTTGAGAAAAAAATTATTACTCGTAGCACTTGTTTAAAAAAAAATTGTCAGTTCATATTATTGAAAAACAAGTGTTTCTGGAAATACACACCCTAAATTGTACCAAACCACCATGGATTCTGTCTCATAAGGCTACAATCTACATGAGGCAATCAAGCTCCAAGAACCAACATATTCCTATCAGAGGCTAAAGTAACCAATGTTTTATGATTCAAAAATTCAGAGATGTGGGATAGTACTGTCAGATATAACAAAATTCCAATAGTATTCTATATTTGGTAGTTAACACAATAGAAAACTTTGTTGTCTCTTTTGACCTATTTTGGCAGAAAAATAAAGTCCTTGATAATTCTCATTCAGTAATAATCTATATCAGTTATTTCTTATAACCTACAACAGGAGGGGAAGTTAGACCCCCTAATGAAAAAGTGATCATTCTGGTTGCCACCCATAGCACAGGACCACAACCACTAGAAGTCTGAACAAGTTAAATGTCAAATCAATTTTACTGTCAAATCACTTCGAAACAAATAAATAGAATGGGAGATAGAAAGTTTAAACAACAAAAACAAACAAGATGATTTACCTTAAGCTGCTTGGCAACATCTCTGGCAGATGATCCAGAAACTTCAATCCAGGTCTTTGAGAACAGGGCACAGGCTGACAACATGAACACTATATAGAAAAGAGCATGGAATGGATGTGCAACCATTTCTGCCAAGCTGAAATACATAAAAATAAGTTGACAGTCAATGGCATTCATGGAATACGAAATAAGTACAAGAAATGGGGCTAAACCTAGATCCTTGAAGAGCTTTTACACGAAATAGAGATTGATTAGCTGAAGAAAGGGGGAACAATACCTTGATGGTGCAGTAACAAGGTAAGCAAGACCAGCAACAGGAACAGATTGTCCAGAATATTCAGATTCTTGCCAAGTTCCAATCATATCCACAATGAAGTTTCCTCCATATCTCCGGTAGAGCAACTGATCATAGAAAAAACAGAAGAGGGCAAAAAGAATAAAAAATTGTTACACTCTTGGAACAGGTAACAGCAAGTTGGCAATCAACCAAAGAACTTAACAATTAGGTACCTGAGAGATGAAATACAGGTTGGAGACAAGTGCAGACTGCAGAATAATGGGCATGTTAGAGGTGTAGAAGAGTTTGATTGGGTAAGAACCTTGCTGTCCGCGAGCGTTCTTAGATCTAACTGGCAAAACTACACGGAATCCTTGGAAGTAGATAACAATGAGGAAGATCAACACAGTAGCAAGTAGATTTGTCACATTGGGGAGACTTTGCCGGTAGAAAGCCTCGCGCAGGGCACTAATCTTGTTTGCTCTTGTAAAAGAAAGATGGAACAGAGCAATAATAGCACCTTCAAATTCAGCACCACGCCCGGTATTGATGGTTGTGGGACTAAATGCCTTCCAGATAATGCTTTCACTGAAAATATAATTAACTTGGAATCACAAGCTCCATGAATGCACTGACAAACTCAACAGGTTTTTTGATAGACAGCAAAAACATACCAGATATTGGTAGCTATGAACAAGGAAATTCCAGAGCCAAGACCATATCCTTTCTGAAGAAGTTCATCTAAGCACATGACAATGATAGCAGCAAAACAGAGTTGAAGAATAATGAGGATAGCATTTCCAACACCCAATTGGCTAACACTGCCATACATCCCTGACAGGACATAAGCAACTGCCTCACCAACAGCGATCAGGATACCCAATAACTTCTGAGCACCATTACTGCATGGATAAATTGTTAAAAGACCACATCAGACAGCTCTATTGAGCAGAACAGCCGACAGAAACATCAGAAGAATTAACTTAACAGCATGAACAAAATTGTGTTAGGCAATAAAATAACAAGTACCAAAAGATGAATCTCAATTTTGGGGGATATGGGTGAGGGGGTGGTCGCAAAGAGTGTTGTATGTCTACATACAAGCACCAAATGACAGCAGAAATGTTCAGTATAAGATCAAGGGTGAGAGAATTTGAAACATGACATCTGTCTTGCAAATCCAAATTATACATAGGTTCCGCAAAATGACTTCAGAATTAAATTCAAAGATCATATCATCCTCACAAGTTCCAAACAATATCCTTTTCTGAAGGTTCCAAATATACCCAGTCGTTAAATGATTAAACAAACTAAAACAAATAAAAATCTTGAAAACAAATTAACTTACAGGAGTGCTCTGTCCTCACGGACATTGTTGTCCACTTGAATGATTTTTGATCCAGCTAACAATTGCATCACCATTCCAGAAGTCACAATTGGAGTAATTCCAAGTTCCATGACTGTACCACGGTTCGAGGCAAGAATGACACGCATCCAGTAAAAAGGATCCGCGCCTGTTGTAGAGTGTATGCCATAAAGAGGGAGCTGACTGCAAACCAAAAAGATACCAAGAGCAATTACAGTATAGATGACCTTCTCTTTGAATTGAACCTTCCTGTCAGCACTCTGAACTTCTGGTAGGAATGAGAGAAATGGTTTCACAAGGTGCAGCACTCTAAATCCTCCTCCTCCACCCATTGTTCAATATAAACAGAACTGTCTCTGTTCAAACCACAAAAAACGAAGACAGGAACTATTAGAAAAATGACAAGGAAGATAAAGTGCTTCAACTATACAACAAAAAGTACAACCATACCAGGATCTTGTAAAATTTTAAGATGCATAGCCTGGTATTAAAATTCTCAAGCTAGATTTTAGAGCAAAATTTCAATAAATAAAAGTTGCTACCATTCATTCAGATTTACTGAAGCATATCAATTAAACCGTTAATTTCCTTACTGAGAGCACATAGGATACAAAACAGGAATATATACCTAAGCATATAAATTGAGCTGATAACAGTAAACAAAATGAGATTGGTTCTTCTTCTCCACCCCATACTCACTCAATTTCGCGGACTAAAACATGGAAACCATATACATCAATCAATCCACAGATTCCTGCTAAACTCTGTTCTTCATGTGCCACTTCAAATATTTTTGCATGGTCTATTAGTGACCATCACATAAATAATAAATCCATTACTCAGACTGTCCATCAAGTCATATCTTTTATCTAGATATCATGAAAATGTAACGAAAATATACAAAGATATTTTTCAGATCTAGATCATTTTACAATGACATTTCAAAACACAATTTAACTGCCAAAAACGCTTCGGAATTCAGATGAATACGCATAGAAATAAACAGACAGATATAATCATCAAATCAGACACAGAACAGATCCTGAGATAAATAAACTCATCAGATATATGGATTCTAACTACACGATTCAGATCTCAGCTCGATAAAACATTTTCAACTACACACCGTTTTTCGACATCTAGATCTCTTCTTCCGGTACATAGATGGCCTAATTATCCTCATACACAAACAAAATAAAAAAAAATTCATTTCTGTGTAAATCTCAATTACGAGAAAAATACATTCAGAAGAGATCGGAGGGACTCACAGAGGTAGCGATGATCTGGTGATATCCGTGGACTGTTATCCGCTCGATTTCTCCGTCGAGCTATCCTTCTATTTGTAGGGTTTTGACCATGAGAGATGGTGAGAGAAGGAGCGGATCTGACGGATTTATGTGCAAGCGTCACCGGTTCACAGAGATGGAGAACGCGTGACGCCAAGTGGATATTAACATTAATTATTATTAAAATAAATAAATAAATAAATATCTTCACTTTGTCTTTGCGACAAAAATTGGAAAATGGTGATGAAATCGTGGCAGTAGTTTTCTTTGGAGCCACGAAGCGTAGCCAATGGGATTGGCACACGTGGATAATGCAACGGATTTAGTGGTCACTGGGTTTGTAACAGTGGCCAATATAGAAAACGTGACAAAGTAATGGAACAAGTCAAACCCATTTTTGGAAAATGAGAAATAGCAAACTTTAGGACCAATTTAATTTAAAAATTTTAAATAAAAATACAATAATTATAATATTATTAAAGTAAGAATAATAACTTGAAAAGACAAGAAAAAGGGCAATGAAAAAAGGAAGATGAAAAAAATGATTTAATAGTAAGCAAAGATATAAGAGCGTCATCACAATTTGTTGATAGTTTTATCAAATATTAATTATTAGTGCATCCTCAATTGATAATAAAACATAC
>JAOTQR010000045.1:15188906-15206104 GCA_025774065.1 Solanum ossicruentum | reverse complement strand
CACAGTTGAGAGAGCTTTTAGCCCGAGGACGTAGGCACCACTTGCCGAACCTCGTAAATCATTTGTGTTCCTTTTTCCTTTATTTTTCTCTACACTTAGTAATCTTGAGTCTCCTTTGGCAGTCAAAGCAGTCATTTGAGGATGCATCTATAGAACGAACACACGTGTTATTGCTCCTAAAGGACATGCCTTTGTGTTTTGGGCAGCATGTTTAACTTCGATGCCATTATTGTTGTGTGCTCCCGATGAAATGAATCTGATCAAGCATTGACATTTTATTGTGTTTTAGATTAGGTCTAAGTTTATATGGTTGCTTTGAGCAAACTTTCTTGTGATTGCTTGCCATGAGCATTTCCATAAAAGGTGAACACAGTGAATGGTCTCCTTTCTAAGTTGAGTGTCTGTGCTGTGACTTTAAACAATTTGTCTATAGCTTGATTGCAATGAAGAGATTTCAGATCCATTAAATAATGAGATTTATGTCTTTGTAATATTTATAATATTCAGATCAATTAAATCATGTGATTCATGTCTTTGTAATATTTATAATATTCAGATCCATTAAATCATGTGATTTATGTCTTTGTAGTAGCTATACTTACAAAATAGAATGCCACTATTTCAGAACAAGAGCTTCAGCATAAAGATACAGAAATGATAGGATCTTCCATTTAAAAATTCTCTTGAGCGAATAGCACTTTCATAGCCATTCCACTGCAAAACAAGGGAAAATGGTTCCCTTTCTTGCACCAATCTCTCAGTGTCTATCCATATTTATCATCTCTTAGCTTTGTTTCTCTGGCATTTGATATTATAATGCTTTGAGCTGAAAGGGATCTAACTTCTGAAATTATTTATATGCGGCATGTGTTCTTTTCTAGTTGAATAATGTCGCATGATGACATTTACAATTTGATTTCAAGTAATTAAGCTTGATTGGGTATTGTTGCTGACATGCTGGTTCCATGACATCACAGGGCCTACCGTGCATTTTATATCTTAAACTGGATTTACCGCTATCTGACAGAGCAGCACTTCACTAGATGGATTTGTAAGTTTTTGGAAGTACAATCAGTACTGTTTGCAATTATTTGCAGCGGTTCTTTGAAGTTGATTTTTTTAAATTTTTTTTAAAATTTATTTATTTATTTTTTTGTAGCTTGCATCTCTGGTCTTGTCCAGACAGCCCTTTATGCAGATTTCTTTTATTATTACTTCATCAGGTAACAATTTGTTTAAGATTCTTGAAGTCGCTCCTCTTTGATGAGATAAACAAGCTGCTAATAAATCTTTTTGCAGCTGGAAAAATAATGCCAAGCTTCAACTGCCAGCATGAGGCAAAGATGTATGATTAACAGTTTTTAACACCTAACCGGAATCTGGTTTCATGCTGTGGCTTGTGGACATAATTTTTGCATACTACTACTCTTTAGACGTGAGATCAAACATGGAGTTTGGCCGAGGGTTAAGTATTTCACTGAGCTCCTCTTACATTGTTAGATTCAGATACAGTACCCTTGTTAATATGGCGGAAATGTGTTAATTTGAGAATGTTGTCTTGCATTCCTGTCAAATGTGATTCGAACTTTCAAAGATATAGAAGTATATGAGTAATCAATTATTTTCTTCGCACATATAATGGTTTTCAGATGTCTCTGTATCTTCTTCCTTTTTGAGTTGTCTTTTGTCTTCGTGCTTTACAAATGTTGGACAATTTTAATATTCGATTAGCCTGGAAAAGTTTTTTATTTCATGCACACAGAACAATACTTTTCAGCCAACCCTGTAATTGGTAAGCTGCCTATATTTCCTTGGAGATCCGAGATAGATTTGTTGAATACAATACCACCGATACTTTGGGATAGACGTGTAAGTATCTCTAAACTTGGAGATATTTAAAATACCAACAATGGATATAGAAAGATACAAGAGTCACTAACGCCATTTTAGTTGTCAATATTAAAAACTGCTTGCAATCACATTCCCAGATATTACATTTTCTGTATGTCACGCTACCTTTCATCCACATTGTCGACTGGGTTTTGCTCTAAATGCATAGTTCTGGTCCATCAATGCATGACACAAAATTGGAAACTAGTGTACATAAGCAGCAGAGGATGGGCAAGGCATAATCAGTAAATCTTCAAAATCAAATGAACTTCTTAAGAACTTTAAAATACAGGAGCTCTTTAGCGTCCCTGTAGTAATACTTAACCTGATCATAACTAAAATTCGAACCACTGGCTGATACATCCAACAATGGAGGAGTCAAAACTTCACATGCCGTCACATCCAGAAAGCTTTATTATTATTTCCATATTTTTTCGGCTGAAAGGATTATTATCACTGCGATAATATCTAATCAGCATGGAGGGAAAGATGAACACTCCTACAGTCTGCATCTTTGGTTGAATCACAACATTACAGTACAAGAAGAAAGACATATGAGAAAAGAATCTCTTTTTTTCCCTTCTCAGAGAGGAGCCGGTAACCAGTCGAGCATTTCACCAGCAAACATGGGAACAATATCTCCTGATGTATAAGAATAGGACTCGGGTACCTTCCAGGGCGTCTTGCTCAACTTAATCTTTGAGTTGTTCCGAGGAAGCCCATAAAAGTCTGGTCCATTGAAGCTAGTAAATGCTTCGAGCTTATCGAGAGCATTTTCCTGAAGTGCAAACAACCAAATTTATGTAATTGACTTGTAGAAATAGCTACAAAACTAAGAAATCTATCTGAAGTAGTTAGAAACATTACAACATGGAATGAGTTAACATACAATAATATGAGAAACACGGTATACATCTATTGCAATTACCTTTTCAAACACCTTTGCATACACTGACAAGGCTACAGGAGCATTGTAAATACCAGCACATCCACAAGAACATTCTTTTCTTCGTCTATCATGAGGAGCACTGTCAGTCCCAAGAAAAAATCTTTTACTTCCACTTGTTACAGCTGACACAAGAGCCTTCCCTGTGTTATTCAAAGCAAACTTGCTTCCATTAAAATATATACCAACAAAAGAAAAGAGCAAAGTGCAGGAAGATAGGACAAGCCCAATGCAGTAGATCTAGTAACTATGTGAGTAATGAATCTATCAATGAAGATGAGTTTTTTCAAGCACTTGGTCACACTATTATTTTCAAAAGTATTTGTGCAAGTGACCAAAGTACTTCTCCAAGTCTCATTAATCATGCCTCCCCCCAACCAATGGCAAATTTTTTCATTAAAGGTACGGAAGCACGTTGTTTCAGCAAGAACATTAAGCACCTTGTTTCAGCGAGAACATTCAGGTCATACATTTCATTTATTTTTTAGTACATCAGAGCAGTGTGTGCATCAAATGCTCAACAAGTTTACATGTCCAGGAAAACAAAAGGCAATGGATGTAATCAGCAAATCAAAGAGAGCCTGATCAAGTAGTGATGAGTCATGCATATTTAGCATTAAGACAAAAACCTTCATAGTTCTTACAAAAAGGAAAAAGAATTTCAGATAGAATAAACTTTCAACAAACTAGTATACACTAAAAAGAGGGTCAGGCAAATATAGTTTATACCTAACTTCCAAAATTCTAAGATAGATGGCTCAATAGGCATTTAATAATCCAATTCTCCTTTGTTATGGTGACAGTGTATCTTAGATTAATCCACAAAACAAGATCAAAATGTCATGTTCCAAAAAGATTATAGGCTTTTAGATAAACAAATTTTAAGCAAGGGCAGATTAGTTTTCACAAATAGTGTTTTGGACTCACTTCCCACTTACACAATGTCTTTATTCCCCATTCATACATCTCTGGCCAATAAACTTGATAAGATTTGTTGAATCTCATATGAAAACAGAGACAAGAAAGTTTTTTATCATGCTTACTGGGAAACTGTCCAGAAAGATGAAAATTGGGAGGCCTTGGAGTAAGGAATTTGAAAGCGCACACACGATGATAGCCTCTTAAACAAATGGTTATGGAGACTCACATATTATGAGAATGTACCACGGAAAAGGTCATAGAGACAAAAAATGGTAAGCAAAACCTGTGGATAACAAAGGTTACTAACTCTTCGTATGGTTTCTCTGTCGGGAAAAGCATAAGGACTTTCTATTAATGAATTCATAGGAAAAACATGTTTCAAGTTGGGAAGTGGAGAAAAATTAGCTTTTGGCATGACTCGTGGCAAGGCCACACCCCTCTGAAGTGTTCTTTTCACTCTGGCAGCCACCTCTGAACATGGCTTGGGCATCATCTCTTAGAAAGCATTGCAATGGTTGGGTAGTTGAAAGAACCTGCAGTTTTCTTTAACTTGGGACTTACTCCTCATGCACAGACAAGGAGGACAACATTTTTTAGAGGGGAAAAAAAGATGTCTATTTACAGCTAAATCATGCTACACTAGTCAGCTGAAAAGTTTGATTAAGAACTTAAACCAAAACAATGCTCTCTGTTGGGAAATGTGCAATTTCTCTTTTCTCTCTTCCCCCCCCCCCCCCTTATTCTCTCTCTGACATACTCTTCCGATGATTTTTATTGTGTTACGAGAAGAGAACTTTCTTGGTTTCAGGAGATGAGTCAGTCGAGTTTATTGATATTAGCAACAATGAAGATAGATGGTTCACGATAGTAGAGTGAAGCAGTCAATTCACTAGCAGAATGAACATTGATGAGGAGAATCTGCAATAGGCATACGAAATTCTTCAACAAGCTTCACATGGATCAGGTAATGTGTAGAAGATTGGGTAGGAGGATTCAAGTGTATACTTAAAAGAGTTCCAAAATTTCCATGTTACAATCGTTATGTGAGATTGAGTCTTGGTTGGGTGACAAAAAGTCTTGCCATCATAATCCCAGAGGATGGCCACATAGGGGTAGGGGTGACATAGCCGAAAAAATTTTGCAGTCCTTAGAAACACAACCCAAGGTTCAATAAACTTATTCATAATACAAAATCATTCATGGATGTGGCCAAGATCCCACAATGGTAGAATAAAACAGTTAGCTTTGAAGCTGGGGCCAAACAAAGCTGGATTGACCAAGTGGATGACATCGATCATTTTCTCTCTAAATGTTTGGTTATCTCTTCAGTCTTAGACCAGACCCAACAGAGATTCATATATGGTTTATCAAGAGATGGCAAAGCACTGTTGGTTTATCAATAGAGTCTGTTCCTTAACGAACATAAGACAATTCATGCAGGAGCAGAAGTTACCAAACTCAATAAAGCAGCTGGATATTATATTCAAGGAAAAGAAGATGAGGATGTTAGTAAGGAAGCTTCATTTGTAACTCTGATGGTGACTTTTTCAACTGGTGTTTCTTTGCCATCAGAGAATGAAATTATCCAAATATATAACATAGTTTGTTCCTTAACAAAGAGAAGACAATTCATGCAGGAGCAGAAGTTACAAAACTCAATAAAGCAGCTGGATATTCTATTCAAGGAAAAGAGATGAGGATGTGGTAAGGAAGCTTCATCTGTAACTCTGATGGTGACTTTTTCAACTGGTGTTTCTTTGCCATTAGAGAATGAAATTATCCAAATATATAACAAGTTTGGGGATCTGAATATAAAGGACACAAAAGTGTAATCCAGTTCAAACACTGCTCAGATTGTCTGCAAGCGTGATTCATATGCTGAAGATACCTTTAGAGAATCAGTAAAGCAAAGTCCTATTGGTGCTGTAAATATTAAGTTCAGTTATCCCTCCTCAAACTCGGAGATTCCACTGTCCTCACTAAAAGCAGGAAAGGGGACATCACAGGTACAAATAATCAAGCAGAAGCTGAAGGGGATGACTAATCATGAAAAAATGCAACGGTAAGATTAATACTGATGGGAAATCAAAGTTGGAGAGAGCAATAAAAGGGTAGCTGGAGAAGGTAAGTACTCTGACATTAACAAACCCATAAGTAACCCTGCATAGTAGGATGTGAAGCTTGTTGCTTCAACTTGATATGTGCTCCTTTTATTGATAGTGTAAGTATATTGCTCGGCTTATGTTGACTAAGATACTGAATGCAGTTCTATTACGTTCATGTTTGACGTAGGAGCATAAAATGCTAGCAATGTACAATTAATTTGCTCAAGTTTCCTATACAGCTGCATTTACTTTGATTTTTTTTAAAAAAGCACTGTTGGGCTGAAAATTACGACTCTCAGTCATAATCAATTCTTATTTGATTTTCCCTTGAGACAAATGAAGCAGTGAGAGTAAAGGCAGAGTGGTTCTGGAAACTAAGAGGCTATTGCCAGATTGGAGGTTGCCCACAATTGGGCGTGGGCGGCAATAGAACATTGTTGGATCAAAGCATTCGATATCCCACTTCATGCCTGGCTATAGAAACTTACATATCATCGGTGAACTGGGTGGAGTTATGTAGGTGTAGATATACAAAGAACAGAATTTAACTCCAATGGGCCAGGATTTGCATAAATGGTAAATCAGGAGAAACGACAGCAAAGTTAAACTCGTAAATCGGGAACCTGAAATCTCACACCATCTCTAGAAGTAAGTCCCTACCACATCAGTACGGTGTTTGTAAGTCGTTCCTTTCATTCTGTGTTTAGACACTTGCAGGGAGCACAAAGAGATACAGAGAACCTCTAATTTTAAACAATCCCTAATTTTCTTTCAAATTACCCATTACTGGAACAATATTAACCAGGAGTAGAGACGAATAGACACATGCAGCATAGTCGGTTAATATGAGCTGTACTCTAGATATTTTCAAGCTTTTGACTGAGAAAGTGTGCATCTGTTGAATTACATCTTTACTTGAGAAAATCTAGAAAAGAAAATTTATGTGAACAACCTAACAAGGTGCTTAAGTATGACAGGACAGAGCAAAAGCTCAAAAATAACCTGAGGAAATTCTAAGATAAGTTATATTCTCATATATAAATTTACCTTACAATCTCAAAAAAGCTATGTTCTCGAACATTAAGGTTGGTAAGAGTTAAAGGACACACTTGAAGGAAAATATAGAAAGAACGAATTAACCTTGTTCGTTAAAAAGCAAAAGTGTAATTCCTCGACTTATCCAAAACCGTCTAAATTGGAACAAGGAAATCAACCTCTTCATTTCAGTTGAGTTGAACCAAACAAGGGGAGGTTAATGGTAAATACTTTATGCAGGAGAAAAAGAATGAACGAGTTCTTGTCCCCTTAGTTGAACTAAACAAGGTCTGCAAGACATTGTACTATTGCAGTCACTACAGGTGGTTAACCAAAGAATCCTAGTTGGTTATTCAAAATATTGTTCTTGAAACCGAAAAAGAACATCAAGCCTAGAAGAAAGAATTTAAGAATCAATATGAAAGAATAAAGGATATTACTGTGGATCTCTCTTTTGAGCACTGGAAGGCAGTAATTGTGTGGTTGCAAGCCCCCTTGAAAGAGAGAATTCCTGTTCAAAACAAGATGTTGTGGGGTGACAGTCGCCGCAACAAATCCTTTAAAGAATGATAGAAAGGTTAAATTAGCATTTGAAAATGGAAGGTCAATAAAGTTCAAAAGGGTGGATAAAGTAGAAAAGATTACCTTCAGCGCACGACTCAACAAACTTTACAGCATCCATGGTGGTAACATGCTCCATCACGACCTTCAATCGTGGAAATTTCAGCACCAAAGGCCTTAGAACCGTTTCAATGAATACCTTTTCTCGATCAAACATGTCAACCTCAGGATCGGTAACCTCTCCATGAACCTGCAGTCAAATGTAATACATAAAAATCTTATAAATGAAGTTTTTCAAGCAAAATGACCAAAAAATAAAAACACAAGATTTGTCAGAACATTTGGATGAAGAAAAAGACACGAATAGGGTGGGTCATAACCGTTAAAATGCTGAATCTTTGTTATAGCAACCCAAGATAAACTGAAACTAGAAAAGTGACTTGCATAGGCAAAGAAATGATAAAAGAAGGTTCAAGGAACAAAGATCAACATTTCTATTTGAAATCAAATGTAAAAATAATCTTAAAAATCAGTGCACTAGAATATGTTGATAAGAGACTTGATGAGATCAATTCTAGCAGCCTCCAGTATCCAATAAGAAGAGCATACGAAAATTAAAAACAATCAAGTGACTGATCTATTATGAAATGGTAGTCCCAACTTAAACTGATAACAATAACAGCTGTCAATGGGCTCATACATTCTCTGGGTCGGATGAGAGGCTGACATATTGCCCCTCTTACTCTGTAACTTTTTCGGTGATATATATGAATCACCAACACCATACAGCAGAATTAACCAACAAAAATAGAATAATAATAGCTGTCATTGTAAATCTCAATGATGAACAAATATTACCATGAGAATGTTGAAGATAATAAATCTGTATTAACACCTTAAATAGGGTGAAAAGTAACCAACAACTTAAGATTGTATCTTAATTCCTTTTTAAGTTTCAACTGACCAATGCAAAGACAAAACTATGCACAGTGAAAAGTTCAATTTACATGGCAAAATTTGAACATGTAAGTGAGTTTGATGCGGACTTGTGCAGTAAGCATGCTTTTTGCACCGTATCTTGTATGCAGCAAGTGACACAATCTTTTGCATCTCCATTGAATACTTCTAGTGATTTTCCGCATAATGAAATTTTCTTCTATTGATATATTATCTTTTTATTCCACTTGTGTACAATATGGCGAAAATATCAGTACCGAGTGCCCTATTCTTGAGTGCATCAAGCTTTTGTCTTTTCTGTCAAAAGGCGAAGTGCTTTTAACCTTAAATTGTTAAACCTAAAGCTAGCACAAACATAAAGAGACAAGTTTAAAAGTGCAGCTTTCTACAATGATACAAAGCAATTTGGGGTTGGTAAGGTTAGCATGTAATTAGAGCTTATGAAATGTTCTAGTGGAATAGAAAGAAATGCTTAGCACCATGTTTAGCATCAAGTTACCAGTAGAGGCATATTGTGCTCAACCATTTCTTGTAGAACTGGTAAACACTTCCCGAAGAGATCGGTCACTCCATCTTGAGAATTTGTCGTGGCACCAGCTGGGTACAACTTCACACCAAATACAACCTGGCTCTCTCCTGTGTTACTAGTCTCATTATATTAGAGATAGTGGACAAAAAATAGATAAAGCGCAACAAAAAAAAAAGGAAAATACTTAAATGATTTTATGGGGAAAAGTACAAACATGAGTCATTCACATTGGAAAAAACTGCACCCAGATGGCAATACGTAATCAGTTGAACTTAAGTACTATAAATTTGACATGTTTAAATTTCCTCACAAGTCACAAGAGAGTACAGCCTGGCTTTATAAAGGACAAGAGACTCGTAATACTGACTTCAAATTTCAAGGATTATGATTGGATGTGAAAGTAGACATATAATAAAAAGACCCAAAAGAAAAGGTTGGCATAACAGAGAATCTAGCCTTCAGTTTTAATGTCTCGAGAAGACATTGGAAATTACACTTCACTGAACCTTAGGTGCAATTTTTTAAATTTTTTTAATCTTTTACAAATATCTAGAAAGCCAAAAGTAAAGGATTCTAGAAGCAAAGAAACAGGGTAAGTCTGGCTCCTGATTAAATTTGAAGCGAACTATAAGGTCTTACGATCGAATTTTAAACTAAATTTCCCCGACCCCCTAGAGTCATTTATAAAACAAACTAAATAGGATGCTAGAAGCAGGGCTGCAGAAATAATAGCTTTTGATTAACCATAGATATAAATTGCCACAATAGCAAACGACATCATTAGCTTTAAGATGAGATTTTAACAAAGAATTACAATGTCTCTTAAAAGTTCAATTCTACTCAAAAGTTTCACCAAATTGGCTTTCTAGTGTTGCCTTTCCTGTCACAATCTTGTTGATGCTTATATACAACCGGTATCATTCACTGCAATATATTTTTTGTTTCCTAAGGTATATGATAGAAGAATGTCATACACACTGTGTACGCAGTCACAATATAGAAGAATAACATCTAATATTATTTTAAACAAAAGATATTTCCAGATCAGAAGTATATCAAACTTACTTGCTAGTTTTATTTCCATAGGACTGGTTGTATCAGTCAAATAAAGTGTCATGAGAGGATTGAAATCACTATGAGCAGGCAAAGATTTCAATATCGCCTCCCGATATTCTACAGCAGCAGCAGTGGTAGTGATAGGAGGCTTCAAATTTGGCATGACTATTGCCCTCCCAAAGTGATGTGCGCTTTATCAAATAATGCAACACAAACAACTCAAAATCTAGAGAAACCAAACTTACAAAGTGGGACAAGTAAAATAGAAACTAAACATAAAGTATAAACTGAATCACAATCAGCTACTCAATGTTGATTGGTGTCCCACACCACCAGATGAAGTATTTAAGTAAAAACCTGTGAGGGACAACTGCCTTTAGAACGTCACCATCACGGAGATGAAGATGCCAATCATCAGGTCGTGTGATTGAGAGCTCCATTTTTGCACTGTAGGCTTTTAACGAGCTTTTCCGTCCAAAACTAGCAGCTGATATATGTGAAATCTGAATAACAATGATATGATTTGATTAAAGACGTCTGATTTTTCAACTCAAATTTGGAATCTCTTAATAGAGCCCCCAGAGATCCGGAAAATTAAAGTTACTGATTATAGAGCTGATAGGTTCATAAATTCTTATGCACTACTCTGGGCCAAGGGAGGTTATATATCTTGTATCTAGCACATTTAGTCATCAGAGCAAGGCAAGTGTTTCTCCACAAAGACAACTGTGTTGCTTGGTTCAAAATCGTAGACAGGTGCATATCGGTTACTCCAAAATAGTGTATTTAGGTGAATGACACTTTTGGAGAGTCCGAGCAACATCTTATAAAAACTAACTCTACGAATAAACAGAATAAAATAAAATATGAAGCTGCAAACTCCCTTTCTAAGAGTGTTATTACATACATTGCAGGGGGAGAATAAGGCCCTCATCGCTCTAGAATCTGGGACAACTGCTCCTTTGGAAGCCAGCATTCTTAACTGTTGAATTAACGGGGGGAGAAAAGAGAGGAATTTAAGGAAGAGGATACTGATACTAAGTATAATATTTTGATACAAGAAATTTATTTCTACAAAAAAGGGGAATTTGGTGCCACTGCGAACATAGAAATCATGGGGTTATCTTTTTCCTTTTTGTGAGATTAACTACGTATTTTATTTTTGATTATAATGGTGAGGATGTTTTTATTTAATTTGATTTGGGTCATATTAAATAAGTAATGATAATTTTGAGTAGATAGGGACTTTTCGACAATATAAGGGGGATGGATGACAAACTTAAATAACCGCAAAAATAATGAAGGGTAAATTTAATTATTAAATAAAAATTGAGAGGTAATTTTGGAAATAATGTAAATGTACTTGTGCAATTTTAAAAACTAATAGTGAATTCGAAAAACAAAGAATAAGCAGATTTTCAAATTTGAAATGAAATTCACGTAAAGTGAAAAAAGATGCATTAGATATATCAGGAAATCATATATAGATTCAAATTTTAGCAATAAGAAGCAGCTCGAAAGACAACAAACAAAATGTAAATCCATAAAACACATAGGGGTAATAGGAGAACTCCATCACCAAGCACGAAAGAGCAAAGATAGGTGGAGGAAAATAACCTTGAATTAAATGCTTAGTCGATTCTCTTTTTCAGCTTTGAAGTGTATTTGACAGCGACAGAGATGGAGCTAAGAAACAGACGATTGGCTTTTTGGGGGTGGGGCCCACAGGATACAACAGACGAAGGGAAGAAATGGCTTCCTTTGATTCCTTCGCTATGGCCAGCGACGAATCTACGGCAACGGCGGCAAGCTCTTCGTTCCACGCCGGCGACTACTCCGCCGTTTACACGCTTCCTTATGAGGAAGTTACAGTAGATCACGTTAATTATAGAAAAAAGGCAAGCGACAGAGTACATGTATATTTATTAAATTGTATATGTATATTTATTAAATAATTGTATATATATAATTAATATATATATATATATATATTTGTTTATCTAGAGAGATCGAGAGAGGGGGAGAAGCGAGCAATAAAAAATAGAAAGTAGAGAGATATAAATTATATATATATATCAAATTAAATTATGTATCTGTCAAATAATTGTGAATATACAATTGGTATATATATTTATACATTTGAGAGATTGCAAAGAGAGATAAGATAGATGAGAGGGATGAAGAAATGAGAGTAAAAATAGCAACAAAATCATAACCATAGGTATAAATTATAATTAGTTTAGATTATAATGATATATGTAAATATATACTTTACTCATCTCATGTATGTGCATGTAGTACACGCATTAGCCACATAAAATTTCATATCGTATTTTAATGAAACGTCATAATGATTAACTTTAATGCCATATAAGTCAGTCAGTGATTAACGTGACTTAAAATACTATATTTTAGTAATTTTAAGAGTTCAGTTGTCAAAATCATAAGTACAAAAGTTCACCTTACAAATCAAGTCAAATATAAGGGTCTCTTACGACATTCTACCAATTATTTATATTTAAATTTGAAAATTTATGTTTGATTATAATTCTCTCATTATATAAGAAGCAGTTGAAGGTAAAACAGACATGTCTTTGATGATGCGCCTACTTTAGTAAAGGCATTTTCGTAACAATTTTAAAAAATTTAATTCATTATTTTACTTTTATTTAATTAGTTATATACTTTTATTAAGTTATACGACTCACTTTAGCTATGACTTTTAATTTTAAATTCATATCCTCACATGATAGCCTTATTAATGACTCATTAAGAAGTCAACAATCAGCGATAAAAAATATTTAATTGTGGATATCTCAATACACTTCTTCATATTAGAAAAAAATTTAAATAATTACTTTTTCCTATTTTACTATAATTGATGTACAATTTTTTTTTAAAAGTTATAGGACTCGTTTTAAGTATAATTTTTAGTTTGAATTCATATACTTCAATTATAGCTTTGTTATTTTGAGTGTCACTAATATTTGTGTATATTTTATAACTATTTTGAGTAAAAAATTAGCGATAAACGACGAAAGTATTTTTAATTAAAGATATTTTAATGAACTTTTTTCACATTAGATTTATATCGAAAATGAAGATAATTTACTTCTACACAAATATATATATATGTATATAAATTTAAAATTATTTTATCATTAAATTCAAAATTGATCAATATTAATAGCTGCACTTAACGAGATAATAATTTATAATAACTATTCCGCATAATCTTGATAACTACCGTTGTTACATAAACTCGAGTAAAGAAGTAATGTTAAATTATTAGCAAATGATACTTGCTTAATTATTTGTCCCTCTTTATCCAAGAATTGAATCATGGTGGACTAGAAATCGAACTTTCTAATTTCACCCAAAAAAGCTTATATATATATGTAGTATATAGCTGTCACTGAGAGTCGTGAGCACGCAATAATACTCCTCAAAAGCACAAACCAACTCAAAGTTTCCCCCTTTCCTATATAAAACTCTGTGCATCAACACACAGTTGTCAATAATTGACTCCTGAGATCGGTCCAGGTGTTCTTGGACACTCTTGTTACAATGGGTTGCGCCGGATCCTCTCGTTCCAAAGGAGATGGTAATTTTCCTGATTTCTTCTTGTTCTTAGTGGGAGTATTTTCTGCGTCGAGTTTTAGTGACACCCATTTGGTTTCTTGATGTATGAAGTGAGTTTCTCAGTTGTTTGAAGTTGATTTACTTTCTTTCTAGGTGAAATTATTGTTTTCTTCAACTTCTAGAGATGTCCATTTGATTTCCTGATGTATGAAGTGAGTTTATTCGGTGTTCTCTTTGTATTTGAAGTTGATTGCTTTCTTTTTTGGTGAAATTAGTGTTTTCTTCAAATTTAGAGATACCCATTTGGTTTCCAGGCATAAAATGCGAGTCATTGTGTAATTCCACTTTCCGTGAGTTCAAAGATTGCGCTTGTTTTGGAAGTTGATTGCGTTCTTCTCATTACTGGTGAAATTGACCATTCTAGCAATTTTTGGATATACTGATATATGGCTATGTATGCGTATGATCTTGCCTTTCAATTGGTTATACTGATGTATGGCTGTTTGACTGTTTAATTGGTGCTCAAGTAAAGAGATATTTTATAATGGATAATTAGTGATGAATTAGGTATTGGGTAGGTATTAGTACTATTTATGTAATTGTAAGTTCCGTTTATTAAATAATGTGGCTGTTTGATGCTAATGGGTAGGTTATAGTTATGTGGGGATGATGATGTGTTGCTTATTTGACTTAAAATATGAATGTGACAATGAAGAGGTGGAGAAACTATTGTGATAAAATTGCTGTCCAATTTCTGTAACTGTTCTTTGTTTTTCTTTTAAATTTGATAAAGAGACATCACCACTCTTTTAAAAAGAGAAACCACTATTCCTTATTACTGACATTAGTCCAACATTTTGTCTTGACTTATTCATATTTCAACTTTGAAGTTGTATCTAAAGAAGATTTAACTGAAAGACGAGCTAGGTGCAAAAGAATTTGGATAAATGAAGTGTGTTATCTGAAAGTCAAGAAATACCCTCAAAGCAATAATTAGATACTTGTCAGACTTATCGACAAAAATGCAAAAATAAATCTAAATGCACTGGCAATAGGTTGGCCAAGTACATTCTTCTGCTGCTTAAATAGATGTACTCAATGAAATTGAAAGGTATATTGTCTAATGAAGAATCATGTAATGATAAGTGTAAAATGTTAGGCAACTGTGAAGTAATGCTTAATCCACAGAAAATTTTACTCGAATAAGATAGATATGTAATGAGAATGACAGAACTAGGAATCAAGGAGCAGAAAGAAAGGACTGAAACAACAAGGTTTGATAGTGTTGATGGAAAAAACCCATGTTTGATGAAGAATGTGTATTGGATCAAGTCAATGTTGATAAATTAAATATTCTAGCCCGTAAAAGAAAGATGGTAGATCACATTGAAGTTTTTGTCAAAATCTGAAGTACTTTCATCATTAAATTTGTTAGGTTTGATCTTCAATTCCTAATTATCAAAGTTCACTCACGTTAGTCGACTGTTTGGTTCTTTTCTCTGAAAGTGATTTACTCAAATAATCAGATCAGATAAAATTTTGTCTTAATACACCAAATATGGAAATGCACTATGAAGAACTTTTTTTCTCTTCCAAACTTTGTATGGTTTACCTTTTTGTCTGAATTGATCCTTTTTTTCCAATGGTATGAAAAGGTACACTGCTGGCTGTTGCTCATTTTATTGAAGATTGAGTAAATGAACTTATGGTAAATATTTAGCCTTTGTTTGTATGATTTGAATTGTGTTTGCTTTGCATTTTGGTGTATTTTCCAATTCAATACCTGTTAGTTTCTATGTCGGCGTTGCTTCACTTCTTTATTAATCCACTAGTCAGGACTTTTGGTTTTGTTTGCAGACTTGCAATTTAGTTCTGTTTGTTTTCCTTGATAATTATGCTTGCTTAATCTTTTATTGGAAGTTCTAGGCATTTCAAGTTGTCTCATGGTTTCCTATTTTGCTATAGTGATTTTCTATTTTCTCATTACCTCTTTAGACTGTTTTTTGGGCATGTGCTCTACTATTCTTTCCTATTCAATGATATAAACTTTCTATTGACTCGGAACCAATTTCCCCTTTATGAAATGATCTAGTCTCTGTTTCTTTTCCTCTCATACGCGACTTTCTTTTCCCTGTTGGTGCTGATGCCCTTCATCTCCTACAGAACATGTGTTTACAGAATGTAATATTGAAGTGCTGATGATTCTTTAGGCGCTACTTCAAATAGATCCATGTTTTGTTCTGTATCTGATTGAATGTTGTGTCATTTGTCTCTTTGCAGTAGCATTCTAGGAAAGTTATATTCCTAAAAAGATAGTCTAGGTCAGTGTTAGGTCACTGGTGATGTTACGTTTTAGAGGCATCTGTTCTCAGATATTTGTCTTTGTCCTTTGCATGTTGGCTAATTTAATTTAAAGCATGAGAAAATACTGATCTATGTCCTGAAATGTGGTAAGGAACTTTGAAAAGGAAAAGAGAGGTGCTAAAACTTTAGTTCTAAAGTGAGGATTCTGATTTTAAAGGAGGGTCAGTGCATGATTAACAAATTATAGTCTGATTAAACAATCCAAAAATGCGGGACCACCTTACAACCAAAAGCAAATTCTAGTGCCAATTTATGCTTGCCAATATAACTCATTTTTGGTAGCTGTTAGTGAGCGTAATGATTTGGGTCCACCTTACACCCATTAAGGGGTTTGATGATTAAGAATTCTAGATACTTTGGAATATATATGGGATGGCCAACTGCTACTGCTACTGCTCTGTGGTGTTGCACTCTGGACAATTTGACTTTTATCCTCTCCCCTTGTTACATTGTGGAAAAAATTCTATTTATTTTAGTTTCATCATAAAGGATACAAAAAAAACCTTGTTTTTTTACCTTTTTATCTTCCCCTACTTTTGGACAAAGCAAGTTAAGCTACACAGTAGCCTTTTTCTTCATCTTTGTTCCCGTTTTTTGTCCTTTCTTTGAAAAATCTCCCTCCGAACAGCCAGCTTTGCCACATCATCCTGCAAAGATGGTGTCTCCGTTTATCATGTTCATTATATGAACTGAGTAGTGGGTAGGTGGTCAAAAATGGGAATTTTTCTTGTTGCTTGATTTTGTCAGGAAATTTTCCTTTGGTCATCCAAACTACTTTATGAGGTTGTTTCCTCTATTATCGTCCTACTCCTTCACTCAACATTTTGACCCAAAGAAGCCAGTGGCCGCTTCATTCTTAATGAAATCCATTCGAAAAAAGCATGAAGTTTTTTTTTTCTGTATTTGGTTGGAACTTGTATTGTGTGATTATGTGCTCATAGATATATGCATGTGTACCTAACTGCGGTAGCAAGAAATAGGATAACACTATATGGTTCTAGTGTCTAATTAGGCCAATGTGAAGTAAAGAGGTTGTTATTAGAAGGATCATTCATTTTTAGAGAAATAAACAACAAAATGAATCGAAAATTTATAATAGAAGGCAGATTCTGGATCTGAGGAATATTTAGCAAAAGATTCTGGAACTAACAATTTTTTAGTTCTGGAATTGTACCTGTTGAAAATAATGCCTCAAAAGCTAGAGATTAGTTGTATCTCAAATACAACTTAAAAGTAGGATTAAGTTGAATAA
>JAOTQR010000045.1:15159006-15188806 GCA_025774065.1 Solanum ossicruentum | reverse complement strand
TTATTAGAGATAAACATAGCTAATTTTTCTCTTTTTCTTTAGGCTTTTCAGTTATTATTTATAGGGGAGTCATTATTCAAAAGAAAGAAGAACTTCATATCAAAAAAGCTGTGTTGTTTTTCTCTCCTTTTTCATATCTGTTTCATTCTGACTCCAACAGTACCAGATGAGTGTTCTAATGCAGTTCAGAGCATTAAGTGTGGATGCTATTAAATTTCCCATGACCATGTGATTTTTTTTAATCTTTTAAGAGTTTTCTCCATTCTCCTAGTAGAGATTTCAACCTCAAATCATTATGCTAATACTTGAATGCCGCTCATATTAGAAATAAGTTTCAATTATAAGTATTATACTTCATCTTCATCATGGTCTCCTTCATTTGCAGAAACTGTTAAGAAGATAAGAAAACCAAAGCCATGGAAACACTCAGAACCGATAACAAGAGCACAGCTTGTGCAGATGCGGGAGGAATTCTGGGATACTGCGCCACACTATGGGGGACGAAAAGGTAAATTTCATGATAGCTTTTACTAACTTACACAAGTTCTGGAACCACTGGTTCGATAGGGCTGGACGTGTGATCTGGTTACAGTAATATGGGCCTCTGTGTTTTTATTTGAGCAACTTGTTCGTGGTAGTCTTTTGTTAACTCTAGAATATACATGTGATGATGTCTGACAATATATATGTGAGTTTGGGCAAAGTGGCTTAACAGTAAATTTGGGCAGTGGATTGACAGTATAATGATGTGTAGGAGCTTCTTAAGCGTGGATCAAAAGAATCCTTCTTGATGATAAGTTGCTCTAAGCTTTACTTTAGGAGGGTTTAAACTTTTGAGAATCTTTAGGAGAGTTTGTATCATGCATTAAATTTTTCTGATAACAATCTGGCTCCCAGTAGTTGGTAACTTGGATAACTCTTTCGAAAAAAAAAGGACTTTGAATTTGTGAAAATCAAGCTGAGCATGATATCTTTTAATACGCATGCTATATGTTACTTGAAGTAATGCCCCCTTTTTCGGCTCTTCTCATGACTCGATCATTTGAAAAGTAAATTCCCAATATGCTCCTGATCGATAACAACCTTAATGATCCTTGAGAATGTTTCAGTACTATCTGTTTGGCAAGGTTGCTGCAGGCAGAGATACGTCCATCTCCAGATCTGTTTTGCCTTTGCAGACTGTTAGAAAAAAAAGCTGCATTAGTTTCTTTCAAATAGTTCAACTAAAACAAGGGACATTAGCTAATCAAATACTCCCTCCACCCTGTTTTAGTTTACGATAAGGTTTGGCACAACCCTTAAGAAAAATTTATTAGCAGTATTGTTTGACTGACATATCCCTTATAAATAATTAAACTTTATCTATATTTGTGCCTCTTAATTCTAGAATAATTAGTGCTAAGGGTAAAGTTGGAAAAAGATAATTAATTCTCTCTTGATTATCTAAATTAATAATTATTTTAGGACAACTATTTTTAGTATATGGCAATTAAAATGAGATGGAGTAAGTAATTTTATTACTTTTAATAAAATAATATTTATGACTTCTCAAAAAGAGAAAAGGAGGAACTTCCTTTACAACAACCACCTACCAGTGAAATCCCACTAGTGTAGTTTGGGAAGGATAAGATGTACGCAAATCTCATTACTACCTCATGAAGATAGAGAGGTTTCCGAAAGACTCTCGGCTCAAATGTATCAACCCCAAATAAAAGAAGAAAAAACAGTAGATATGGAATAGTGGCTAAAACAAAGATCAATATTAATTCTACAAGAAAAAACAATAAAAGCAGCAAAATAATCAAAGAGCAATAACAACACAATTATAATGGCATGACTAGTCCTATGACAAACCTTAAAACGTCAGAAAGCAAGACAACATCCTATCTTTACTAGCCTTCTACTCTAGTACTCGACCTTCACTCTTTTCTATCTTAAGGTCACGTCTTTGGTGATATGAAGCTAAGCCATATCCTATCTAATCACCTCTTTCCAATACTTTTTAAATCTATCCCTACCCCTCAACGTAACCCCTAAATTCAACCTCTTGCACCTCCTAATTTGGGCGTCGACACACTTCTTCTGCACATGTCCAAATCATCTCACTATCGCTTCTTTCATCTTGTCTGTCACAAAAGTCACTTACACCTTTTCCTTAATAATCTCATTCTCGATCTTATCATTCCTAGTATATCCACACATCCATCTAAATATCCTCATCTTCGCAATATGCATCTTCTAAACATGTGAGTTCTTGACTAGCCAACACTTCATCCCATATAATAAAGATGGTCTAGCCACCATTCTAATTGAACTTACCTTTTAAGTTTAGGTGGTACTCTCTTATCACACAGTACTCCAGAAGCAAGCCTCCGTTTCATCTATGTTGTCTCAATGCAATGTGTGATATCATTATCGATGTCCCCGTTACTCTGGATGATCGACCCAAGATATTTAAAGTTTTCTCTCTTGGGAATACATTGAGTGCCAAGCCTCACTTCCATACTCGCTTCATCCATCGCAACTCCAAATTTGCACTCCAAGTATTCTGTCTTGGTTCTGCTCAATTTGAACTCTTTGGACTCCAGAGTTGTCTGTCTTTAAAGGAGTGACTTTCTTTAACAAGAAAAATGGGAAGCTAAGGCTAATGTCAACTTTCAAGAGAACCCTTTCTGATTGCACCAATTACAAGGAGCTTTGTATTGAGAAGAAGTTGGGACCGCTCTCTAGTAAACCTCATTGTAATTTATTTTCAGATCTTTATAACTGAGATACCATTCAATGCTTGAACCTAATACTTTCATGTCGCGAATGAATGGGAGATAAATGATTTCTTTTTTCCGGTTGTTATTGTAAAATTTATATATTGAAATGAAGCTATTGGATGTATGTTAAGGTAATAGTATACCTTGTAGTAGGAAGGTCCATTCCCCAACAGTATAGTATATGAAAATCTTTCTCTTACAACATATTATACTCCATTTTCAGAGATCTGGGATGCACTACGTGCTGCTGCAGAAGCAGATGTAAGCCTTGCACAAACAATCGTTGACAGTGCTGGGATAATTGTTCAAGCCCCTGATTTGACTGTCTGCTATGATGAGAGAGGTTTGTAGTACATCGCTCAACACCTGCAACTTCCATTCCTGAAATCTCACTTATGTTAATTCTTCAAATGCAGGTGCCAAGTATGAGTTGCCCAAATATGCTTTGAGTGAACCAACAAATTTGACTGGTGAAATCTGAAAGGCAATATAATCAAGTGTGCATGCTTCATTAAGACTGTAAATGGTGTAAATTTCTCTCACAAGTTATTTCTTCAAACATTCATTTTGTTTTATGCATTATGGTCCCATTTCAATATAAGAAGAATCGTCTTTGCCACAGCAGCAACATGCACCATGGTATTTTTTTGGACATAATGTCTCTAGCTTGAAGAAGCCTTAGTATAACTTCCAATTTCATGAAATACGTTGGGTCTAGAAATGTGCTTTTTTGCTTGTTGGCAGAGCAAATGAGCAAAGCTTGATTGTACACTCTTTGGCTCCTACTCTGTTGTATCCGTGTTAAGGGGATTGGAGTGATGTTATATGCTCCAGATTAAGCATTTAGATGTACTAATGCTGCAGAAATTTGTCAATTTTGAGTCAAGCAATCTACCTGTGTACTTGAGCTGGTCACTTCTTTATCATTAATGAACTCGTAAGTCTACCTAATTCTGGTTCTAATTATCGTATTAAGTACGATTACTTCGTTAAACTGAGTTGGACACATGAGATAGGATATGGGTAGATAATGTAACTTAATAGATTCCATGGATTGTAGCAGTGAGTTTATTACAGTGGATAGTTTTATTCAGCACCTATGCATATACAATAGTACTCAACAAACTGTCTTGTGGATTTTATTAGATTTTACTTTAGATATGTCAAAGGTGGGCTTCATTTCAATCTTGGGCTTTTGTAATAAAGCCCATCATGTGATCAACTTGAAACTCCCTTATCTTATTATGATGATGATCATCGTTTAAGTTTATCAAAGCAAAACACATGATCGTATACGGACAAGCGAACTAGGAATAACAAATTCACGTGTTAGGGTACACTAATCAATGCCTAATCTAAGCTTATACTTAATTAGACATAATATGACTATAATAGTGCATTAATCAAGATTTAGTTTTTTTTCCACCTTTCCGCCAATCAAGTTGATCCAGATGTTACTTTATCATTTTTCAGACTTCCATTAATGTGGCTATCCACTAAGTAGATGATTAATTTGAAGTAAATAAATGTATATATTTTTCTATAAAGCTACACATAGACAATCCCCTAAGTAGGAGACGGCGGCCGCAAAGGTGCATTTTGAGTACTTTTGTTTCAAACCAAAAAACATGATTAACTTTGAGAAATTTCACGTCTTTACTTGAGAGAGTTTTAGTTACATTTACCCATAAAAGCAAAATAGATTTAGGGACTTCTGTTTGGTACGCAAATCAAAGATATTGTCCCTTTGGAACTAGACATCTATTCAGTTCCCAACGTTTTAAAAATGATGTTCTCCACCTCTCACATAAAGGGCACCCAGTGCCTCAAGAAATCATTAACAAAGGTCAATTACTCCTTCCCTTTTATTTTATTTCCTCCATATTGACTTAACGCTCTTCTTAAATATTCTATTTATTAAATATCGAGCATGAAAAAGTTTTAACCATACTTGCATGACTAAACTTGTCATGCTGGTTCTAAATCTGTATATGTATATGTGATTATTTTAGTTAGTTTATGTTAGTCACATCAACTTTCAGAATACATTTTAAATGGGAGATGCTCAAGATGATTTGGAATCCTAGGAACTGGGAGATCAAATACTATTATTTTTCTATATATGGGTCAGATCAAGTCAAATTACTAAATCTTGACTGCCTTGATTTATTAATTAGTATTAATTAAAACTACTTACTATAAAGAGGTGGGCACATTTTATCGTTTGCATGCGTGCGTACGTCTGCATGGATTTGATTTCTCGTTTAATTTTTTCTTCTTTTTTAGGAGATATAAATAAACAATGATCATAAGCTAAGTGAACAGTTATTAATTAAATTTGTGTTTTGTTCTAATACCCAAATTCCACTTGTGGGATTATACTGGGTATGTTGTTGTTGTTCTAATATATCTGGACTTATTATTTTCTTATATATAATAATAAAATAATATATATATCTCACAATGCTTTGGGGCCCCCCAAAAATGTTCTAAAATCTTTCAGTTATTTATGGCTAGCTAGCCTAGCTATATGTGACTCCAAGCTTAGTATATATCCAACTAAATATGAATATCTAATTAATTAATTAGTTGGTAGATCTAATTTAGCACTTATTCATAACACATAACATAATAAAATATAAGAACTAGCTAAGTCCTACAGTCTCCTCACATGGCTAGCTAGATGGATAAACAAAATTCAATAATACAATTAGTTCACTGTTAGTTTAACTTGGCCTAGGTTTTTATTACTCAAAAGACAAGTCACATGTCTAGGATAAACTTTAATTTGTGTAAGCTAGACTCCAGGCCTTTCTATTTAATTAATTATGCAATAATGCAATTTATATATATTTCACCTTTTTCTCAATTCAATTCTTATTTTAGGGGTAAATTAATGATTATGAAATATCAATTGGCTTATAAGAAAAGTATTTATTTAATTGAATCAAAGCTTAATATACAATCAACCCCTTGAACATTTTAGGAGATGCTCAGACTAAATTATATTTTAACTAAACACCTCAATTCCTAATAAAATGTTTCAATAAGATATTTTCAATTCAAATTTTCTAAAATAGTTTTGTTCCTATTTTAATTTGTCCAAGTTAATAAAGTTAACAACTGAAAATATGCCATTTCTTTTTATTATATGCATCAACTTTAAAAAGAAAATGCTCGGGTTTTATGATTGAGGCGAATGTCATATAATTAAAAGGCGATGATTATGTTATTAACATAAATATCTAATAGACGAATAAGAAAGCGTACACACACACCAAAAAAAAATTAATGGAAAGTGTTTAATTAAAACACTTTATCAGGAATTAAAATGTAGAATTTAAAAATGAGTTAGTTTATTTCTGCATCTCCCTGACCAAATCTGCCTATATTAGGGTTACTCATTAACGATTGATCAAATTTGAGGGATTCGCTCGAGGGGGATAATATTAACCACTTGATAGTCCTCTGATGCATCCATTATGGTTATCTCATATCCGCCTTTTTCTTTTCATATGAATTTGCTTGAAATATTCTAATAAGTTTAACGGTCGAACTATGTATCAGGCCTAAGTCAAATTATTTATAGTTTAAGGAGTTATTATACTATAGTCTATAATTATAAAAACCCAATCTAAGCTATAAAGGACAAACATATATACGTGAACTGTAAACTTGAAGAGGTCCAATTAGTGTCATTTTCTTGTACCATTGAAAACTTTTAAAGGGTACCAAAAATCAGTTTCTTATTTGGTCCCCTCCATTGTCAAGTTTTATAAATGAGACTGTGACCTAACTGAAAATAGAAAACGAAGTTACAAGTATTAATGTTTAAGGTTATTTGGTCTGAAACCTTTTGTAATTTTTGTTTTCATCCCAAAAGACGAGATTAATGTTAATTCCATTTGTAGGTACATAAATTTCCCTACATATATAGTAGCTAAGGCGGATTACCAAAAACCAAAAGTTTATCTTAACAAACCTTAGAAAAATTAATAAAATGGTCAGTAAGTAGTTGAATTACTCAATAATTAGGAGGTGAATAAGTATACTTTAGGTTTATTAAAAGATTTATAGCAGTATATTGACAGAATAACAAAATCATTCATAAAGTTTTTCTTAATTATGAATAGCTCATTTATTTTGAATTTAATTAGCTTTCTTCTTGAAAATACACTAATTATCGTGAAAGACTTTTTTTTTTTTCAAATTGAACATAACTTCACTTTTTGCAATTATTTAACTGATTTGATAAGAGAAGTATTTTAAAATAAAATAATAATTTTCACTTATCGTAGACACTAGCTCATTTTCAGGCATAACTTTCTCGTACTTTTGTTTTTTTTTTCAATATAAGTATCATTTTAACTTTCACTCACTAAAAAAGTAAGATATCGTTTACTTAATTGCCTTAGATATTTCGTAAGAATTGAGCATTTAAAAAAAAAAGTAATTTCTTAATATAAAATTTAGTTTAAAACAATTACTCCCTCCAATTCATATTACTTATTACTTAATCCATGTTCACTTAACACACCTCTTCAAAGAATTTCATAAGAAATATATGATACCAAACAAACCTTATAAATGATGTTTTTGAACTTTAAATTTGATTACCACGCTTTGGCTTAGCTTAAAAGATGACCAAATCTGTTTTTAAATTCTTTTTAGCTTATAAAAAGATTTTCAATTTTTCAAAACAACTTAAAAAAGTTAAAATTTGGTTAAAATAAGTTAAAATCAGCACCCTAACTTTTTATTTTTTAACTTAAAAGTTGTTATAGTTTGTCAAAAAAATTACTTATTTACCCTAAATATTTTTCATATTTCCAAAAATATCTTTAACTAAAGTAATTCTAACTACTTTCTCTTTTCTCATTATTTCTATTCAAATCACAGCCCAGCGATCTTATGCTCTTCGAAACCACCGCCTAGCAGTGCTCTTCTCGTCGTTGCTCTTCTCATTTATTTAAAAAAATCTATTTGTATCAAATCTTCTAATATTGGAATATGAATGTATGTTTATTTGTATATATTGTCCCTCTTTCACTATTTTTTAATAAATAATTTATGATAATAAGAGAAATACGTGAATGATACATAAATATTATTATTCATGAATGCAACTAAAAAATATCTTATATTCTTTATGTGAAATAAGAAGGGACGTGCATGTCATAAGAAAGAATAAGCATTATTGATTGGTTAAATGTTGAAAGTTTTTTGGGAGGGCAAAAGAAGATTAAAATAATTGTTTATATTTTGGCAATTGAATATCTCAATCATGTTTCGATTTCGATCATGACAAAAGAGATATCTTAAAATTTTCATGTGATCTATACAAATTATATATTTTAAAAATTTAAAATAAATTACATATATAAAATTTACTTAAATAATGTTTATATTGATATCAAATTAAAACATATATTTATTTTACTTTATTTTATTTTTTAAAACAAAAAAATCTTAAAGTAATCAGTTTTTATAATGTTAACAACTTGAAGAATATTTTAGATATTTTTAGTTAAAAAAATATTTAACAACAGTGCCAAACCCATCAACAACTTTTTTTCAGCTACAAACTTTTATCCAAACACATAATTGCTTATTTTTCAAATAAATTTCATCACTTTAAAAAGTACTTTACAATCACTTTTTAAAAAATTATCTTTTTCAGCTAAGCCAAACAGACTCTAAATAGATTATTTTCTTATTGACTTATGGCGCACTCCTTAAAGAAAAACACTTATTTAAGGACATAAATTAGATACTACTCTTCATTATTATCTTTTAATTGTTTTCAAATTAGTCTATAAAAAATGTAAAATAGTTAAGAATTTCATTTAATAAAGGATAAATATGAAAAAAAAAATCCGAATATTTTTCTTGAATTTTGAATTCACTTATTTTGATCTAAAAAAAGAGATTGAAAATATTTACTTAATACGAACTAGTGGAAGCATTACTATATACAATTAATTTTCTAAAATGGATAAATAAAATAAAATATTTATTTTTAATATAGTGACATATAAAATGGAACGGAGCAATTACAAATTATAATCTTAAGTTCTTAGGCAGTAATAATTTTAAAATAATACTCCCTCCGTCTCAAAATAATTGAATTTTTGAAGCTTTTTTCAATGTTCAAAATAGTTGAATTGTTCAAAGTTCAAGATGAATATTTGAAACTTTTTTCAAATTTGCCCTTTCATTTATTGAAGTTTTATTATTTTCTAGGAGATAAATTATACTACATATTTATGATTTTACAAAGGGTAATAATGAAAAATATGGTATAAATTTTGTTTTGAATATTTTTCTTAGTATGTGTTTATTACCGTACAAATTTAATTAAAATGAGACAGAAAGAATATATTTTTAGCTGAAAACGATAGTCATAGAGTAGTATTATGCAAGTTCAAACCCTCTTTAAAGGCCCTTCCAATCATACATTGTTCAAACAAGGAGTCAAGAGATTAAAATTTATTACTACTAAAATTTGAGATATTATTCTCAAGTACGAAATTGCAGAGATCCTTTAATTAAAGCATTTCATATTACTACTCATAATTCCCCAAAAATATAACAATTAAAAAATAAAGTAACAAAAAATTACGCATTTGGTCCAAAAATAATAATTGCAAAGATTGCGGAGATACTTCCCCTTTGACACCAATAATGTACTACAACGGAATGTATGTTACATATAGTTTGAATTTTTATTTTCTTCCCTTTTTAAGATTTGAAAATTTTCCTATTTTGTCTCCTGTTTCCTGCACATGAACGTGTCCTGTCTGCTAAATCCACCCTTCACTTATTGGCTGAATTTCAATTTCAAAGTACAAGTATTTCCTTTTGGACATAAGAGAAAAAAAATATATAATTTTAAGCATGTTATTTAAAAAGTTAAAAATTTAAAAAATATTTAAATTTTATTTAATTAAAATATATTAAGATAAATAAATTGATACAAAGAAAATATTCTCTTATAAAATTTAACTAGAAAAATCAATGAGAAAAGGCGGGGGAAGGTTCAAATATATTTTAGATATCCTGTACAAATCTTACTACACGTTTTGAATATAGTTCACAATAATTTGAGCTAATTGAAGAGCTAGTCCAGGAAGTTATAATCCAAGTATATCGAATTATCATGTATAGTGTATTTGTCTGTTTATTTAATTCTTATATATTTAAGTACTTGGTCAAAATTAAATTGCATAAATATAAAATCAAGTTAAAGTATACGTTTATTTATTATGTTTTTATATTTTAAAAAATGGAAAAGCATGAGTCATAATAATTCAGTTGAAGGAGATAAACACGTGGCGTTGAGATTTGGCAGTTCATTGGGTGATCCTGATTTCTAAGACTAATAAGATGCTTTCTATGCAGGTAGACTTTCCAATTTAAATTTGTCGCAATTATTCAATCGAGTTACAATTTTTATCTGCTTTTGATTGATTTCTTTTCCATTATCTTCTTAATTAACATTGTTCAAAGTGAAATCAATTTTTTTTCTCAGTAAAATTAACTACTCTTTAGTTGCATCATGTTAGAATTGTTAAAAAAAAAAGGAATTTGAATTTATTAGTTTTCGCATAACTAATTATTTTGAAAGTTGATTAATTTTACGTTATTGATGAGAGTTTAATTCTTCATCATGTAGATTTCTCTCTCATTTCCTCCCACCCTAATTAAATTAAAAAAGTTTTCACGATTCAGTCTAACTAACTTAATTAAAATTAAATATATAAAAAATGAAGTACTAAAATTAATTTATAATATAATAAAATGAGTCACTTCCAAAAATATTCGAGTGGTACTGGTATCCCCCAGCTAACTAATTTGGGACTGTTGAATTTGTTTCAGATTAATAAGGAATATTTGTTTTTTTTTTGTTTTTTTTGCTTTTTCTTTTTTATCTTTTAATTTAATTTTGTAATTATTTGTAGTTCAAAATACACGACTTATGACAAGGGGGTGTTTTTTCTAAAGTGATGATGTGGCATGTACATAGTGGTGAGATGATGATGTAGCACTTACACGTTAATTTTGAAATATAATTTTAAAACTCTACTTCAAATCTTACCATTTTATCTTATTCCGCCCGACTTTCAATCCCGATTTGGACCCAACTTCCAATTCCAACCTCAATTTGAATTCGATCCTAACCTAAACCAAGACTTGGCCCTTATATCGATCTGAGATTTAAAACTCGATTTCTAACTATGATTAATAGGGGTGGACATGGTACGATGTAATATTATTTTTGAAATTTTGGTATAATAATTTTGGTTTTTGGTATCTAAAAATACGATATCTTACTATACCGAATTAGTTCGGTATGATTTGATATTTCTAATTTTAATTTTGATATTTGATATTTTATAGTACCAAATAATGATATTTGGTACCATTATTATGGATAATTAATAATACAAAAGCTAATCAACGATACATACATGCTACATAAACTGTACATATAGCTCCCTTTACAAGATAAGTAAGGTTCATTCTTTTATAGATGAATTATGAACCTTGGTCTGAATTATGAACTTCTAGAAATTAGGACATCAAAAACTACTGCAACTATTTTGTGGACATAATTGTATGGATTTTGTGGACATAAGATAGTTGAAGTATAAACTTTGTGGACATGAATTGTATAGTTAGTCTTTTTTCCTAATATAAATAAAAAACCCATTGAGCATTTTTATATTTAAAATAATTTAATATATATATACATACATATTATATTTCGATATGGTATATGATATTTCGTTATGTATGTTTTGAATATCAAATGTCATAATAATTATATCACGGTATAAAAAAATTTCGATTGACTGGAGCGAGTTTGATTATAGAGGTTTTAGATTATGGTTAGGCCAAGGTTGAATTAAGAATTGGATTCTAAGTCTACGTTGAATTCTAAATTAAGATCAAATTTGTATCTTGAGTTAGTGTTAGGATCGACAAATCTCGAGGTAGAGGTTGAAGTCCGTGCTAGAGAGAGTGGGGATTGGAGTGAGTACTATTATATCTAACCAAATTATGTCTAAATGTTTTTTCTTAACTAACCAAAAATCTGAATATTTATGAATTATTTTTCTGTTTCTTTTGTTTGTTGGCTAAATAGTAATTATACTTTACTTTCTTTTTTGTGAAAAGTCCCTTTTCCCTCACCAATTTAAGAATAAATAAATAAATATAGGTAAGGAAATTAGTGCATGTGCACCCAAAAGAGTCCTATCAAACGTTCAAATCCCAGTCCAGAGTAAATACCGTACTAGTATCACAACGGTATTTCGAAATCGAAAAATAAAAACGGAACTCTTTTGGCCCCACCTAATAAAAAAACAACCTTTCCTTTTTTTTTCTTCATTTATTACTCGATTTTCCTCAATTATTGAGCTAGCTTTTGATTTTAAAAGTTTTTAATTTTGTTTTACTAGTCTTTCCAAAATTATATTTTTAATAGAAAAATAGTGTACTATAATTTGTTTTTGAAAAGGAAATTGACATTAAGTAGAATAATTTAACATGTATCATTTAATGACGATTTAATATGATTAAGAGAAACAAAGTAAAATATTACAAGTCTTATAACATAAATTACATAAATGCATCTAAAAAGTTATTTATAAAGATCTTGAATTACTTTATCACTATCTTAAGATCTCACTAAAGATATTATTTAGAAAGATCCTTTTATAAATAAAATTTACGTTTAATATGAATACCCTGTATATTAAAATAAAATAACACAATTTTTTTTTATAAGTATATCGAATATAATTGATCAGATCTTTAAAAAAATAAATTTTATCTATCACTTTATAATTTTGTGCAAGGATGTTTGAGAGCTAGGAAAATGGATTGTCGCATTTTATAAACATGTTATATAATATTCAATGAAATCTACCTTTTGGTCTCTAAATAATTTTATAATATCAAAATTATTTTTAAATCTAATTTATGCCGTTTCAATTTGTCAAAATCGGAAAAATACTTTACTAAACCAAGCTGATTTGTTTCCTAATAGTAGTATGCCATGCACCAAAGCATTAAATAGGAGGAATTATTATAAAGAATGTGTAATTTAAAATAAAGTTAAAAAAAGAAATTAAAATAAGGAAATTACCTATTGATAATCTTAAAATTCAAACTTATCCTGTTCTTTTTGTTTCTTTGTGTTTGATAGTGGAGTACTATTGTCGAAGAATCCTATATTTGGAATTTGATTAATTTAAATATGAGTATTATATAATTTTATTTATAATAAAATTTTAATATGATGATAAATAATTTATAATTACAAATAAAATATGAAAAAATATAATTTAAGTTTATTAATAAATATTATTGGTACATCTATTCCTTCATTTTTCTCTTCTTGGATTCTTCTTGATAGGGTTGTTAATGACTTAAATGATGTATTTTTAAAATTAGAATGCTCGAAATTTATTTAATCTACATTTATCTGTATGACAGTCTCAAATTTGAAGATGACACTTTCAATAAATTTTTTTTAAGAATAAAATTAAAAACTCAAAATGATTTTCGAGTATCCTATCACGAATCATCTTCTATGTTAATTGTCACCTTATTCATCAATGTACAAGTAATCAAGTACTATTAACATAAAGGTTCAAAGTTTTTTTCAGTTAGAAGGACGAAAAATAAAGAAACAATCTTCCTACTAGAAAATCTATGCTCTTAACTACTCCAAGTTATTCTTATTTTTTTTAAACAAATAATCAATCAAAGGTGGGGATTCAAATCTATAATTATTTAATTATTAATCAAAATCATAGCAAAAGACTCGAGCAAAGAAAGATGCCCAAAAAAGAGAAGATTTTTCAAATTCCCCATCATTATTTGATGCTAAAAACAAAAACTAAACTCTTTTGCTTTTCTTTTTTCTCTTGCAAAAATGTCCCAAATTCCTCAGCAAAATTTCCAAGATTCTTCACTTTTCTCTCTCTCTTTCTATTAGAGTATACACATTTATACAGTTTTGTTTTTGCTCTGGTAATTGTTTCTCTCTCTAGCCCACCCCCTTATTCTTATAATTTCACAAACACCCATGATTCTCTCTCTTCTGCTGAAAAAAAATAAGCACTACCCATTTCTGCTCTGTTCAGCTCGTAACTGGTTGTCTCAATTTCTGCAAAAACAAATACATATAAACAGAGAGTAAAACAGGGGTTAATGCACATGTTCTACTTCTGGGTGTGTGCGTTTGTGAGGTGAGCGGCAACTTCTATCGTTTTCTTTAAGGAAGCTCTCGTGAAGTTCATGTGAAAGTATGGTAAGATTGAAAAAGAGATCTGAGAAAAAGTAAAGCAAAAAACAAGAGACTTTTTATGATAGCAACGGGTCACTTGCTGCTTAATTAGTTTCCCTCTTGATTCAGGTGAGTGTTAGTGTTCCTCCCAACTTTTGCTTTTTTTGTCAGAATATACGGTGACCCTTTACTTCTAATAAGCTATTTAAAGCTTGAAAAGTTTCGGTTGATTAGTTTTCAAGAAGAAAGGTGGAGTCTTTGTGCTCTAATTGAGATGGGTTTTCGTTTTTCCTTTGTTTTCTTTGTTGGGTAGCAAGCAAAGAATGGCAGCAGGCTATGGGTTTGTGGAGGTTTTGGATTTTTAATGGCTAATGTTTTGTTGTAAGATTTTTCTGCTTTGGAGTTTTAGCCGTTACTGGACGTGAGATTCGTTTGGTGGGAACGTGTATAGTGATTTTTGGAGTTATTTGATGGTTTTGGAAGGTAAATTTGTTTGATTTGGTCATTATTGGTTGGTTTTTGGATTTTAATAGTGAGATAATACACTGATGAATTGGTTGTCATTTTAAGTTGGACTTTCCAGATTGAGAAGATTTGGGACAGATTTGGAGAGAATGATGCATTTGTTGATGTCTAACCATAATTCAAGAATATTTCTGGTTTTGGATCAATTTATGTACTGATCATGACCAGGGCTGTCCGTGACCGGATTCTTAAGGATGCAAATGGAAACATTAGTGATCACTTACGAAATCACATACATTTGACAAATTGTATTCATTTGAAGAACCACATGCATAAGCATAGCCCCATCTTGGCTGATAGGTCTCTTATGAGGGACCTTGTCGTCCTTCAGAGGTCAAGGTCCTTAAGAGATCCTTCTGCAAGTCCACCCTCATGGCAATCTCCTTCAGTTGTTGATGCTCTTCTTAAAAGAAGTGAAAGGGATGCTGTTGTGAGCAATGATAGGCGGTCTGTAGACACAGATCGACCTAGGGATGGTAGAGGTTTATCCGGAAACTCGCCTCTTTTAGCTGGACGATCATCGTCTAGAGTAGCTTCTGCAGAGATTAACAAGCATAATACTGAACGTCTGGCAGGGGCTCCAAGTGACCGAAGTAGCAAGAGTGGAGTTCGAGAACGGAGGAGAGTAAGGAGAGAAGAATCAAGCCATAGGAATCTGGGAACTGACTTCATTGTTGAAAAAGATGAGCGTCCGGATAATGGAAATGATTTAGTCCGCAATCTTGTTTCAGAGAACTCTGAACAAAGGGATAGAATTAGCAATGAAGCAGAGAGTCAGAGGCATGATGATCGAATAAGGACCCTCTCTGAGCAATTAAATGATGTTCCAATTGACAGTGATGGGGTAGCTTCTTCTAACATTCATGCTCGTGGAAGGCATACTCATAATGAGAAAATTGCAGAGCAAATGGAGGCGACAACTCGTGGCAATGGCAGAGCAAAACGGCGTAAGTTTCGAGGGACAAGAAGAACTCGGACTTCTGTTCCTTCAAGAGATGCTCTTGCCCACAATGAAATGTCTGTGGCCTCAAATTCATTAGGTCAAGCTTCAGCACACCAAAAATATCCCGCAGAAGATGGCTATGAAGAGTATGTCAACCAAAATGTAACAAAAGATCCAAGGAATGGGTGCGGAATTCCTTGGAACTGGTCAAGGATTCATCATAGGGGAAAATCATTTCTTGACATGGCAGGTAAGAGTTTATCTTGTGGGTTGTCTGACCCAAGATCAAAAAGAAGTGCTGGTGGTCCAAGGGGGAGGGATGCTGCTGATATGCCAATCATGTCTGAATACTCGAGTTCATCTAGTAAATCTGAAGCAGAGGCGTTGCCCTTACTATTTGATGCTTCAAATTCTCAGGGCAGTTCAGACCATCCTGCTTGGGTTCATGATTATTCGGGGGAGTTGGGTATCTATGCTGACAATTTACTAAAGCAAGAACTTGACTCGGATCTTGCTTCAGAAGCTAGATCAGGTGAGCAACGCAAATTTCGTAGGCATGGCAATAGTAGGCACCAGAGTCTAACACAAAAGTATATGCCAAGAACCTTCCGGGATTTGGTAGGACAGAATTTAGTTGCGCAAGCTCTTTCAAATGCTGCTGTTAAGAGAAAAGTTGGCTTGCTTTATGTTTTCTATGGGCCTCATGGAACAGGAAAGACCTCATGTGCCCGCATTTTTGCAAGGGCATTAAATTGCCAATCCATTGAGCATCCCAAGCCTTGTGGTTTTTGTGATTCTTGCATTGCACATGACATGGGAAGGAGTCGAAATATAAGGGAAATAGGTCCTGTGAGTAATTTTGATTTTGAGAATATGATGGATCTTCTTGATAATATGATTGTCTCCAAACAACCATTCCAGTATAGGGTTTTCATTTTTGATGATTGTGACACGGTGTCTCCTGATTGTTGGAGTGCTATTCTAAAGGTCATTGATAGATCCCCTAGGCGAGTCGTTTTCATCCTTGTATCCTCAAGTCTTGATGTCTTGCCTCATATAATCATATCTAGGTGCCAGAAATTCTTTTTTCCCAAGTTGAAGGATGCAGATATCATCTACACTTTGCAATGGATTGCAGCCAAGGAAGATCTTGAAATCGAAAAGGATGCACTCAAGCTTATTGCATCAAGATCAGATGGATCATTGAGAGATGCAGAGATGACTCTTGAGCAATTGAGTTTGCTTGGCCAGAGAATCTCTGTCCCTCTTGTCCAGGAGCTGGTACAATTTCAAGCATTTTATCTTATAAAAACTCCAGGAAGTTCTTGCTTTGCCGACCATTCATTTATTAAAGTTATCTTATGATCCCACTTGGACTTTATTTGAGTTACAAATTATCATATGAAATTTCTAAATCAAGATTAAAACATTTTGTGTGAGAATTATGTTGTTTTTCTTCTCCCTTTACTCGGTGGAGACTTTACTCAACATGCTTTGATTTATCATAGTGCATCTTTTGTCAAGTGGATGTTGACACTCACAGCATCAGAAGGACATTTTAGTTTTTCATTTTTTCCTTTTACCTAAACTATGCTTTCAGTAAGAGGGTGGCATAGGATTAATTGCTGTTTGATCTCATAATTTTTTACAAAGCTTTAGATAAATGATGTGTTTTCTTGCGCACACATGTATTTGATTATTTCAGTATGAGGAGGTTAGGTGTCTTAGACTAATTAAACTATTATCTTGCACTTCAGGAAGAAGACTAGTCTTCGGTAAGATAATATTATTCTTTGGTTATTAGAGGTTTTAGCATATGGCTACCATATCAGTTTATAATGCTGCCGAAGAAGTACTAGGAATCTATGACATGAACTTAACTGGTTGTCCAACTATATGATAGAAGTCGAGGTGCATATTTTGTGGTCAATGAAGTGGATTGAGAACCATGAGGTGTCAGGTTCAATTCCTGGCGGAGGCAAAAGCAATAGCCATCTGGTGGACAGAGTTACTTGGTATTTGTGCTGGTGGGAGGTAGCAGGTATCGATTAGTCGAAGTGTGTGCAAGCTAGCCCAATACAATGGTTATAAAAGATAAACCTAGCTGCATATTTGAATGTACGTTAAGCTTTCTATAGAACAAAAATTGCCTCTAAAGGACTGGTAATTGCTTTTCGGATAATAACATTGAGATACTTAGAAATGACATTTAGTATGGTTATTCTTTGATGAAGAAGTGGAATATCCTTTATTATAATTATTTTTTCTTGCCTTTATGGATAGTTTTATGGAGAATTACACTAATTAACAGAGAGGGTAGCATTGTTATATCTTCTTCCATACATTGCTTAGTTACTACATTTTGAAATTAGGTATGCAATACAAACTTTTAATAACTTTTGTGACTTGGTTATTACAGGTTGGACTTATATCCGATGAGAAATTAGTGGACTTACTTGACTTGGCATTATCTGCAGACACTGTCAATACAGTGAAACATTTGAGGGATATCATGGAATCTGGTGTTGAACCGTTAGCGTTAATGTCACAACTTGCTACAGTCATAACTGATATACTTGCTGGGAGCTATGACTTCACAAAAGAAAGGCCTCGGAGGAAGTTCTTTCGACGGCAAGCAAGTAAGTGACCCATAATTTGGTTATTCCGTAATAATTGAGTTATTCGTTGGGATTTGGGTACTGTGTAATAGCTCACAATCGCCAGACAATACATATTACATTTCCCTAAATAAGTCTTCTAACTAAAAGTTTAATCAACTTTGCTTGTGAAACAATTTGCAAAGAGAACCTTATATCACATCCTCCAATTTAACTAATTGCCTCTCATTCTCTTTCAATATTCTCACAGGAATTTGAACTATATATGCCATTTTAATCAGATTATTCTTCAAGTTCAACTCTTACTTTCCTCTATTCTTTGGTTGCAGTATCAAAACAAGATATGGAAAAACTGCGTCAAGCTCTGAAAACACTATCTGAAGCTGAAAAGCAGCTGAGAATGTCAAATGACAGACTTACCTGGCTGACAGCTGCATTGCTGCAACTTGCTCCAGATCAGCAGTATATGCTGCCCAATTCCTCAGCAGACACTAGTTTTATTCAAAGTCCCCTAGGCTTGAATAATGCAGGGGAAACAGAGAGACCCAGGAAAAGCAATGTCGAGCATGCTGAAATGCTACACAAAGACAGAGGGTTCCCATCAAAAGGTAGAGTAGAAAACTTTCAAGCTGGATGTTCTAGTGATATTTACTCCGACTCCAGGATGAAAGGGGTTTACATTGGTGGAAAAGGGCATAATGGAGCTGGGGTATCTACTCAAAAAGCATATAGCATCTCTAGTGATAAAAATAGAACAAGCAGTGGCCAGGCTACAGCTAAGTTGCACCGGGATATTGAAGAAATGTGGTTAGAAGTGCTTGAAAATATCAAAATAAATGGCTTAAAAGAGTTTATGTATCGGGAAGGGAAGCTTACCTCAGTCAGCTTTGGAGAAGGTATAATTCATTTAGTCTCATACGAACATCATTAGCTATGTCTTATGGTCATGACTAGTGAAATGTTCTTAATTGTTTTCATTGCTATGTCATTTGGTTATTATTAGAGAATTTTCATACTTATATTCATTTTTAGGCATTTCAACCGCATGTTTAATCAGCAGGTGAAAAGCAGAAGAATTTTGTCTGCCAGATCAGTTTAACACAGAATACTATACTTTAATTTTAAGTATACCAATTAACATTAGCTTAAAAAAGATAATCTTGATTATTTTAAATTATTACGGGCCTGCACTCTTTTAAGGAAAGGTTATGGAATAGATCCAAGAGAAGAGCTTCCTTTATCTTATTCAGGAGCCAATATGTGATTGGGCTTTCTTGGGAAGACCTGTCTGTTCAAGTTTCTTGGATGTAATCGTTTGTTTCCTTGTCAATAGAGATCATGAGCATATATTTCTTTGTTTGTGTGAGGAAGGTGGAATTGACTTGGAACCAAGTAATATGAAGAGGGAACCTTTGAAATTGACTTGGAACCAAGTAACATAAAGAGGGCACCTTTTGACAGGCTTATATTGTTTGAACACTTCATGTAAAAGCCTAGTTGCAGCCAGTAGTAGCCTGGGGCAGACATAAAGTGTGAGTTATAGGTTCATCCAAACGCCAATAGATTTGGCTCAGAACTTATGAGTTTAAAAAATCACTGAATAAGTACAGATAAGTGATTTCGAACCCATTAAATCAAATATGATGTGATAGAACCGCAAACTCGAACCCGTGGATCCGCCTCTGATATAGCAGGCTGCTGATTCCAAGATTGCTATTAATGCTTCAATGCATCAGAAATGTCTAATTTTTAATTCCCTTATTCTTTTGAATCTCCCTCTGTATCTGTTTATCTCTTGGTTACCTGCTTAATTTTACATCTATTTGACAAATTTAATGCATTACTAGTCTTTTTGAGTATTACTCTTGCACTTTTCAGCTTGGTTTCCATTGTAATTCCATATTCATTCTATTGTAAGCTTTCCTTTTGATTGGCATCTAATTTTTTAAGTTTTGGACTTCCTATAACCCAAACATAATATGAACATAAAATTTCATTCCGACTTGTAGCAATATTGAGTCTTCTGGAATATGAGTGTTGTTCTAGAGTTGCTTATGCTTGCATATGTACCCCATGACTTGTGAGAAAGGGAGGGAGGGAGGGACTATTGAAAAGTTATGTTTCATGTACTGTGCAGTTGTGCCCCATTGTTTAAATGTTTCCCGCTTTTTGTTGGAACAACTGTAAGATACTGATCTGTGGGGCTTCATTTGTAGATGTTATTCACACTCATCTAATGTGTTAATTTTGTTGCAGCTCCAACTGTGCAGTTACTGTTCAGCTCACATCTAACAAAATCCAAGGTAGAGAAATTCAGGGGTCATATTTTACATGCTTTTGAGTCTGTTCTTGGGTCCCCCGTGACAATAGAAATCAGATGTGAATCGGGGAAAGATGGCAGGGCTGGACCAATTGTGTTGTCAGCACCTCATGGTGTATCTCATATAGGTACAAATCCTAGCATTTATGGTAATGGGGTGAGAATGGCAGGTCCTGATGATAGAGAAGGTTTAGCTTTCGCAAAGCTCGACTCGAGAGGAATAGGTGGTGGCGAGATAGTTGAAGAAGAAGTTTCTCCAAGAGAATTGAAACACAATGATCAGATTGACAACACTATGTCAATTGCCAAAAATTCATCCACCTCCATTCCTGAACAAAGAAACATTGGGGATAGAAGCCAGAGTTTGAGCTTAGTTAAGAGCAAGGTATCTCTTGCTCATGTAATTCAGCAGGCAGAAGGATGCACACGGCAAAGTAGCTGGTCAAAACGCAAGGCTGTTTCTATGGCTGAAAAGCTTGAACAAGAGAATTTGTATGTACCTCTTTCCCCATCCTTCTTGTACTACCCACATTGTATATCAGATTGTATATATGCTCAGATGTGTAACCGTTTTCACATTCATTTGCTTGAAGAGATAAATAATTAAAACACCTAAAACTGGCCTATGTCTTGTACGTTGTGTTGTGACTTTATATAGTAGTACAGATGCAGAAGAATTAGAGAGTGCCCTACTGATTACTTGGTTGAGGAGACATAAGAGTGGATATTTTGTATTATATGAAATGTGGAACTGAAGCAGCCCCTCCATCCTTCACTTGGTGGTGGATGGACTGATACACATGCTAGACAAACGCACTCCATCCAACTTAGTGTTGACCTGTCCATCAGTTATCAACTAAAAGACGCCATAGAAAATGTTACTAGCTATCTACACTTCTTCAGAAGTGTAGTTAGACCTTAGGGTGTAACATCAAAACTTATGGCGCCCCTTCTTTTTTCTTGGAATAAGTACTCTTACATTGCATAGTTCTTACGGCAGGTATAACTGAATTACTTGATATTCAGTTGTTGGAAACAGCATTAGTGTTCCTCTTTTAATTTGACTATTCTCATGTAGTAATTTTGATATTCCTTCTCTCCAGGAGATTAGAAGCAAGGTCAAGGAGCTTGCTTTGTTGGAAGGCTAAAAGAGTCACCCGCCGACAGGTAAACAGATTTGAAAGTCTTATCTTTTTCAATGCATTTGAGAGTCTTTTAAATGTTTTCGACACGTCTTAGACTCTTCGAGTTGTATGTCAACATAGTTTGCTTTCATTCTGCCACAAATTGGAACTTGACATAGTGCATTAAAAGAGATGCAAGTGTAAGCAAGTATGAAAATGTTTCACTTTGTAACATGTCAAACCAAGATGCTTCCTTGCCGGCTGCCTTGTCTTACATTAGCTATTATAATGGACCATGAGCAAAAATCTCTTACACACCCCACCCCCCACCCCAAAAAAAGAAGTCTAGCAAAGGAGTATGTGGGATGTGTTGTATGCACTCATTAAAAGCTGGCCCATTATCCATCAATTCTTCTTTGAGACTATGATGTCTGGGCTAGCTTGGGGTATCTCGACTATTCTACAAGGTGCCTCCATCCACAGGTATCGAGTAACTCTACCTACTAAGGCTTAGGTAGATGAAAAGAACTCACATGGAGTTTTTTGCCTTCATGGAGATTTGTAGAGTTAGTGAATTTCCTACCATTTCATTGACCATTAGGCCTCATCCTTGCTTCGGCTATTGCACATTAGCAAAAACCTCTGCCTCCTCCCCCTGAAGAGTAACGTAGAGAAGGAATTAGGTAGGACAATTGCACATAATTTTCTGTAAAAGCTGTCATGAGTTCAAATATAAAAAGGCCTTTAAAGACCATCAGACTATAAGCTATAAATTGCAAATTTTCGGGTTACTGGTGACATTGCTTTATGCCCCACACAGTTTTGATGGCTCGCACTGAGGCATGATGCTGAAGGACAGACTTTTCCCTTTATGGAAAGACACTCCTAGTGGAGTAAATGGGATGTAAATCATTTTCAGTTTAATGTTTCACTTGTAGCTTCTTAGTTCTTTTGTTTTATGGTTTGGAAGAGCTTGAGACTTTACACCAACTTTTTGCTGCTTATTGCATATTCAAGAAAAACCGTCTTATTAGCAAATTTAGTAAGCCTTCTGATTTAACTGAAGCTATCAGTTAACAGTGTCATTTATCATGCAGCTTTCGCGGTTGAAAACAAGAGGTAGGAGGCCAAAGAGCTTACTGAGGTACGTTTCTTGCGGGAAATGTCTCTCTGGCAGGTCTCCAAGGTAGCAGTGAATGTATCGGAGGGCGTAGGGACAGGACAGATTTCCAGTTTTAATTCTACTATTTGTTCAAGTCAATCTTTGTTTAGAGGGTCAATTTCATTTTTCCAATAATAAAGTAGAACATTATTAGTATATCTTTTTTTAGTTTCTAGCAATTTTCATTTTAGATATCTAAAATAGTTCTCATGTGCTAAATTCTTCTAATTCTTTTGCAATTATTGGGAACAAGTTCTTTTTATTCTTAGTTAAAACTTTTGTTTCAACATTATGGATTCAAAACTATCAATATCCTCTTAACTGTATAACTAAATCAATAAATTTAGTAAAGAAAAAAACTTGTTTCTCTTTGTTTCCTTTTTGTTGCACTTATATATCTTCTGTTGATAGTCATAGTTACACTTGCACATTGTCCTATTGGACCAAATGTGCCTCTTTGTGGCAAACATAAAGGATTATATGTGAGCAAGATAAGATTTATGAGACAAAAGTAAAGTAGATCCATAAATGAAGGACAATTTGAGTTTTTATCTCTGTCTTGGCTGAAAATTTGAGTATAAATTTTTAACACAGTAGCACTTTTTCTTTTACTCTCTTGTTTTTTGGGGAAAAATTATATAATTAGACAAACATATGATATGTATTTACATTATATCATCATAATTTAAAGAAAAAAATCACTTTATAGTTGTAGTTAAGGTTTTGTTACTATTGTTCTTTCCTCTCTCTCGCTTCTCTTTCGCTTCTCTCCTTTCTATTTCTTTGCAGATATACAATTTGTATATTAGCTGCATATATACAATTATTTTGACAGATATACATAGTCAATTCGACAGATGTACGTATACAATTCGTCTTTCTCCACTCTCTACCCTCTCTTTCTCGCCAATCTCCTCACTCTCTTGATCTCGCTCGCCTCTCTCCTCCCTTTCCTCGCTTGCTAGATATACAAATACATATGTATATTAGTTACACATGTATAATTATTTGACAGATGTACACATACAATTTGACAAATATACATATACAATTCATATCACTCATCCTTCTCTCGATGTTGCTCGCCTCTCTCCTCCTCTCCAGGTCACATAGCGGAAGTTGTGCGTCTAATTATGTAAAATAGCTATTTGACCATATTAAGTTTCAAGTTTAGACTATTTATGAAACATTCTATATTATATTTGTCAATTGTTTTCTTTTGCATGCTTCTTGGGAAATTATAAGTAAGAAGGATATTTTTAGGGGCATGCAGTCGGTTTGTTCCTTTTTAGTTAACATGATAAGGTTATAACCATTAAGAAAAAATTACTTTCGCTTAATTTGACTAATATATCTCATAATAATTTGTTAGTTTTTTTTTTATCTATTTATATGCATCTTAAATTTAGAATAATAAATGTTATGGACAAAGTTGGAATAAATTTAATTATCTCCTCATTCTGTAAATTAACAACTATTTTAAAATAAATATTTTTGGTACATATGAAAACTAGAAAGGAACCTGTATTCATTTTTTCCTCTTTTACCATGTCATAAGTAAATTGATTTTTAATTTTCTGTTATTAATTTTTGCGATTCAATTGTCCATTCTTTATCCATTTAATTTCTAAGACTATAGCCCTAGTATTTTATTAGTTGCACTTGCAAGACTTTCTTTGTTAATTCTAAATATTTCAAAATTTTAGTCACTTTTGTTTTAGTTCCAAAGGACGCTTTTGGAATGACATAATTTTTGTCCCTTTAATATTCCAAACCATGTAACACGCTGGTTCTTACATATACTCTGTCAAAAAGGTATCATAAATTTTCATTGATATATTAAGTTAAATTTATAAGTCTAAATGAGCATCTAAGGGTAAAATCTTACTTATCTCAAAAAATATATACTATATTCTAAATTAATTGTTATATTGAATGATTTCTTCATACTTCCTCCCTTCTATATTAGTTGTTGACATTACTAAGAAATATATGTCCCAAATATGTGTGTGTATATATTAGTTGTTCATATTACTTAGAATATATGCCTCAAATATGTGTGTATGTATTTATATTCTATTTTTATATAAGAGACAGTTAATGTTGAAGTAGACATGTCTTCGTCGATGTATCTACTTCATTAAGGGTGTTTTCTTAGAAATTTTATGTTTTTATTTTACTTTAGTTTAGTTAGTTGTACTATTTTAATAAAATAGTGGGACTCACTTGAGCTATGACCTTTAGTTTTAAATTCATATCCTTTAGTCATAGCTTTATTATTTTGAATGTTGATAATATTTGGGTATATTTTGTAATTGCTTTGGGTAAAAAATCAACGATCAACGACGAAAAATATTTGAATTATGAACATCCCTCTTTACATTAGATTTGCACGAAAAAGAGATAATTTATCACTATATAAATATATATTATAATATATTTTAGAGAAAATATTTAAAATTGCTTAATAAGTGCCACTTAAAATTTATCAATATCAATCATATTTATTAGGTATTTATTTCACACTTAGAGATTATTTAGTAAACTATATAAGCAAAATCAGCAAATGCATTAATTAAGTATAGTAGTAAATGAGATGATTTAATGTCACATAAAAATAAATTTATGAATGAATATAAGGCCCCATAGTACGAATTTTCGTAACTAATATATACACACAACTATGACGGGTCATTTTTGGATTTTTTTTTTTTAAAAAAAGAAGGAAATCAATATATTTTTGGGTGTTTTATGGATTGGAAAAATGAATGGTGGTTCTATATATAGTTCAACCCATCAAATGGTTTTTTCATGAATCAATGAGGCTCACATGGGATGCTTCTCCTACCTAGTCAACTAAAATATTAGCATAAATAAATATTCTAGATATGATCAAGTTAATTAATGATTCTTCTATTAACAAATTTAACGAACAATTGTCTCTATTTCATGTGAAATGTTGCAAGTCAATTTGAAACTATACTTATTAAAAAGAGAAACTTAAATATTTTGTTATTTTTCTGATTTTAAAATATTTATTTGTCAAATCAATCAAATATAAGAAAATTAGAAAATCAAACACGTTCAAACTTCTAATCACACACTCTTCTTATATATATAGTTAAATGTCTTTGTCATATTTGCAAGTATGAAAAATCCAAACTATAGAGGTACAACACATTTGATAACTCTTTTGGTTTTACTCTTATGTACATATTTGAGTCAATTGATTAGGTGAAGAAAAGGCAATAGCAAAATTAAATTACCCTTAACACGGACTATTATAGATGGCTACAATCAAATAACGACACGTTTAGTCTATTAGTTGTTTAAATTAAACAATAATTAATATATATTCTACGTTGAACACTTTTTTTTAATTATTATTTAAGTAATTAAATTTGCCCATTTTTAATCATCATGGCCGACCTCCCCACCCACCAATCTTGACCACAATGTGTATTTAGTGTACGGAGTTCAAATTTGAAGTAATAAAATTGAGTGACAGTTTTTTTTTAATCTTGTTTTGTTTTATATTAGTTGTTAGAAATTGTATTTGATTCTTTTATATTTAATTTGAGATATGAAAGTTAATTAATAAATTGTGTGATCTAAAGATACAACGTATCTTATTAGTATATGCTTAATGTAATGAGAATGTTAATTAATCGAAGTTATCGTCCATTGATATGATTCATCAATAGTTAATTGATATAGCGCAAGAAATAGCTCTAGCACGATTAGAAAGAATATATCGTTAACAACAATAAAATATTCTAGTTGGGTGTTTGAATTAGCTTGTTTACTATATGTTACGTTTTAATTATTTGTTGTGTGATATATTGGGATAGAATATTTTTTTATTGTTTTTTAAAAAAATTCACCGTTGCTATTTTTGGGGGGTGTGTAAAAAGTAAATATATTCTTGTATAACTCGCAATCACATATTAATTACAATCGATACGCATAGTGTGACAAGCTCGACTGAAAACGTCCACTAACCTCTTATGGTATATCACCTAGTTAAACAATTTTATATTTTTGTATATAATAGCAAAATCATTTACATTAAAAAAACCCTCTTATACTTCCCCTGTCTCAAATTAATTAAATTTTTAGACTTTTTTCAATGTTCAAAATACTTGAATTTTTCAAAGTTCAAAAAGAATGTTTGAAACTTTTTCCATAATTGCCCTTTCATTTATTACAGTTTTATATTTTCTACGAGATAAATTACACTATATATTTATAATTTCAAAAAGGCAATAGTGGAAAGTATGGGAAATGTTGTCTTTGAATGTTTTTCTTAATACGTATACATTACCTCATAAATTCAATTAATATGAAACGGAGAAAATATTATTTTTGAAAGGTCTATCTGAATTTATTATTTTATTTTTTGTAATCAATACTATTTCCTCAAAGTCAACCGTCCTACTTTGAATTAAATCTGTCAACTTATCTAAATGGAATACTAAATCAACACCACAGATTCTTTTAAATATGAATTCGTCTACATTAATTTTAAAATACACTTCAACTTGAATCTTTCAATTCTTCCAAAACTTGAAGTTACATTTAAAAATTATATGGGAAAGAATTTGCATTTGAATGTATGACATGTGCCCACATTAAAATCAGAAAGACTCAAATCATTTTTATCCTAATTCGAAATAATTTTAAAATTCATAATCTTTGTATGAACAGATCAAGACAATCAAAGTTTTCCGTAGCTAAATAACCTGAAGAACTTCTTCTCAGAGACAAAATGATCACTTTATAGTTATAGTCAGTAGATCAACAATCAATTTGAGCTTAATATCAAAATTCAGACATATTATAAAGATTACAAGTTTAAAATAATTTGAAATGCTAGTCATGTATACTCCGTGTACTCAGGTAATTAAGTGTTTATTATTAGTTGCCAATAGAAGATAATTGAAACTTGTTGGCTTTATTCCACATTTCAACTTATTATGTACATTATGTAAGGTATATGAACATGCTACTTCATTAGTCATGCTTTAATTTTGTGTGTGAAAACTCGAGTACATATATTTTTTAAAATAAGGGTTCAAGTGATCCTTGATCACCCTTATTAATTAAAAAAAATTGGGATTCAAATCGTCAATTACTAGATTTAATTAAATATTTAATAAATTATATAAAACTTTATAGTGACCAGATGAAAATAGTGATTTCAATATATATATGTATAAGTTTATTTCTATTTTTTCTTCTTTCTTTAGCTGTAAAAGTTTCTCTTTGATAATAAAAAACTTACTTATTCAAAAAAAAAAAAGTAAAAAAGTAGTTAATCAAAACACAAAATATACGGGGTAATTGAACCCTCAAAATCAATTATAGATGTGAAATGAAATCAGTACTTATTAGTATCTCTTAGGGAATGTTTGGTTTCATATAAGTTAGGTTAGGATTTTAGTTTTTTGTGATGAGTTATATAATATATATGGATAAGTTATGGTGAGATTAGTTATGCTGAGAATGATTTTTATAGTTCATTTGTTTGTTTAATTTGTCAGATTCAAAATTATATTTATTGTATAATTTTTAAGAGTAAGTTATTTGTTTATAAAAATACCTTCCGCTTTATTTAGTTTTTTTTTCTTTGCAAGTTTTAGTTATTGATTTTTAAAAATAAAATTTTCGTCTTATTTAACTTAAATATTTTTGTGTATGCATTTTGATGATTGTGCCCTTTTTTTTTTTAAAAAAAACCTTTCATCTTATTCAACTTAAAATAAAACTTCCATTTTATTTAGCTTTAAATAAATTTTTCATCTTATTTGACTTTAAAAAAAAAACTTTCTTCTTATTTAGTCTAAAAAAAGGTATTCATCTTATTTATCTTAAAAATAAAACTTCCATTTAAGTTTATTAAAGTAAAAGAAATTTTATTATTAAAACTATTTACATTTTAAAATAAAATATAATTTTTAAGTGAGTAAATTATTTAATTAAAAATATGTAACAAGATGAACATTTAAATATAAATCAAAGTATTAAATAAACATAAATATTAGATAAATAAATTTAACTTATAATATATATTCATAAATAGAAATTATATTTATAAAATATAATTATTAATAGATAATTATATTATCATAAAACAATGACTAATTAAGATTGAGCGTACGTGTTATTATAAATATTGTTAAAAGTTATGTTAGTATACATGAATGTAAAAAAAAAAAGGTGTATGAAAAAGAGTTTAAGGAGAATACTATTGTTATTTTACTTATTTTTTAAAATAAGTTATTCTGGGATATTATTCCGCTTCCAAGGTGGGATAACTTATCTCAATATTGTATGTTAATTCTAGAATAAATTATTCCAACTTTCACAATCAAACAACTTTGTATTTAAGAATACTAAAAAATTATCTCAAAATTAACTTCTTTTATTGATCACATCAAACAATCCCTTAAAAAGTATGTCAAATCAAATAAAAAATTAATAAAAATAATAAAAAATATTGACTTTCGAGCCATAACTGTTTACTGTCAAAAATATTTTTATTATAAAAAATATTATTAATCTCTTCATAAAAACCAGGTTGAAAATAGACATTTGCAATAACAACTCAACATCCAAATATTTTTATTTTTATTTATATAACACTAATAAGTACTTAGTATGCACGGTAGAACAATAATAACAATATACCCAATAAAATTATATAAATAAAATCTGAAAAAAATAATATATATACAGACATTACAATTACTATACTACCAAAGAATGTACGCAGGGTATTTGAAAATTTTTGGCGTTGACTTATAGATAAGAAAGTCGCTAGAAATTATTTTTATAAATGTGGTCGACATTACATATACGTGGCAGCCTCTGAGCTGCAGTTTTCCTAAACGATACGCAAGAGTCATGTTCGTGACAAGTGGCTTCTAATTAGTTAATGTTTTACCAAATTTTATAAACGGAAAATTGTTATAAAATTAAATATAAAATAAGCTAGAATAATTATATTGACAAATACTTAAATTGGAAATGAAAGAGAATGAA
>JAOTQR010000045.1:15144516-15158906 GCA_025774065.1 Solanum ossicruentum | reverse complement strand
CCTTATTTCATGGCTTTTGTTTTCCTTATTTCATGGCTTTATAAAGCCATTGGACAATTAATTATTTCCAACAAAAATGACCATTTTTGTTGTTATACACTCCCGGACAAATTATATTTATTATTCGTTTATATTCCTTCTGTTCATGTTTTATTATTTATTATTTTAAAAATAAATTGTTATTGTTCATTTATCATTGTCAACATATTCATTTTTTAACTTTTTCATTATTTTAAAAATAAAAATTTATTTTATTTATCACTTTTTTAAAAAATAAATTGTTATTGTTCATTTATCATTGTCAACATATCTTTACAAAAATTACTCTTTCTACTCATTTTTTTAACTTTTTCATTATTTTAAAAATAAAAATTTATTTTATTTATCACTTTTAACCATCAAGAAAAATATACTAATTATTTTTTTATGTTATTTCTTTATCATTCATTGAGTATTTTCGAATGACTTTTCAAGAGATACTCCTTCAATTTAAATTTATTGTATCAACTTAAATCTATTTTCTTTATGCTACTGACATACGGAAAAGGGAAACCGACTCATTCCTTTCTTGGAGGACGATGAGCAAGTAGATCTAAGGAAAGAGGGAAGTCCGTCATAGAGCAGTCAACTAGAAGCAGAAGACTGATGGACTGAGATAAGGCGGACTCTCTTGAACTCTAATTATAACATGATTTGAGGAAGCTGTTCACTAAGGAAAGATCGTAGCCGCATAGAGCATCTAGGGCTAGAACAACAATCTTCTCACTTCCGGCTAACTGAAAGGGAGGATAACAACCTTCTATCTTCAAATCTTTTCAAAAACATTCCCTACCGTATGGATGATCAGGATTCTTTTCCATTCACATTTTTCTAAAAAAAACTTCTACCTCGAGCAGGTACTCTTATTTTACGACGATAGGAATGATTGCTTCCATTACTGATCAGAAAGATACCAAATTTTTCTTCAAGTGCTTCAACAACGGTATAGGTAAAAGGAGTTGGTACAAAAAAATTTTCTGTATAAGGTTCGAAATGGGGGGTCTTCCCCCCTTGCTACGGGTTCCCCCACCGACCTCTATCAAATAATAGTTATCTTCTACACTAAAAATAGATGTCTAACAATACTTGTCCACTTTATGAAATCAAGAAATAATTTTACAATTTATTTCAAAATTAAACAATCTTCTATAGTAAAAATTAGATCTTTCTTAAAAAGATTTCCCAAATTTTAACAAATTAAGGTACAATCTCTTTCTTAAATTAAATGGAGATGCTCGATCTGCTAGATTATGCACAATAAAAGCATCAATCAAGGTCACAAAAATTACAATAAAACTAAACAACATAATATAAAAGAAATGAAAAGGCTATTGGCCTGATGAAGCTTTCACAAAATTCATTCAAAGTTAAGGAATTCAGAACTGCAAAACCGCAATCTTCTGCTATTTTTCTCATCAATTTTTTTTTTTGAAAAGGGATACCTTTACAATTGATAGTCCTTTGCAACAACAATATTATCCTAATGCCTTAAAGGCTCTCGCCCATTGCAGGTAAGGAGGGTCGGATGTACGCAGCCTGACCCCTATGTTTAGTCCTTTAATAACTTTAATAATGAACGATAATTTTTCTAATTATTTTTATTTGATATATTCATATCAAAAGGCTAACTAAATCTGAATTACAACAATAATTTTCAATTAGCTGTAACGATAATTTCCAATTATCTGTGATTCGACATGTACAATCCTCGAACTGAATTGGCTTAAAAGCCTTCCACCATGCTGATGGCAATTCTTTAACCGGTGTTTGGGACTATGAAGATTATTCTTCAAAGGCCTCAAATCTATGACACTATTTTATTTTTTCAACATTATTCATCGATTCCATTTTATGACGTACTATTACTTTGAAATTGAAAACAATATTAGATTGACCTTTCTCTTAATTTTTTTCAAGTAGAATCATTTATTTTCTAGTAAAAAACGTGTACATAAGAAAAAGAAAATTTTAGAGTACGTAAGAAATTGAAATTAAACATAAAAGATGACCCTGTAATTGGTTAATTCTTCAAATTACACACAGAAAATTAAATGCAACATTTTTTTTATTGACCAATGCAAGTGAGGGAACAAAGACTTGAAGTTCAATCAAGAGAAAATCTCAAGACAAAGCTTGATTGTTGTAGTATTTATTAAATATTTGCTCTGTTTACTTCTAGCTGTCAAATTTTGACTTGACACACTAATTAGAAAAATAATTATTGATATAGTAAATTTACTTTTTTACCCCTATTAATTTATAGGTCAGCTACATATTTTCTTATTATATTTTTCTAGAACATTAACTCAATGATAATAAGTTAAAGGTATAATTAAAAAAAAAATTTCCTATTTTGATTTGTCAAAAAATGACAAGTAAAAATAAAGGCCGGGAGTAATTTTTCTATTTTTATTTTACTTGTAGCCCTTATACTAAACTAAAATTTTCAACTTATTCAATTAAATAAATTAAAAGAGATTTATCATTTTCTTTCTCTAGTATTTATAAGTTGTTGAACTTTGAGACCATTTTGATATTATAAAGTACATATTATATTAAAGCGTGTCATTGATTTCATTACCTACTTTATGGTACTATTCTAACCGCTAACACATTAATCATCTCCATACATGTTCTATCTTATTATGCTGTATAACTCATACTATAACTTTCAAGGCACAATCTTTCATGATTTGTCCATTTTAATACATCATTGCCTTCTTTTATTCATCATTGAAATAATTATTGTACTTATAAATAGCGATGGACGTACTTTTGTAAATTATAGAATGCATGAAAAATTGAATATACATAATCTCTTCTAAATATTTCAATTTTAGCTTATTTTAAAACCAAAGGAGTAACTAATACGAGTATAATATAAGGACTTCAAAATATGTTTATGTTGTTAAGCATTTTGTTTTTCAAAAAAAAAAAAGAAAGGTATTTAGGAGAATGCTAATCTGTGTTTAGCTGATCAATTTTTTAAAATAGATATTTAAAGTAGTAATTCGTGTTTGATCAAAATTTAAAAATGCTTATAAAGAAATATCATTATTCTGCTCAAAATATTTTATATTTCTTTCCTAAAAACTTGGCCTAACAATTTAGCATTTTAAAAATTTGGCCAAACAATATATTAGAACGATTTCTCTATCAAGGATCCTAGCATAAGATGATAAGATAATCCACCAACAAAGATAGAATTTTGTGAAGGATGCTAACATAAGATAACTAGGGTGAATAAACCCAATGAAAAATTTGAAATTTCAACTGTGAAATAACTAAATTTGGAAATAATCTATTTGTCCATTTTTATTTGTCTATTACTTTCATTCTCAAATTATTTGAATTTTTGAGATTTTTTTAATGTTCAAAAGGGTTGAATTGTTCAAAGTTCAATATAAATGTTTGAAACTTTTTTCATATTTGCCATTTCATTAATTGATATTTTATATTTTTAAGGAGATAAATTACATTATATATTTAGAACTTCACAAACGACAATAATGAAAAGTATGAATTAAATTTTATCTTTGAATGTTTTTTAAATATGTGTGTATTGCTTCATAAAGTTTAAGTTAAAATGAAACGGAGAATTATTTGTCATTTTAATATATTTAAAAAGATTATTTTTTTATTCTATATTTAATATTAATTAATTTTTCAAGAGTTAAAATATCAAATATTTTGATAAAATTAATTATTACTTTCTTAAAAATATATAAAGTTCAAAATAGATAAATAAAAGTGAAAAGGAAAAAAGAAATAAGAAAAAGGAAATGAATAATAATTGAGGAAAAAGATATCATAGAAGTCAAAACAACCATAAAGATATGCATATCTCAAAGTAATACAAAAGCTTTGGTTGTTGAGAAATTCTTAATGGTGCATTTAGAGCACACACGAAACAAAAATATGAGAACCCTATGCCAATATTGATTCCTTTTACTCCATTTGTCCCTATTTTAATTGAATTTATAACAGAATAAACACACATATTAAGAACATATTTAAAGAAAAGATTTATATCATATTTTTTTCATTATTATCTTTTGTAAAATTATAAATAGATAGTGTAATTTATTTGTTAAAAAAAAGTTCAATAAATAAAAGAATAAATTTAAAAAATATTTTAAATATTTATTTTGAACTTTGAACAATTTAAATATTTTAAACATTGAAAAAAAAGCTAAAAGATTTAATTAATTTAAGACGAAGAAAATACTATACACCTAAAAAATTTAAAATAAATTACTAGTGTTTATTTACTTTTGTTAGCTTCCATTTAATTGTAAACTTTGTAGTTAAAATTTATAATTTATAATTGTTGAAACTTTTTTTAAAATTTTATGAGTTAAACAAAAATTCTCTTAAACCTAACTTTACACACTCCCTCTCTCTCATAATTTGTATTTTTGGAACCTTTCGTTTAGTCAAAGGCTCCTAAAGAATGCCAAATAATTGAATTGTATATCCCAAAAGACTGCCAAATTAAGGAATAGAATAATCTTTTTTGTGCCTTTTTCCATGCGTTACGGTTCTAATGGGCCCAAAAAAGGTCTAATCTCCTTTTTCTTTGGTCAACTCTTGAATTAATTGTTTGATGAAATACACACTTTTAGCATCATTTATTATAAAAAGAAAAAAGAAGGGAAAATAAATGTGGTCTATATTTAACAATTGGGACCAATCACGATAAAGTCGTCCTATTTCCCAAGCAAAAATTTATTTTGCAAAGGCCAAGACATCTCCTTTTCTTAAGATTTTTATAAAAAATCTACATTTTTTGTAATCAGCACACATAAGCTTAATTCAATAACATATCAAGTGCAATTTCAGAAGTGTAATTTCAGAAAAACAAAATATAAACAGGCTTATTATTATTTTATAAAAATAAAAAAATATTTTCAACAAATTTTTTATCTTAAAAAAATCAAATCTTATAAACATAAGCTTAATTCAATATTCAAATAAAATCTCTTAATAAATTTGTGAAGCGTATTAAACTTTAACAAATACAAATAAGGTTCCACTAAAAATACACATGCTTCATTACTTGACATCATCATATCAAGCTCCACATAAATATTTAATCTGGTAAACATGATTAGTCTTTATATTTATTTTAACAGTAATTTGTTGAAATATGTAAATGCATAATCATTCATTTAGTATTTTTTTCATACTTCTTTTTTAATTGCCTCACCTTTTACAAGGCCAACTACTTTTTTCTCTAGTCACCAAATTTTGGAAACTAACATTTAGTACTTAACATTAATTTTTAACTTCATTATTTATGATATAATTCCATACATTTTCAAACTTTTTCTTTTTTCATATTTAGAAATTATTATTGCTCTAAAATAGGTATCCAATTTGTCTTTAGTAAAAAATCAATATATTTAGAATTAATTAATCTAAATAGGTAAGAAATAATTAATTAATCACTCTTTCTCTTTCTTTTTCTATTCTTTTTCATTTTTTTTCTATCTAGTTTATTCTGTTTATGAAATTGTGAAATGAGAGTTTTAGAAAATAATTACTCTACTTTTATGATATAGTAATAAAATTGTGTATATTCTATCCTCTCTTAACCTTATTTATAGAATTTTACTGTTATGGTTGTTTAGGTAAGAAATAAGAAGAACGAGTATATGACAGAAATAAAAGAGAAGAAAACGAATGGACAGGATTTAAGAATCTGGATAATATAATCCGACAAAGCTAAGGTTCCAGCATTTTCATGGAGGCTTCATAAAATTAAAAAGATATAAAAAAGCCAAAGAAAAAAATATTGGAAAAAAATTGGTAAAAAAAAGAAATTGTCAACACACAAATCTTATAATTACCCAGTGTAAAACCCCCCTTCCCATTTCTTTCTCTTCCAGCTTTTCTTTGCTTTCTTCTTCTTCAACGCGGATTCACTACAGAATATACCTATATTTTCCTTTTTGCTTCTATTTTCAATCCATATAAAAGTTCTGTACAAATAATAAATACCCATTTTGTTCTTGGTCTTAGATTCAAACCATTCTTGATAAATTTTTCCATAGAACTGGAGAAAGGTAGAATCTTGGAGTTGTTTTTACGTATTTTTCTTATACCCATATAGAAATCTCACGGAGATATTGCACAAATAGGATCAAGAAAGCAATTTTCAGTGTGAAAGGATAAAAGGGTTGATTTGTTGTTGGGAAATTGATGGCATCTGCTGCAATTTTCTCATCGTTGAGGAGACAAAGGTCGCCGTCACTGGAAGCATTCTTGGCGCCGGTGGATCTGACAGATGTTGGGTTGTTGCAAACTCTAACGGCGTTATCTTCTGAGCTGATTTCTGCATATTCAGGTAAAAGGGTACCGTTTTATCAGAGGAAGAATTGTAAGTCTTTGCTAAGGAAAATTGGAGTCTTTTCTGTTCTCTTGGAATGTCTTCGTGAGAATAACAGTAACCGAACCAGGGGTTCTTCAGATTTGCCGTTTACAGCTTTGTTGTGCTTCAAGGAGTTGTATTTATTGCTTTACCGGTCGAAAATCTTGCTTGATTATTGCTCCCACTCCAGTAAGTTGTGGTTGTTGCTTCAAAACCATTCGATTTCAGGTCATTTCCATGATTTGAACCAAGAAATATCGACCCTTTTGGATGTTTTTCCCATAAAGGAATTAAAAAATTTAGCTGAAGATGTTAGGGAACAGGTTGAGTTGTTGAAGAAACAAGCAAGAAAATCTCAGTTGTTTGTTGATAAACATGATGAGATGCTGAGGTTGAAACTCTTCTCTTTCTTGAATGAGTTTGAGAATGGAAGTCATCCTGACTCTGCTCAGTTGTACTCCTTCTTTGTGGAAAAATTGGAGATTTGTAATCCTAGGAGTTGCAGGGTTGAGATTGAGTTCTTAGAGGAGCAGATTGTGAACCATGAAGGAGATGTTGAGCCCACATCCTCAGTTCTCAATGGGTTTGTGGCGTTGATACGATACTGCAGATTTTTGCTATTTGGCTTTGAAGAGGATGATATTGGATTGAGATTGGGTAAGCATAAAAAGCCGAAGAAAGGGCTGATTAGTCAAGAGATTGCAGAGACATTCATTTCTGTGCCAAAGGATTTCTGTTGTCCGATATCGTTAGATTTGATGAGGGATCCAGTTATTGTGGCAACAGGGCAGACATATGATCGAACTTCAATATCGAGGTGGATGGAGGAAGGTCATTGTACTTGCCCAAAGACAGGGCAGTTGCTTGATCATACCCGCCTTATGTCGAACAGGGCACTTAGGAGTTTGATCATGCAGTGGTGTGCTGCTCATAAAATTCCCTATGAGCCTCTGGAGAGTGGGGATCCATGTGTTGAATGTTTTCCAGCTGCTTCACCTAGTAGGGCTGCTACAGAAGCTAATAAAGCCACGGCAGCTCTTCTCATTAAGCAGCTAGAGAGTGGAACGCAGATTGCAAAAACCATTGCTGCTCGGGAGATAAGACTTTTAGCTAAAACTGGTAAGGAGAATCGTGCATACATAGCTGAGGCTGGTGCAATCCCATATTTGAAGAATTTGCTTTCATCTCCCGATGCTGTGGCGCAAGAAAATTCTGTCACTGCAATGCTTAACTTATCGATTTTTGATAAAAATAAAGGCCGTATTATGGATGAAGTAGGGTGTCTGACGTTGATAGTTAGAGTTTTGAGATTTGGGCACACTACAGAGGCACGGGAAAATGCTGCAGCAACATTGTTCAGTCTGTCTGCTGTTCATGACTATAAGAGGCAAATAGCAAAAGAAGATGGGGCAGTCAAGGCGTTAGCAGGTCTGCTGCGAGAAGGTTCTCCCCGAGGGAAGAAGGATGCAGTAACTGCTCTCTTTAATTTATCCACACACTCAGATAATTGTGCCAGGATGATAGAGTCTGGAGCTGTCACAGCTCTAGTTGGAGCTTTGGGAAGTGAAGGTGTTGCCGAGGAAGCTGCTGGTGCATTGGCGCTGATTGTTAGGCAGCCAATTGGTGCTACAGCTGTTGGCAATGAGGAAACTGCAGTAGCAGGGCTTATTGCGATGATGCGATGTGGAACACCTAGAGGGAAAGAGAATGCAGTTGCTGCATTGCTTGAATTATGTCGTGGCGGTGGAGCAGCTGCTACTGAGAGGGTCTTGAAGGCGCCGTCATTAGCAAGTTTACTTCAGACATTGCTCTTTACAGGAACAAAGCGCGCAAGGAGGAAAGCAGCTTCACTAGCTAGAGTTTTCCAACGGTGTGAGCATGCATCAGTTCATTATAGCGGGTTTGGTGTAGGATATGCATTTGCTGGCAACTCAGCGGCAGCTAGAGATTCAACTTTTGCTGGTGATGTCTCAGTGCCCATGTCCATTTCAGTTCCAGTATTATAGGGGGTACTTATCACCATTCATCTTTTATTCTTAGTTTTTCCTGTAATATCCATAAATTCTTTCATTGAAATATAAATGCCAGAAAGAAAGAAAAACCATAGGAATATTATACAATTCATGTTTCCTTAGCATCTTGCAGAATTATGTGTTTCAAGTCTATTCGCGTTTCGCTTATCAGAGATGTTAGTGAATAATAGATTGGTTGAATCAAAACCAACCAGTCTAGAAAATGCTGTGTTAGATGCATTTTCTACCAGGATTTTGAGATAATGAATCAACTCAACTTTGTTTTTAAGGTATCAAAATCTGTTAAAAGTTTAATTGGTTTGCTGAACATGATACAGATGGTTCTCCAACTTGTTAACTGAAACTAACCTTTGTATAACTGAGTACGATATTATGTTTGTTACATTGTAACTTTCAGATATAGGGGATTTTACCAATTCCTAAACTAAGAAATAGTAGTTCCTTTTTAGTCAGATTTGTTTTTCTTTGTTGAATGGTTTGATGTGTGTAATAAGAGATAATGTATGACTTTGCTTATGCAAACATTTAGTGGTGTTCAAGTTCGGTTCCACTCTCTAATAGGATATCAATGTTGACTTTTGAATAAATCCACTTGGAACTCAAGAGACAGGCACCCATGGGCGACATTGCAGTGGGGCCAACAAGACCGAAACGGGGCTAGATATATTAATTGTTGAGATATTAATTAGCGAATAATAAAAAATATATTTTTCATATTATTCTCAATTAAGAAAGATGTTGAAGTATACAAATTTTTATTATGTTTTCAAGTTAATAAATATAATAATGGGCGAATTATGATCAATATTTAAAAATATTCAATGAATTTCCCAATATGTATGCATGTATTAGATTCTTGAAAATCCATTGTATCTGCTCAATATTTGCGACTAATACAAATCATCCGGTGCCAGCACTAACGTAGTGATGACACGATATTTTTTATCTCAATTTATATGATTCATTTTTTAGTTAAATCTCAAATATATATATTTTATATTTAGTACTCCACCCTTCCATCTTATATGAGTAGCATTTTTTCCATTTTAAATTTGTCCAATAAAGAATGACATTTTATTGTAATAAAAAATAATTTAATTTTAAAATTTCATTTTTATTCTTGATAAAATAATTTATAGTCCACAAATATCAAACAAATGTTTTAACTACAAGTTTGAAATTTTTTTTTCTTTAAACACTGTGTCAAATCAAACGACGTTACATAAAATGAGACAGTGGGAGTAACCATTTAACTTTAAAATACTTAATTTATTTCTTAATAAAATAATTTATAACCACATAAATAGCATTACTTATTTTAAATCATAATTTTTTTTTAAATTTCATGCTAAATCAAATTATATCCTTTAGAGGTAGAATAATATATATGCAATTTGGAGTACAAATCATTGTAATGGAAGAAAAACGAAAGAGAGACACAGATAAGTGGTACGGAAAACCAACTGCGTCCGTCAGCTGTAAATGGTTTGAAAACAATGCAAAATTTCCATCTTAGAAATGATGGCTTGGCGCACCATAATGTTCCTTCACAAATAATTGATTCTTCATTCTATCTTTTGAGTTGTTTTCCAATACCTATTTTCTTTATTTTTTTATCACAAGGCAACAAACTTTGGTTATAAATGATGATATATTCCATTATCCCGTTGCAATAATCTCTTTAATTCATTTTGATACGTTGACCTATCATTAGGCTTGTATTTGGACCAATTTTTTTTTTTTAATAGAAATAACAAAAAACTTTCTTCCTTGATGGTATAGAAATGATGTCTTAGACTTCTAGTGGGGTATGCTTAATATTCATTAAATCTTATGCACCTTTTTTCTTTGGCTTCTTGCTTTGTGGGGGGTTTAAGAGAATCTTCGAAGTTGCTTTGATCAATGAAAAAAAGAAAAAGCCATAAAAGATGTTTTAGGGCAAGGGGGAAGACAAGAGAAAATTAGAGTTTGTGCTTTCTAATAATAAGAGCGTAATACGTGAGGTGTGGATTAGATGCATGTCAGAAAGACAAAAGTGTGATATTTATGTTGAAGAAGGATAAAGACGCAAATATATTCCATCGAATCTCATACCGTTCCATGTTAGAGAAAAGTAAATTATAGAAGGAATATTCAACTTTTTAACAGCTCATTCAGGCAATACTTTTCCGTTTAAGATAATGGTTGGCTCTAATAATACTTAGGAATAACAATCCTATTCTTTTTGGAAATTGACACTCAATGAAAGCTATAGTCAAAGATTACAGCTGCATGGTTAAGGAAATATAAGCTTACAAATAAATGTCTTTCTTTATAAAATGTTCTTGTTTCAAGTTAAACATCCTCTTGTACATTCAACTTCAAGGGATCAATAAGTCATTCATGAGAAAATCTTTCACTTCAAGTGAGGTCTATGAACTGAAGAAAGTAAAAAAAAAAAAGTGATCTTTACTCTTTTAAGCACGAAAAATTCTTCAAGATACGACGGATTGATGATCTTCATACAATAGAGATGGCAATGAATTACCCCTGATGACTCCTAAAACTCAAGCAGCCTTCTGTGTTCTTGTAATTCAATGTTATCATTAAGGTCCGAAACTAATGGAGTGACAACTACGATAGAAGAGATCTGTTCACAAGTCATTTGAAAAGTCCTATGTTAAACATGAACCACTGATATAAAGGGATAACATTCAACTTAATTCAAAATTTCAAATGTACTTATCTTAATGAAATTGTTTACATAGAGCATACTAGTCAAATACAATATGTGATTTGCAACAGTAGGAAAATAACATTTTGCAGAGTTTTCCAAGTACAGAAAAAAGGAAAATACATCAGTTTCAAAGTCATCTTTTGCGCTATCCTGACAAGTAGTCAAGCAGATGGGAATAGATCCATTTCGATGATCGTCAAGTCATGATATAAATTAGAGATTTCACTGAATTCGTATGTGTAAGAATTCTTTTCACTTGAAATATGTTTTTGGCCAAAAGAACATTTTAGTTTTTTTGGTCTATAAACAATCATGGCTTTACCGTCTGTCAAATATTTGTTGAAGCTTTTGATCATTGTGCTCCTTGAGAATCTTACTTTGTCTCAATTCCCTGATTATCACATGGTGAAAATCCCAACAACCTGGATAAACGATAATGTTTCGTCTATCAATGTTACAAAGCCCTTGACATGGCCTTATTACTCATTCAATCAATCTTCTGGACCTTTCATGCGAATTCTGATGCTCAAAGAGATAGAGAAGGACATGGGATATGCTTGTGGTTTTGCTTCAAATGGAGAAGATGGGTCCTTTGTGTTTTCCATTGGAATTGTACGTCTTCATCAGGACTATGTAGGAACTCAGCACTGGACTGACCTTGAGCTGGTCTGGTTTGCAAACAGAAACCATCCAATTCGTGAAAATGGAACGCTGCAATTGCTTCAAGATGGAGATTTAGTGTTGAAAGATGTGGATGGAACTCTTGTGTGGTCTACAGGCACAGCGAATAAGTTTGTCTCGGGCATTAAGATTTTGGATACTGGAAATCTTGTGCTTCATGACATATCTAATCAGACTGTCTGGCAGTCTTTTGATCATCCAACAGATGCACTGCTTCCAGGCCAGAAATTAAGGGCTGGTCAAAGACTTGTGGCTAGAGTTTCTTCATCCAATTGGACCGAAGGTAACTACTATATCTCCATAAACAATCAAGGTTTGTTTGCATTTTACGCATCATACAAGCCACAGATGTATTTTAAGTTTTTGGTTAGTGGAGAAAGGGATAGCTTTGGTGAAAGTTATGTCAAAGCAGTGAATGGTACTCTTGCCTTGTACATATCCTCAACTGAGCCGGATGAACCAAATGCTGTGTTCTCAAGACCTTCTAGGATGAAAATTTTGAGATATGATTATGATGGACATCTTCGAGCTTACAGTGGAGGAAGTGATCAGCCAAATGATCTTTTGGCAAATTTCATCAGTTTTTGTGATTACCCCACAGCTTGTGGTAGTTTGGAGCTTTGCTCACATGGATTTTGTTCTTGTCCAGTTCCATTCATAAAAAGTAATGATCGACAAAACAATGGATGTGTGGAAGTTAGTCCGATGGAATGTGATGGACAACATTCCCACAGAATGGAGCGTGTTTCAGATGTCTATTACTTTAACTATGTGGACAATGATGCAGCAGCTCTGAGAAGAACAGATGAGGAAAGCTGCCAAGAGTTATGCTTGAAGAACTGCTCTTGTAAAATAGTTCTCTTCCGGTATTTCACCAACTTTTCACGTGGTGACTGCTATTTACCCTCCCCTGTTCTGTCACTTATAAATGATGGAAAGGAAAGAAGTCTCTATAATTCATCTGCTTTCATCAAATTACCAAATGATGCAGAAAAAAATAAGTCTAGAGCTGCAAGAAGAATTGGCATTATGGCCGGATCAATTGGTGGAACACTTCTTCTGATAACATTAACTGTTGGCATCTTGATTGCTTTCAACAGAAAACAAACATTACAAGAAAATAATGATGATTACTCGGGGGAGATATCTGGCCTTGTAAGATTTTCTTATGAACTGCTGAAGATGGCAACTGGAAATTTCCAGAAAAAGCTTGGTCAGGGAGGTTTTGGCTCAGTTTATGAAGGAGTTCTTCAAGATGGTCAGAAAGTAGCAGTGAAAATTCTTGATGGTTTTGGCCAAGGAAAAAAGGAATTCTTGGCAGAAATCCAGACCATAGGAAGCATTCATCATGTTAATCTTGTTCGACTAATTGGAGTTTGCGCTGAGAAAGAGCACATACTATTAGTTTATGATTTCATGAGTAATGGATCATTGGATAAATGGATTTTTGGCACAACCTCCACTCAATTTAACATTGACTGGCAAATGAGAAGAAGAATCATACATGATATAGCAAAAGGATTGGCTTATCTTCATGAAGAATGTATGCAAAGAATAGTCCACTTAGATGTTAAGCCGCAGAACATCCTGTTGGATGACAATTTTTGTGCAAAGGTATCTGATTTTGGCCTGGCCAAGCTGGTGGATAAAGATCAGAGCCATATAGTGACCAAAATTAGGGGAACCCCTGGATACTTGGCTCCTGAATGGTTTAGTGCATTCATTACAGAAAAAGCAGATGTCTACAGCTTTGGAGTTGTTGCAATGGAGATCCTCTGTGGACGGAAGAACGTGGACTATTCAAACTCACAGGAACATCCACATTTGCTTAGCTTGTTTATGGAAAAAGCCGAAAACAATCAGCTGATTGATATAATTGGAAACTACATCGATGATCCGCGATGCAATACATCAGAAATCATCCGTATGATGAAACTTGCTGTCTGGTGCTTACAGAATGATTTTACTGTGAGGCCTTCCATGTCCACGGTGGTTAAAGTAATCGAGGGGACAATGGACATTGAGTCTCACTTGGACTATAGTGTTCCAAATTCACAAACAACTGCAGCAATCAAAAGAGTGGCAGACACCACGACCACCTTGTTTCCTTCAATTCTTTCAGGACCTAGGTAAAGATCTCTAAGCAAGATGAAGAGTCGATAGAGAAAAAAATATCCTCTCTATCCTGTTTCTTGTATGATCCCTATGATCATCATTGTTATGTAGCTATTTATTGGTTTCATTTGTGTTATTTTTCTGCGACTCAGTAAGATACTGCAATTAAGAACCATGGCGTGATTCCCAGTGTAAATCCAAACAAATTTGACTAAATTCATTTTATATTCTAATTGTTTTCTTGAAAAATCAAATGGAGGCTGCTTCAGTTTCTCATAAACCACAGAAGTTCTAGAGATAGACTCCTGCATAGATATTGATACTCTAATTAATTAGAATTATGAAGCGTAAGAAGTTAATTAATTAGAATTATGAAGCGTAAGAAGTTCCCATAACTAATACAGTTTCCAGGTAAAATAATGTTAGATAAAGA
>JAOTQR010000045.1:15113920-15144416 GCA_025774065.1 Solanum ossicruentum | reverse complement strand
TAATTAATTAGAATTATGAAGCGTAAGAAGTTCCCATAACTAATACAGTTTCCAGGTAAAATAATGTTAGATAAAGAAGACATCCAATACATTCTAGAACAAAAAAAAAACAGTCTATATGGAGGACATAACTTTTCACATCAGCTGTACATCATCAGCATTTTTCTTTCTCCAAACCTGTAGGCGAAGCGCAAATTCAATTTAATAAGAAGATCACATTTTAAACATGTAGTAGAATACATATGTTTGTATTATATGGAAACATATTCAGTGCTTGCTCTGCCTCTGCTCCTTCATTTTGAGTCTCTGAATCATCTTCAAACAGTTTCTTCCAGAATTCTCAACTCTTGTCATTTCTGGTGTCTGGTGTCTGTTCCATCCGGGAAGAATCAGCGACACAATATTGCTTTTCCACCAACCTTGGCTTCTTTCTGGTATCTCCTTGCTTTGAAGTTCTCAAGAATAGCTTCAAAATGCTTGATATTTCGCTATTGCTAATGTTGCCAACCTTGAAAAGTAGGAAACTGAACCCTCATGTTTTATTGTTTATCTTTCAACTTGAAGTTCTATTTTCCCACTGATATGATCGTTCCTCAACTCCTCGGATTCCTCTTCTAGATTATCCTTCACTGGATCAACAGAAAGACTGAATTTCCATACTCACTTTGTAAGAACAGACCTTCCAAACTTTCACTTCAAAACAAGAAGGAAACCAAACAACATCTTTCATGAAATTTGCATCATATTTTTAAGGTTCCAATTATTGGCTACCATGAAGGAACAGTGTGGATATTCAACCAGGTTCCAATACCAAATAAGCTTAGCCCAGTTAGCAAAAAACTAATGAGGAAAGACTCCAAAATCAACCTTTTAAGAAACTTGAAATTGTTTAGCATGAATGCAAAACTAGTTTAGTGACCTTCCAAATTGCTCAGGCTACAAACTCTTCGGACTCAGTAAAAAGATAAAATATCCAATGAGTTAATTGCACAAAAAACACTTTGTCCAGAATATTTAGAACTGACAAAGACACACCAACAAATGACCAGACAAAGTTGTTGGTATGTGAACAAAATCTCAAACATATAATGGTAATGATACGCTTAAATGGTAGGAATGATTTGGGGAAACAGCGGAAATTTGATCCAAAAAGAACAGTATCATACCATGTCAAAGGCCACTATGTACAACAGATGTTGTGGCCTTCATCTTTTTGGTGTAAGTTCTTTGCTTGAGTAATATATTTGTTTTATCGTTTTAGATCAATAAACAACAAAAATCATTTTTCACAGACATATCACAATCACACATGCTTTAGTCTCTAACCTAGCATACATATTTGTTGCTACATTGCAGAAATTTCAGTGGACAACAGATAGAACCTTACATTAGTATACCTGAATTCAAATTTTCATCTTTTTAGAGGATGAAGACCTTGAAACCAGAATTCTGATAATCATCAACTTGAGTGTGAAAGATTTCCCTGGCTGAGTGGACGATAGATTCGTTGCATTTCTTTACCTCAATGGACGTTAGAGAGATAATGTCACTGAAACTAGTGGGGATTGCCTTAAGATATCTGCATCCACGCAATACCAAATGTTCAAGGCTCGGAAAGGCATCATCTGCAACAGTCCATTCATGAAGCGAGACACAATCTACTAGTTTTAAGACCTTGAGTTGAAGGAACTCATCATTGCTCACTTTCCATTGCCGTTCTTGAAAGTAAACTGCCACCAGTTTGAGTACCTGAAGATTCTGAAGCAGACCAATGTTCGATAAGTTACGAGGTACTAGGTAAAAGTTGGATACCTTCAAGTTCTTGATATTAGGTGAGGAGATGCACAAAGAGAGGTAAAGTTCTGGATAATAGAGATTCCATCCCAAGTGTGGCCGAATAATCTTCAGCTTCTCAATCCCTGATGGGAACTCCATTACAGGGTAATGATAGCTCCGAGTACCCAGAAACATGCATTCGAGTTTCTGAAGATGAGGTGTTTTACTCAACATCAATTCCGCATCCTCAACACAAGTAAAATATGGAGAGGAAAGAGTTTCCAAATCATAAAGTTTCGAGTAGGTCTGAGGCAATTCTTCTGCATTATTTATAGTGAAATAAGTTCCACTGGAAGCGGAAGCGTGAAGATGTCTCAATTTAACCAGCTTCCAAATTGTATTTGGTAAAATCAATGTTCTTTGCCTACTTTTTAGTATCAGAGTTTCAAGGTTCCAGAGATTGGATATGGATGATGGTATTGACTTCTGATCAATTCTTGCAGCAAAATACCTCAAGTGAACTAGATTTGTCGGTAAAGAATCAATTCTGGATGACTCCAAATCCAACACTTTTAGGAACTTAAAGCTGTGAAAAATGTGGGAGGCTTGAGGAATTATATAACGGCTATGAAAAACTAAAGAGCCAACGAATGAGCAAGAGGAGCTCCATTCTTTAAGAGTACTAACTCCAGCATAAACAGACATGCGACGTTGAGCTAGTTGCTTGTGTGAATAAACATGGGAATAAGGATCATCATTTTTACCCCTGTTAAACAAAGATATTAGGATTAATTTTCAAACAGAACTTGAATACATAGATTAATTGAACCAAAAACAGAAGTACTACCACTTTACCATTCAATCCACAGTACAAGATTCTCTTCCTTTGCTCTCTGCTTGCAGAAATCATGCAACAGGTCATGTATGCGACATGCTTTAATCTTACCGCTGAAACTCCTCTTAGCATCCATCACTAGATTTCTTCCAATGAGATTCTCTAAATAACATTCTGCTATATCCTCTGGACTCTTGCCTTGATAGCTGTTTATAAATCCTTCTGAGGTCCATAACTTTGTTAATTTAGAAACACTGATCACGCTATCCTCTAAAAATGTTCCAAAATAAAGAAAGCAACACCTCAGATGATATGGTAAACTCTGGTAACTTTGTTCTATGATGGCCTTTGAGTCAGTGTGAATATGTGAACCTAAATTCGCAGCCACACGTTCCCAGCATTCCTCTTTCTTCTCCATCTCTGCGAGAATACCTGCCACCAAAGAAATTGAAAGAGGAAGTTTTCCACACTTTTTTGCTATTCTTTGCCCGACATTTGTTAGGCTAGGAGGGCAGTGTTCTTTACCAAACACTTTCTTCTTGAGTAACTTCCAGCTTTCACCTTCGTTAAACATACGAAGCTGAAGGGGATCACTCTGGCATCTAGTGTAATTGGCTACTTCATGATCTCTTGTGGTCATTATGATTCTACTTCCGTTATTGGCATCCTGGAGACAACCTCTCAAATCATCCCACACACTACTTTCCCACACATCATCAAGAAGGATAAGATATCTTTTTGGCAATAACATTTTTCGGAGCCCATCAGCTAAATCATCTTCTCGTTTCTTTTTATGTTGAGAATCCTCACCAGAAGCATCAAGTAGGATAGACTTGTCTCCATGTTGAGAATCCTCACCAATAGCATCATATAGAATGGCCAAGATCAATTCTATACGTGAATATACTTGAGACACAGAGCACTGTGCACGAATATCAAAGTGTGTAACAACTGACTTGTCAGAATAGAGTCTGTAGGCCAAAGTTGTCTTACCTTGTCCAGGCATTCCGACTATTGAGATGACATCTAGCGCTTTTGTTCCTTCTGTTAGACGAGCTCTTAGTTTCGCAATCTCATCCTCAAAACCCACGATTTCTTCATTCATATTTGGGGTCCGGTCCAATTGTGATGACGTACCAATGTTAGTATTCACTGTGTCCTGAATCATTTTCTTCTCCTGAATCTTTGGTAGCTCTGCTATGATGAGTGTAATCTCCTCCATGATATCTATAAGCCAACGCTCAAGACACCAATAAGGAGCTTCTTTGCTTATACAAGCTGCATCAACTATGTATTCAACCTCATAAGCTTTTCCAATCAATAGTGTAGCATAATGTTGTCTTTCAAACATATTGTGTCGCTTTTCTGCAACAGCCTTTAGAAAAGGCTGCAAGCTCAGAAGTTGATCTTGAATTACTTGAAGTTTCTTCTGGATGGGATCAAGTGAATCCGCATAATGGGCTTTGAACTCCTCCAGTTTGTTTAAAAGGATATCAACATAGCCTAGTCCATGAATCATCGGCAAGTTAGATTGAAATGGCTTGCGAATGATGAGGTATATGATTGACTTGATCTGCTGAATGTTGCCAGGAAGGTCAAGAAGAGCTTGTTTCACTTCTTCCAAAGCCATGTCCTCCTCCTCGTTATCATATAACGAGTAAACAAGAAGTCCAGCATCAACTACAAAACCATTGATATCTGAAAGGTGAATTTTGAGATCTTGTACCGGAATATGGATAATACTGGCTCTCAAGAGCTTGAGCATCTCCTGGAGGATTTCCAATTGGTCCTTCAAAGTGACTATTCGACTGGAACTAGCATTAGTTGATAACCCCACCAAATTGTGAAGGATAGTCTCCATAAAGCCAACTTCACAGTAAGCTGCGTGCTGATTTTGAATGTCCGGGTGCCATCCTGATTGTATTGTCAACTTCAAAGCTTGCAGGACAGAAACATACTTCTCACGAATGCTTGGCTGAGTGGGCTTAATCTTCAGTTGCAAGAAAACCAGTAGACTGATTTCACCTAGAGCCAAATCTTTATCTGTAAAATACAACCAGACAAGCATTGCTGTGTGGCCAGCCACCAGTAAAGCATGAGTGAAGAAAGTGTGTTGCTTCTGGGGCTCATTGCATCGTTCTACCACGAATCGGATTAAACTCCTCAGCATCTTCAACTCCTTTAATACCTCTTGAAGTGAAAAGGTATCGTCAATCTTCACTAGATCATGAAGATGCACTGATACAGTATCCATGAAATCCTGTACAAATTTTGGATCAGCAATGCCATCCCTGCTAGCTGAAAGTTGTAATGATGTCTTGCAGAAGGAGTAATTAGCTCTGATTTCCCACTTAGTCATCCGAATATCATCTTCCATCTGCTGGACAACCTGAAAAGTATTTGGAGAGGTCAAGTCAAGAGAGGAGAGGACAACTCGGGAGTTTCTAAGCAGAGCTTGGGCTCTCTGTGTGGCATATTCTGGCAAGTCGTTGCATCCAACTTTTCGGCTCTGCAAGATGAGAAAAGTATCCAGGAATTTCAGCTCCCTCTCAAGGAACTCGATTCGCTCCTTTGAAACCTTACGTGAGGGCATCTCTCTCACTCTTTACCTCAAGGGATGAAAATAAAGACTACTGTAAACTCAATGGAGAAGCTGGATAGTTGAGTTACAAATCATACATTTGCTAGTCTTTTTAAAGTTTTTCACATCTCCCTGGTCTACCCTTGTACAGAATTTTATAATCTGGTCTAGCTGACATTTATCTACACAAGAAATGCAAATCTTAGAATATAATTAGCTAAACAATAGTTCAGTTTAAAAAATATTAGCAACTAGGCATAAATTAATCCAACTGTTGGCTAAGCAATTGGTGGCATTTTCCTATAAAACAAAAAAAAAATTGTAGCTTACAGTGATTGATTGATGAGGTCATTCTCACCTCTTGAGAAATAATTAAAGTCAATAAGTTTTAGAACACAAAAAATGCTAGAGAGCGAGATAACTATTACTATCTCCGTCCCATATTATATGATAACTACACATGACCAGTAAACCAGATTTTGTTTCGGGTTCACTTCCAATGTATTTATGGTTTTGCATATGCATACATACTTATACAGGAGTATTATTTTTCCTTTCTGAAAAATCAAATTTGAGAAAAAACTAATATTGGTGGTGTTTTAGGAATTAGGACAAGTCCTCTATCAAAAATTCAAAGGGTTTTAAATGTTGGAATTGTTGAGAATATAATTAAATTATTATAAGTGTGTGATTTCTGACAACTTTAAACTTGACATAATCACGCATTTCAACAGGATATGAGAGTAGGCAGAAAAAGTTCCACATGCTTAGCCCATGAAAAAGAATCAAACCCACCCATAAGGGGACGTATTGAGATGGTCACACCCTTGACAGAAATCACTAAATAAAAGTAGGGATTTTTCTTTATAGGAAACCAGTTTTGCAAAGGAACCTTTTGGATTCTTTCTACTGTTCTGAGGCTGGGGTCGTTGGTTGGTAAGTCAAATCTTTCTCTTCAAGTGAGAGGGACATCTGTGAATTGAAGGAGGTAAAATATATTTACTCTTCAAGCATGCACAAAGAATTCTATACTAGATACCTAATGTATGGTTGTCTAAATCCAAAATTGTGGCTAAATGAGTCGATAGAACGGCTGGCTCATGCACCAGCAAGAACTGTGATAAAACAAATGTTTCCTAACTCATTTGTTGGAGTCTTTACCAGAATAGCTCTCTTGCGGTATGTCACTAACTTTTTTCAAGGGGAGACGGCTTTTTCCTCTCCCCTACTGTCTCACTTATAAGTGATGAAAAAGAAAGAAGCGGCTATCAGTCATCTGCATTCATCAATATTTCAAATGATGCAGAAAAAGTACAGGGTCTACGGCTGCAGAAGAATCGGCATTATAGCTGGATCAACTAGTGGAGCATTTCTTCTGATAGCAATAAGAGTTGGCATCTTGATTACTTTCAGAAAAAAAAAAAAGAAGTATACAAGTAAATGCTTATGATTCCGTGGATGAGATATCTGGCATTACTTTGAGATTTTGTTACGAACAGCTGAAGGTAACAACCAGGAATTTCCAGAAAAAGCTTGTTCAGAGAGGTTTTGGCTCAGTTTATGAAGGCGTTCTTCAAGATGGTCAGAAAGTAGCAGTGAAGGTTCTTGATGGTTTAGGCCAACGGAAGAAGGAGTTCTTGGCAAAGATCCAGACCTTAGGATGCATCCATCTGGTTCATCTTGTTACACTAATTGGAGTTTGTGCTGAGAAAGAGCACAACCTATAAGTTCATGATTTCATGAGTAATAGGTCATTGAATAAACGGACTTTCGGCACAGGCTCTCGGCAGTTTATCTTTTAACGGAAAACAAGGAGCATTATCTATGATAAAGCAAAATGATTGGCTTATCTTGATGAAGAGTGTATGCAAAGAATAGTCCATTTAGATGTTTAGCCACAGAACATTCTGTTGGATGGCATTCTTTATGCAAAAGTATCTGATTTTGGCCTGGCCAAGTTGGTCTAGTCCACTTAGATGTCTAGCCGCAGAACCTTCTGTTGGATGGCATTCTTTGTGCCAGAGTATCTGATATTGGCCTGGCCAAGTTGGTGGATATAGATCAGAGACATGTAGTGACTAGAATTAGGGAACACCTGGATGCTTGGCTCCTTAATAGCGCATTCATACAGAAAAGGAAGATGTCTGCAGCTTCTAGTTGTTGCAAAGGAAATTCTCTGTTGAAGCAAGAACGTGGACTATTCACACTCACTGGAACATCCGCATTTGCTTAGTTTGTTCATGGGAAAAGTCCAATACAATCAATTGATTGATATGATCGTAAACTACAACAATGAAATTCAATGCAATACTTCGTTTTACTCTATATATGATCGTAAACTACATATGGAAGCATTTGAAGAATGAAAAATCATCCAGAAAAAGAGAGAAAAAAGAGTCTTTGTGAGAAGAAAGAAATTATCCTCAAGAACAACTTGTTTACTGCTATGTTTTACTCTTATCTTTGTTGTTCTAAGGATATTTCTTCAATGTGTGATTTTTCATTCTTACATCTGTAAACCAATTCCTAGTCTATAAAGGAACTTGGTGTTTTGGTCAAAATTATTCTTCTTGTATTCTGGGTCCTTAGCTAGAGTTAGCTAAGAAGAGAAGTCTATAGTTTGGGGAAATTAGTTCAGTGGGCAGCAAGAGGTTGTTGCTTAGGTAGAAATTTCAGGTATCATTGTAAAGGGGAAGGGATTAGGAGGTTAATCCTTAGAATTACAAGAGGTTGTAATGATTTCTGCTCTTAGATAATGAAATTTCGTTGAAATCTTGAAGGCAGGTTGTAGTTTTTTACTCTCTTGAACAAGGGGTTTTTCACGTAAAAATCTTTGCATTTTTATTTCTGTCTAGTTCATTACTGTAACGAGGGACCTGGTCCCTGATTAGATTGGCAACACTCCTTCATTCTTACAGTAATTAGCAGCTTCAGATGTCATGACTCTGAAAGTTCTTAAAGACAGGCTACTCGAAAGATATTTTGATACTCTAATTAGGTGCAATTATGAACATTACATAGTTTTCAAACCCTTCCTACATCCAGTATAGTTTCTAGGTGAAATTATGTAAACAGAAAAGACATTAAATAGTTCCTAGAATGATAATAAGAACATGTATTTGAGATACAGGACCTTCACATCAGCATTTCTCGTCTCCACTCTGCAGACAAAGTAAAAATTTTGATTTGATAAGAAGATGATAATTTAAACATGTGGTAGAATTCATATTTTTGCATTTGATGGAAATATGGAAGCAAAGAGAATATACTATGTCCATAGTTGAAGATAAGCCTCCTTCTCTTCATCTAAACTAGCAGCAGCAGCCTTTGCAATCAAAGCTTCTCCTTCCATAGCAATCTTGCTTTCCACCATCTCCTCAATCTCTGCCATAGCTCTCGAGCGACTCAGTTCCTGCTCAAGCTCCTCTGCTCCTTCATTTTTCGACTCTGAATCATCTTCAAAGAGTTTCTCCCAAAACTCACGATTCCTAGCAGTTGTTTCTTCTTTCTGTTTTTCATTGGAACTCACGGAGCCACCAGCAGAGTTTGATATCTGTCCAATCCCGTCCTGGACCGAGCCAGCCATACAATCTGGCGACTCCACCAAGCATGGACTCTTTCTGGTGTCATTGCTGCTAGAGTCTCCTCTGACTTCAGATTTCTCGAGAAGTAACTTGAAAATATTCCTAATATCTGTTTCCTTTCTGCATCCTACCAAATTAGGAAAGAAAGATCTCAAGTTTTCTTGTCCATCTTTCAGCTTCTGAAGTTCTACCTTCAGACTAATGTGATCATTCCTCAACTTCTCCAGCTCCTCTTCCAGATTATCGTTCACCAGATCAACACGAGGACTATGTGAAACCTGCTGTGGGTTGGTCTCCTTGGATAGTTGAATCCTGCTTTTGATATTTTTCAACCAGTGCTTTTTCCCAGCCCGAAACCATGGATTTCCATACTCACATTTGTACGAACATACTTTCCTAAAACGCTGAAAATTCATTCTTTCTTATCAAAACAAAGTTTCAAATTATTACTCCAAATCAAAAAGGAAACAACTTCCAATAAATCAAAAACATATTCACAATAACACCAGATGCATACTCATCAGAACATTAAATTAGACGAAAGGATGTCACATTTTAGTGTTTCGAGATTAAAGCCACATAGATGTTGAGCTAGTAAAAAAGGGTAGAAATCAACATAAATGAGAAAATAACATAGCAAAACACATCAGAAACAGAAGTAATATTTGCAGTAACACTACACTGTCTTATTTTCTGAACTAGTAAAGATGAAACGAAAAATTCAAGTCATAAACCCACAGAAACAGGAACAGAAAACAATACTTAAGGAGAAGTCAAATTTCAAGAAATCAATACAAATGAGAGAAAAACACAGAAAACATATTGGAAACAGAAGAGAATTGCAGTAACACTGTCAAAACTACTAGTGATGGAAACGAAATTTCGAGAACTAACAGAAATAGGAAATAGAAGTCAAATTTTCGAACGTTGTTACTCACATAGTTGTTGAGCTGGTAAATGAAGCTAGACAAATTGCTATGCTTGAAGTACTTAGGAAGAACTTCTATACAAAACTTGTTAGGATCAGTGATAAGAAATGTAGTTTTACTAGAAGTCCAATGTACCAAGGGATCAGTTTCAGGATCCTCCACCATTTCATATGTCTTCACCAGAAAGGGCGGTGGTGAGTTTCCCCGTAACCCAGTGAGCCTCGGTCGACCTCGACCAACACCTCCTCCTCCACTTCTTCTTCCTCCTCCCTTTCCACCATTTTCTTGATTGTTGATCTCCATTCTTGATTGATTGATATTATTTTCTTTGAAAACTTTTGAGAAAATTTGGAAGTGAGTGAAATATATAACTGATCATGCATGCAAGTAAGTCATATAGTGTGTGAAACATACTAACGTATATTATGAAATCAAATGTTTTTCAAGTGCAAATTGAATTACAATCAAGACCATTGGTGTCTTTTTCAACCCTCCCTTTATTTGGTCACACATAAAAGGCCCTATGCTACAGTACAACTCACTTTGTTCCTTCTTCCTACTCCCTCCATTTAAAAAAAAAAAAAACCTAATTTTACTTGAAAAATTTAAGAAAATAATGAAGACTTTTTAATCTTATAGTTCAAAATTAAAGTTACGGCAAATATATTAAAATGTCCATTAGTCTTGCGACTTTAAGTATGTCACGTCAAAAGTTGAATTAAATTGTTGCAAAAAAATAAAGAGATTATTTTTTTTAAACTGACTAAAAAGAAAATAGATCATTTTAAAAAATAGAGAAAGTACTACTTTTCAGGTTCTTTTTCACTTGTCCAACATTTTGTACTCCTTAAAAACCATTAATCTAGATTTATTTTACTGAATTATTTTTATTAATTGTATTTTTAGAATTTAAATTTGACTATTACTCCATTATGAAAAATGGTTGCTTTATGATAATCTAAACTAAATCGTATTGTGTTTATATTGGTTATATCAATTACTATGATTAATGAAGTGAAAATTGAATTAAAAATTACAATTAATAAAAAAAAACTTATGAAACACGAGTCGTAATTTGGTATAAACACTTGTAAGGAGGGGAAAATTTATTTCCTCACAAAAGTGTGAGTTTTATTCTCACAGACCCTTTCCCATCCCTTCTTTTAATTGTCTCCTTTATGCAATAAAAGAAAAAAATTAAACAAATAACACACACATTTTTTTAAGTTGAATTTTCATTTTAAAATGTTGAAGCATTGCTAGTTACAAATAAATTACAATCTCAAATTTTAATCTGTCATTTTCTTTTGTCAATAGGAGATTGCATCTGATTATAAAGACCAATTGATTTGCTATACTTAAATAAAACAAAAAATAAAAGATTGGTTTATATTTTGCATCACAAGGAAACATAATATTTATAGTCAACTTTGACTCTCTTATAGGTTGACTTTTAGTTGATTAGGTGGTTCAAGCATTTCCAAATTAAGTCAAACATAAAATGATAAAATAACAAAATATTCAATAAGTGAAAGAAAAGAATTCATGATAATCTTTTTCTATTTTGAGTACACCCTTTTTGGTGTTCTCTTTTCTTGTTTTTACATTTAATACTTATAATTCTATTTGGGTACAAGAATGTCAAAATCACTGACGGTCCATTCTGCCACTTGATTAACATCTCTAAAAATTTCAGTTCCCAAATCAATTGAACTCCACTGCCTCCTTGCTGGTGCAGTGCCTGGATCCTGCAATAGTAAACATGTTTTCGTCATTAATTTCACGCGTTAAACTATATTGATAGTGTAAAAAGTCTTTATACTGTTGATGTATACATATAACTTTAAATTGATCCAAACCTGGTAAAAATAAAGAGATTGTGACAGCCTTCCAACATCAAGTTCCCAAGTTCTTGGATCACCAATCCAACCTTGTCCTTTCTGAGTAGGATAACCATATTCACCCCAAACAGGATGTGGCAAAATTTGCAAAATCTCCTGAGGTTGAGGATTACTGTAAGGATCACATGGTACACTAGGCTGCTCAATATGCTGTCCATTCCCTGGTGTACAATGCAGATGGTAAGCCTCGTAGGGAAAACGAGACCTGTCGCTTCGATGAACTCTTGTTCCATTTGGAAATGTGTGATATGGAGGACACAATTTTGGGTCATCTGGTCTGCACCAGGATGGTATTTCTGGATTCAGGATCATCTCACTGTATCTTGTGACATCTGAAGTCACATCACCATCGCATGGCTTTCCATTGTTCTTCCAACAACTTCCCATGTCCATTAGATAAAATTGGCTATTATGACCTCCACCTTGGATCACATTCAATGTGAATCTTACCTTAAAGTTTGGTGACTCTGGTATCTGCATAAAAATTTAACCTTTTTGAATCAAGAACATATACAAAATAGCGTAAAAGAATAAAAAAGTTCATGTCTTCACTCACAATTTTTGACATGCCCCTAGTTTGATAATGATATCCACCAGAAAACCCAGAAGTGGCATCTGATCTTAAGTAAAGCATCAACCAAGGATACTTTGCTGAGGTCCTTAATACATTGTGAAAAATCCAGCTTCCTTTACCTAGTTCCTTCTGCCATGTTACAGAATAGAAGGAGGTGTTCACGTTTGTGCCTTCTTGGCTCGAACCAGGATTCAAATCCCATGTTCCATAAAAACTCCCTTTGAGGGTAGTCCCTTGTAAAATTGTGTAATTATGGTAAATCAATGGCTGATTCATACATCCTTTGCCAAAACAAGGAAATTGGCTAGGAGGTCCGAATGGAGGTACTTTATGACCATTTTTCGGGCATTTAGCAGCATAAGTATCCATGTTACCACTCTTAAGCATGATCATCCAGAATTGCCATGGATTTGGCTCGTCATTAACTTGACATTTTGATCCCAAATATAGTTCTTTCTCTGCTGCATAAAGATCTACATTGTACATTGCTGGATTCGTCAGTCCTGGAAAAGATTTTCCTGTGCCTAACTTGTTGTCTTCCTCAGTCACTAGATGCTGCAGTATGTTTGGATCTGCACCACAGACAGAACAATTCTCTCATATAAAAACCAACAACCATTTCAAACATAACGAAATCAACAAAACAGGAAAGAAAAAAAGGAAGTTCAACTCACTCTGTTGCTGATAAGTAGCTTTATTTTGAACATCAAAGCAATCAGCAGCTCTTGGGCTTCCCATTTGGGGAGTTTCTTCTCCAACCTCATTGCATTGATTCCATGCCTCTATGGCTACTCTTAGCCCATCGCGTCTCATCCCAGAATCTCCAACAGCTGAAATGTACTGATCACTTTCATCAAGACTTAAGGAGAAAACACCAGAAACAGACACATTGATTAGCAAAAGAAAAAGCAAATTGAACCAAGAAAATGAAATTTCAGATTGACCCATGTCTAAGTTTTCTAGTCTGAGGTATACATCAGCTTTGTCTCTATATATAATACATATGTTATGTGGAGGACTCCACAACGATTGCTATACATATCTCTATCTTTTGTAGATAAGTACTGAATTCCTCAGGTCTAAAGATTGGCCAAATATACCTCCCTCTATTGTTTCATTAAGCATCTGAAAGTTGACTGTTTTATCAATTTTATCCTTTTTTTCAAATTAGAATTCCAAAACCAATTAAGTTTCCTTATATGTCTTTTAGATACTTTAAGTTATTAATTTAATCTGATTTATTAAACTTTTTATGTTCTTTTCAATGTATAATTCAGAATACGCGTAAATTGACAATCAAAGTTAGAAGTTTGACTCGCGTAGATTTAACTACACATAAATTAGTTGCAGAGAGTAATGCCTTGCAGCTGGTTGGTGGTTGACACTTGCTCCAATTTCCTATAATTGATTAGGTTTCAAATTTGATATTTGAAATCACTATCAGAAAGGTTCTTTAAACCAAAACCTCTAACAAGAATGATGTAATAGGAGTCTACTTTTAACAGCATCATCTAACAAACTAGATGTTGATTGCCTTGTTTCCCTCATGTCTTTTGAAACTTTGAAATTCATATTTCCATCTCCAAAGAAAAAAATGGAAGTGAACTATGTTCACTAAATCACATGTAAAATGGAATCTTGTCCACTAGAAAGTTTAAAAAAAGAAAAAAACTTTAAAACTTATTTCTAAGAGTTGAAAGTCATATGTAAAGCAATTTGAAGAATCTTTTCTTTTTTTTTTGTTTTTGGGTTGCCAGAACTTTGAGACTAAGAAAAATTGGTATCAATTCTTGAACATAAAGTGATGCTTTTTATCATGTTTAAGGGAAGTAAAAGATATTCTTTTCCAATAAATACTACTATTTTCATTTGCGATTAAATCTTGACTTGACACACTTATTAAAAAAATAATTATTGAAATAATAAGTTTACCATTTTACCTCTATTAATTAATAGGGTCTCATACATATTTACTTATTATATTTTTTAGGACACTAACTTAATGGCAAGAGTATAATAGGAAAAAAAATTATGTTATCTTAATTCGTCAAAAATAACAATTAAAAGTGAACATACGTTAAAAAGAATTTGAAAACTAAAAATGGAGAAAAGGGGTATTTAAGTCATTTTCAATTTTCTTGACATTAAATATGCTTAAAACTCAATACAGACCCCACAAGAAGGTAGGTTAGAGAGAACCATTTGGTGAGAGTACACATAATTGGTTATTCGTTATGGGCTACGAAAGTTGGCATATAAATGTTCAATTATTTCTTCCTAAACATTACATTTAATCAACTTAAATGGGATGGAGCATAAATACAATTATTTTTTTCTTCTATTTCCTGTAAACTAAATCTTCCCCGTTGATTATGATTTACATGACAAGTTGGCAACTAATTGTCTCATTTGAATATTTAACAAAGTTAATCTTCCTGTGCCCTGTGTGTCCCACTCTCATATAAATTTTTAACAAAGTTTTCAATTAACGATGCACTGGATACAAAGATGAATAACGCAATTATAAGTAATGTAGAATTTATTTTTTATTAAGTATGATTTATTATTTTTTATTTAATTTTGTGTTTGCTTTGAAATTTTATAAAAATTTCTTTCTAATTATACTCTTGAATTATTATGAAATTTTCTATATCATATCATTGGGTTAAGATAGATAATCACTAAACAATTTTTTTTTATTTGGCGGCCTTCTAACTAGTTAGGAGAAGAACAATTTTGTTCTTATATTTGTTATTTTCTCATTTGAATTATTTGAGGATAAATAATTGTCATCTTAATAAATTGATCACTCAGAAAATATCAATTTTCAATGTAATAAAGATGGTAAACAATAATAAAAATGAATAAATAAGTTATAGTTTTAATACGGAGTTAATATCTTAAAAGGTCGCTCAATTTTAAGAATTTATCAAATAAAGTCATTGAATATTGTTTTGTATCAATAAAATCATCCAATTAGACATTTGTATCAATAAAATCATTCAACTAAATCAATTATCAAAGAATAATAATAATAATTGACATGACAGAATATTTTTTTTTATATTGTGCAAATATGAACACAAATAAGTAATATTGAAAAATTTGACGTGGCAATTTTTTTTGATGTAAATATGAACCCACAAATAAATAAAATTTATAAACTAATTTATTTAAATACATTTACTAGTATAAAGTTACAAATATAAACTGCAAAATCAAGAAAATAATTAGTGTAAAAGAATTTGAGGAATAATTTTGTCTCTATATATTTAATCCCTATGATATTAAATTTAATATATTACTAATATCACTAAATAAAAGGTCTTAATTATACATCCTATAATAGCATGTCGGGTGTATAACTAATACATGAATTAAATATACATGAACTCAAAATTCCTATAAAATAGTGCTAAATAATACTATAAATAGTATATTGACTATTTCTCCTAATACATCACATCAAACAACAGAGAATTTTTCCTCTTTTATTGAGTCCTAAGAAATGTTAATCTGAATTAATCGATTTAGTGAATTTTGGAATATTGGATGATTATAAAAAAAAGAAAAAAGTTACACTATGTGTGTTTGCAGTGGTGGAGTCAATATTTTCGTCAAGAGTGTTTATATTTTAAAACATGATCAGTGGCGGAGCCAGCATAAGGGTATTTATACTTTTAGAATATGAGTGAGTGATTTTTGTATTAAGGGTATTCAAGAATTGATCTATATATCAAAATATTTATATTTAACTTATATATTTGAAAAAGTTTTCTGACGAAAGATGTTCATTTGACCCTCTTTGGGTGAATGTAGCTCAGCTCTTGAATATGAGTGGGTGATTTTTATATCAAGAGTTTTCAACAACTGATATACATCAAAATATCTATATTTAATCTATATATTAAAAAAATACTTCGATGGAGAGTGTTTATCAGACCATCCTTGAAACATTTGATCACCCTTGATTGAAGGTAGCTCTGTAGTGTGTTTGGGTAAAGAATTAAAACTAATAACCTTTTAGATCCTGGAGTGTCTTTAGGAACCTGGGGTATTGGGCCAAGAAGAAAAGCAATTAGTAGTACACATATGCCTGCCCTGCTAAAGCCTATGTCATTCTCAAAAGACAAACCAATCATGGCCCATGATTTGCCACTTGAATTCAAAATAATGTAAGTATCAATCACACTAACTATGAAAAAATCTCTAATGAGCATCATCATTAGCCAAAGTCAAGGTTAAGTTGCCAAAGACAAAGCTAAAAGCAAAAGATGGAACCCAATCCAGAAAACAAAAGACAGCTAAATCATGTTTTAAGGTAGAACTAAAGTGGAAACTTTTGGGCCCTACTATATGCCCCTATATCTCCTTCATCAGTAAGCTTTAGGGAAATTTTCATAAATACCTAGATTTAAAATTTAACATGATTAAATAGATATATTTTACATTATTACACAACAGAATCTAAGCTATGTGACCGAAAGGAGAGGAGAGTGGCAAGCGTGATCGAGAGAGTAGGGAGAGAAACAAATTGTATATGTATATCTGTCAAAATAGTTCTATATATGCAACTAATATACATATGTAATTGTATCTCCAGCAAGAAATTGCATATAGAGGAAAGAGGGGAGAGAGAGGACGAGAGGAGGGAGAAAATATCAACAAAATGCTAACTATAACTATAAACTATAATTTTTTTAAACTATAGTTATATAATGTAACTACATATCACATGTTTGGCTAGTTACGCTATTTTTCGTAACTTTTATCCAATTTTGAGATGCTCATGATATGTACAGGAATACAGGGAATGTGTAAAAAAATTTAAAAACCTCGGTAAATATGCAAGTAGAATTCTATTTTTTTTAAACAAAGAAGTACTGCAGAAAATAAAAGACAAAAAATAAAGTAGTTAGGTGACTTTTGGTAGGAGACCAAGTGAATTTGGTCCCTTGAAGATAGAACAGCAATTCTGAAGAAACTAGAAAGTAGGAAGTGGGTAAGTGGTCACAAGATTTTTCAAATGGCGGGCCTTTCTTTTGAACTAAATAGTAAATAAAAGCAAACACACACAACCTAAAAAAGTGGACACCTTCCTCCAGCATGAATCCCACTTCCCTATTTAACAGCCTAACTGTCCCCCTAACTGCTTCTATTTCACTTCTTTTTTTTATCATTCAAGAAACATAATCCTAACTAGCAAATTTCCGAAGATGAAGTGGGGTAAAAAGAAACCTTCATCTTCATTGATCACTCATGTTTTTCCTGTTTCTTGGCTTTCAAAATTCAAGCAAAAGAAGGATGGCAGCAGCAGTGAGCATCAAAAAGCAGCAAAGATGAAGTACAAGGGGAAGGTGGATTTGACTTCTTTCACTTCGCGGTCGAATGTTTGTCTGAAAGAAGGAAGGTTCTATGGTGGGGATAATGATGATGATCCTTATTGGAGGATTTCTTTTACTGAAGACAGATTGGAAGTTCCTCCTCAGAATCAACAGATTCAGAACCCACTCTGGTGTGGTTCTTATGATGAATGTGATCAGGATTCGACTTGGAATTCCAAGAGTAGTTTGGGGGAAGAGAATCACAAGTTCAATGATATGGTTTCTAGAAAGATGAGCGAAAAGCAGAAGAGAATGTGGATTTCACAGAATGAAGCAGAATTCAGCAACAGAAGGAGGAATTCTGTCAAAGATGAGAAGTTGAGGAAACTAAGTAGAAAAGCTTTGGAGGAAAGAGTAGCGGAAAATGCTAGAGAACCTGATCAAGGAGGAGAAATAGCAGCAGAAGTGATAGAGAAAGATATATTTGAAATAGAGCCCCGGAATGAGAAGGTAATGAAAAGGGGGAAGGATAAACCAACAGCCTATAATTCCAGAAAGACACAGAGTTTGTCCAACACAGATTCCAGTCTGAATTCAATGGAAGAAAGTTGCATGATGCTCAAAACTCTGAATCTAGAGGAAGAAGCTGATGCGTTGTCTGAAGAAGAATTTGAATCAGAATGCCTAGAGATGAAAGACATGAAGATCAAAGAAATGTCAGAGGAAAGCGGTTATCAGCAGAGAAAATCAGTGTACATAAACCAGAAGAGAAGAAGAAAACATGGTGTTAAAGTTGGATCATATTCACCACGAACAACAGCCAAGATGGAATGCAGAATCAAAGCTCTTGAAGACATGAAGAAAGCAAAGATGAAGATGAGACACGAGACAAAGGAGAGATCCAGAGGAAACAGGACAGTTTTTGATAGCTATGCTATTATGAAGAGTTCATTTGACCCTTTCAGTGACTTCAGAGACTCGATGATTGAGATGATTACACAGAGGGGGATAAAAAACTCAGACGAGCTTGAAGAGTTATTGGCTTGTTATCTAACACTCAACTGTGATGAATACCATGATCTCATTATCAAAGTCTTCCGGCAGGTATGGTATGAGCTGAACGAGGTCAACATTGGAGCAGAATTACAGAAATGCAGTTGTTCTGATGACCAACAATTGTTAGTTTGAGTTTCTCAATCCAAATGTAAATAAGCTGTAGGTACTACCCTCTGTTAAGAGTATGTTAAATTGTTTTTAAATTATTATGTACTTAGATACTGAAATGAGGAACGAAGCAATTTAAATTACAGTGAAGTTTTGCAAAGAGCAATCAAGCAGGATGTTTTGTATACCTTTTCCAGGGCAAGGAACACAGTGTTCATCAAGATGTATTAGTTATCTTAACTATGGAAATAACAAGGAGTTTAATTGCGACTAGAATCTGGCAGGCAGAACCCCAGAACTTCCATCTGGATATGGATACCGATGCATTAACTTAGGGGTAAGAAACTGATCAAAAAAATCATAACACAGGTTCAAAATTGCTGCTTCTAGGCTCTAGCACAAGTTTAGGATAGCTGTTTGTTATAATTTACAACAAACTGTTTGCTTCTGTTACCAAGAAAGCTATTTCTATCAATATGAGCAACAGTTTCATCTGCATAAAGAAGACAAAAACCATTCTTTACCAGATTGTGGATCGTCTTGGCAGTTGCAGGCTGTAGTAGAAGCAGTCCAGCCGAATTTTAGTATCACAACAATAACAAGCACTTGTGACAAATGGAAAACACATCTCCCTCTGAAGCCCAAATGCAGCATGTATAGTTCCATTACTAACTTAGATTGATGGCCTTGTACAAGAAGTGTTTTGTCCTTGTCACAATATTATCCCTTCACCAGCCAAGAACTCATGAACAACTCCATCAACTTCAATCATGCTACAACCGGGCTCTTTAGTTACCCCCTCACTCCTCATCTTTCTCCGCACTTCCCTCATATCACCCCATCTCCCCATAGATGCAAGAACATTTGATAGTTGAACATAACCAGCACTGTCATGAGGATCAAGCTCTAAAAGTTTGGTAGCGATGCGCTCTGCCAATTTGACATCATTATGGCTTCTGGAAGCACTCAAGAGGGACTCCCAAAGAGCAGGAGCTTCTTTCACCGGCAATTTGCTGATGAGTTCTTCAGCCTCCTCTAATAATCCAAACCGGCCAAGCAAATCAACCATACAGCCATAATGCACAAGCGTAGGCTGAATTCTATACTCATTAATCATCAGTTCAAACATCCTGCGCCCCTCGCTTAATAAGCCGCCTTGACTGCAAGTAGACAAAACACCAACAAAAGTAACCTCATTGGGCTTGATACCATCAGCAATGAGCTCATTGAAAGTCTTTAATGCATCATCCAAATACCCATGGTTACTGAACCCTGCAATCATTGCATTCCACGTACTAATATCTTTTCTCAAAGTACCATTAAACACCTCTAAACCTTTCTCAATACATCCACATTTACAATACATATCCACAAGAGCAGTAGCAAGAAAATTGTGAACCTCAATCCCGTTCCTCTCGATAAATGCATGAACCCACTTTCCCTGGCTCAGAGATCCAACACCAGCACAAGCAGACAGCACATTCACAAGTGTACAATCATCAGGCTTCACTTTAGCTCTCAGCATATCCTCAAAAAGAGCCAAAACTTCATTAAACTTATCAGCCTTAGTATAACCAGTAATCATAACATTCCAAGACACAACATCTTTCACTAACATTTCATCAAACACCTTCCTCGCTTCATCCACCAACCCAACATTCACATACCCAGAAACCATAAAATTCCAAGATTCCACATTCTTCACAGGCATTTCATCAAACAACTCACGCGCCAATTCAAACAACCCCCTTTCCGCATACACACTCAACAATGCATTCCACGCTATAACATCATCCTCAACCAACCCATCAATCATACCACGCGAAACTCCAAAACACCCACACCTCGCATACATATGAACTAAAGTATTGTACACATACCCATCTTCCTCAAGTCCAAATTTTGTCACCAACCCATGAACTTGTTCACCTTGTTTAGCATTTCCCATAGTAGCACAAGCTTTTACGACAAACGTAAAAGTATATTTATCTGGAAAAACTTTATTTACAGAGTTCAACATTTTGAGGAAGATAATGAGAGCAAGTTGTGGGAATGGGCTAGTGGAATAAGCACGGATGATAGTGTTGTAGATATATGAGTTGGGTTCTTCAATGTGAGTGAAAACTGAGAGCGCGTATGAAAGGGTTTCAGGGGATGACATGTTAAGAACAGTGGCTTTAGTCAATAGGCGACTAGCAGCAAAAGGGTTACGAAAGATACCAGTTTTGAGCACGAAAGCGTGAGCTTGGTGGAGTTCGGAGATGGAATTGGCCATTTCTAAGAAGGACAAGATTGATGGTGTCGGGGAAGTTGCTGACATTTTGACTTGGGGTATTTTGGTCCGAGCCTGTTAGAAGCATCATTCGTTATGCTTGATATAAATAAGGCGTTTGAATGCTGTGATAAATAAATACAATGTTTAGCCTTTAAAAAAAAATGTTTTTTTACCTCTCTCCTTTTTTATCCGGCCATGGTACAACACCAGAACTCAAAGATACGATCACATCTAATTAATTCTGATTCTATTCAATCCAACCGCAGAACTTAGAACAACTAGCCTATTGGGGTCGTTTCCATTCTCTATCCAGGCAGGAGCAGGAACATAAAAAGATGATTTAGGATGATAACTTCCGCGGCTGATTTAGTATTTTCAATCACTAGGTTCAAAATATAATATAAAAATATAAGGAAAAATTAGAGAAATTTAAATATTTTCAAATATTTCTTACCTTTTTACAAATTACTAAAATTCCTTTTTTGCTACTTTACTTTCACACGTCTGATACACTCATTCCCTTTCCCACAAAACCCTGTTTCTTCAACGAGAATCAAGCAAAACCAATTCAAAATCAAAAGGTTAATTTATCTTCTCATTCTTGTTTAAAGAACTAGTTGTCAACGTTGGATCAGGTTGTTTTCTGACAAGGGATGTTGTTTTAAATGTATTTGTTGTGCTTCTTTGGGGATGTATTGGTGATGTTCCTCTCTTTTCCTTCCTTGCAGGAGCTATGTCCCTTGATCTTGTTTCTACTGCTTTTCTTCTGCTTCAAATCTCATATCCATTTTGAACTTGAACTTAAAGTTCAAAGTTCACCTCATACGACCCTTTTCAAGTTCAAAGTCACCCAAATTCAAAAATTTCGAAAAAAAAAATCGAAGAAGAAAGCTCAGATATGGTGATTCATGAGATATAAAATTGAGTCATATATGTTTCTAATTCATTGAGACTATATGGGTTATTTTATTGGAAAAATATAGTGATTCATGTGTGTAGTATGTATCTTATATGGTGATTCATTTTAAAATTATGAATTGTTCACAACTTTTTATGGTGATTCATTACATATGGTAATTCAGAGTATGTATCTTGTATGGTGATTCATTTCAAAACTATGAGTTGTTCATAACATTTTATGGTGATTCATTTATATATAAAACCGAATCATATATGTTGTTGATTCACTGAAACTGTATGGATTGAATACAGTGATTCACTAGAACTGTATGAATTGAATACAGTGATTCATTGGGACACATTTTTTAGTTTTTATAGGTTGATGATTCATTATGTGCATCATACAAAGATGATAGACCAATAGAGGTGTGCAAAAATCGAACTAATCAATAAACCGAACTGATAAGAATGTTATTGGTTTATTGTTATTGGGTTATTAGGTTATCGGGTTTTCAATGTTTTTTAGAAAAAAATTTATTAGGTTATCGGTTCGATATAACCCAATAAAACTGTAATAAGTTACTATTTTAGCCCTTCGTAAATATTAAATATTAGTAATTTCATATTAACAAGACACTATAACAATATTTTATATATTTTAATCTTTACAATACTTGAGTGATTAATTATCTACTTTAATATTTTAGTTTGTAATTAACTAATTATAGTTTTTGCAAGTTTGTAAATATAGTATTCGTACTCTATCTACTTTTTATTAATCGAATGTTCATTATCATTCTTATCGGGTAAACCGAAAATCGAACTGTTAAGAACATAAAACCAATAAATTGAAAATATTATTTTATTGGTTTCTTATTGGTTTAGCATATTTAAAAATCGAAAATCGATAAACCAAATCGATAATCTATAAAACAAAATCGAACTGGCCGATGTACACCCCTATACACCAATGAGAATCATATTAATGGGTTGATTCATTGAGACAATGAATCATACAGTATGATTCATTACAATAAAATAATTTAACACATGGCTGATTTACCACATTAGATATTGATTACAATGAATCATGACTTATAAATCATGTATAGCATAGTGTATCAGTAAAACTGGCCAGTGTATCCGCATCTTTGACATTTTATGAGATTTTTGTAATTATGAAAAAGATGAAAATAAATTGAAATTTCTTTTTCTCAATCTGAGATTTCTGTAAGTTATACAAAATATGAACATACAAATTATGAATTTTGGAAGAAGAAGATGGAAAAGAGAAAAAGGATTTACCTTTAAGCATGATTTTTGATTTTTTTCCCACTCCTAATTAAATTTAAATTCAAGTTTAAAATAAATAAACAATACTCAAATTATGGGAGATGATTTTGATATTTGACTCTTGAATTTTCAGGGAAGAACTAAAGATGTGAGATTTAGAGCCTTGGAAAGAAGAAAAGTGATTTAATTTTTGGGATTAGGACCTTCCATTATTTTGGGTTTAAATATATTGTTTCAACCTTTTGTTTTTTAAAAAAACAAAGTGAAATGTTGAGCTAAGCTAAAAATGGTATCAGTAAAATTCGAACCTGAGCGTGCGGGTTCACTTTAAAAAAAAAAAATTAATACTATGCTAGATTTTGATTATTATTCCAAAATCTCAAATTTGCAAATTTGCTCTCCAGCCTGATAAGATTTTGACTCAGATTTTACAGCTTCAGACATGTAACTTTCGTACTTACTGTCTACACAGCCACGAGACTTCAAACAAATGTTTGGCCAAAAATACTTGCATTTTAACAGGAAGACAAGATCGTGATCTCAAAGAAAGAGCAGTCTCTAGGATGAGTCCCCACTATGAAAATGAAAGTTACAAGTTACTGATAAACATAACAGGCTGCCTTTAGCAAAGAAATCCCATATCATGCTTAGAGCATAAGAAACTTGGTGCAGCTAAATAATGCATAAACCTATTGAGAGACTTTCACGACAATGACGTCCATCCAAAAATCAAAAATCTATACAGCTGAGGTAGCAAGAGCTAGCGATGAATCACACATCTCAGATCAGACGCTAAAATAAACTAAATGAGGACGAACCTGACAAAATATATTAAGTTAACCAATCACCATGGCAATTTTTTTTCTTTCTATAAGAAGATTGCAAGAAATCAAACAACTCAATAATAAGTTTCAGATCACAATACCATAGCATTAAGGTAGATTTTCTAATGAATATAACAGAACACTGCAAATTCAGGGAGAATATGAGGCCTCTTAATACAAGTGTTTAGTGCAATCTAGTTGAAAAAAACCAGACTGAGTTTCCACTACATATAAAGACAACGTCTGCAAAGCCTTACTTGATTACTCATCGATGCTTCAAATGTAGAAACAACAGTGTTAGAATGCCAGGGTCAAAGAAAAGCAGATGCTGCAAATCCTTGACATTTATTGAAATGAAAGAAGAGGCTGTTAGCTCTCTAGCCTGCTAAGCACCAAAATGACATGGAGATTTACAACTTACGCCTCTCCCCATAAAACCTTTTATGCAACACAATAGGCACAAAGCACTTTTTAGGATTATTTGCAATCTGGACTACTGTGACATTCTCCAGTGCGCCTCTACACCTCCAATGATCTACAAGTCGGAGTTCTCATGTTGGCATTTCTCCTGATCATTACTAAGATCACAAACAAATGCAAAATGGAACCCCAAGAATATTAACTGAGATGATTATTAGGTTGAAGAAATGTAAATGGTTGATATTACAAATTACACAACCTAAAGCATCACAGGGTGTACAGACCTTATAATTACATTACAGTCCATCTAACCAGACTAGATATAACTGTAGCAATCTGATGTTTCAAGATTTCAAATACTCGCTCCAATGCTTCTAGTCTACGAATACAATAACAATAATACGTCACTACTAAAAATCTGCAGACAAAAAACAGGATTTTAAATTAGAAGAGGTTCGATGCGACTATTTTTCCTTTGCTTACCTGAGAGACTAGTGAGGTACTTTAAGATGTAACAGTCAGGGTATAAAGGACTGGAGTGTGAAAAGAAATGGAAAACAAGAGGAAGGAGAAAAGGGAGAAATCATAGTGTTAATTGTGACTTACAGATGGCTTGGCCTCATCCAATTATATATCAAAAAAATGGTAAACAAGCCCAGAATTCCTGGATATTGAACACAGCATATTTAAATGGTTTGAACCTTCCACCTCCTCCAGAATTCTGGATACACACACACACACACACACACACACACACATTTATACACTCTTTAACTCTATTTCTGTCTTTAGATGCTCTTAACTTTCTCTTATCCCTTGTCTCATTTCTCCTCCCACCCTTTCCCTCTTTGCCTCTCGGGTACTAGATCAAAAGCATGTACTATTTGTCTTCCAAAGTTGTGTGTTGACTGCTAGGGGCCGTTGGAAAATTCTATTAAGATGATGAAAGAATATGAGAAAGACAAATTGTACTACAAATTTCCTTCACTATATTCTTTGATTTTATTAGCTTTGAACCCAGAGGAAATATAATCTTACAGAATATGTGAGGCTTCAAGCAGCATAATTTCTATACTCTGAAGTGACACTCTTACAACAATGTGTACGCATAGAAAAGTGCAGGGGAACAATTAAGGGGAAGAAAGAGGAGTGTGTATTTTCCACACATCATTGTCCTTCACTATTCAAAGATTTATTTCCACAGCCGGATGGAGCCAAAGATTTACTATTTTTTGGCTTTGGGGTATGATGGAATAAAGCAAAATGGCTCTTTAAACTGCCTGCGCTTCTTTCAATTATGAAGTAGCAGTTAGTCAATGTAACTTTCGACGCTCGTCATGGGTCATCCGGAAACAATCGATCTATGTATTAAACATAGGGGCCAGGCTGCGTACATCCGACCCCCTCCAATGGGCAGGAGCCTTTGCGGCAATGGGGTAATATCATGATATATCATGATGATTGTCCTTCACTATTCAAATCCGAATCAGTAATCCAGCCATGTGTATGTATCTAATATAGCATAACTGTCTTTTCCAAACAGCATCATATTTTTCCTGTTTCCAGGAGAAACTGCTAGTAGAAGTTCAACCATAATTGTACAACCAAGTCCATATGATAATAGAAACAGCACTCTAATTTCTACGCAGAATTATACATAAAGAGTATACAACTACCACAAAATGGAAAAACAGAAGCCTGCATTTTAGTAATTTTGTAATTTAGAGTGGACCAGGCATTCAGTGTTATAGGGCAATTGGAGAATCAATTGTGTAAACCAGATACTCTCAGAGTAGCTTAAAATAAACTTTAGATACAAGAGACACTGCATCTCAGGGAACAACCAACAAAAGTCAGTTCAGCGCAAAAGGCTGCAAACATGTGGAGATTTTAAATCAAATAATAAGGAGAAATCCTAGTATCCAAATGGAAGTATAAAGAGCAAGGCTAGTATGAATAAACCAACATAAAACAAGGTATTTATGCCAGAGAATTTTCAGAAGCTCAATTTCCCCCATATCATGCAATGCACAGCTATAGCAAAATCAATTTATACATAAACACGTATATATACTCCCTGATTAAAAAAACTAGTACATTAGATATACAACAAGCCCAGAAGGCTAACAACGTGAATAAATCATTTGTGATATAACCTACCAAATTAAGTTTTCTCGGCTGGAGTAAGATGCCCCATCTGTTCTGCCAGGCTATTTACACTCCTCATGTTCCACCAATATCTTCCACTGTCAACTGTTTTACTTTCATTATTTTTGCTATCAATATCTTTCCTTTCCGACTGCACTTCGGATGCGTCAACTGAACCAGGATTCTCTGTTAGGAACTGTTCCCAAAATACATCATTAACCCCTGTTGGGACATTAGTAGCTGTCCCTGCTACAGCTGTTTTGTCTTCTGGTTCCACAACCTCAAGAGTATTGTTTGCATTAGGCTCAGAATTCATGTCAATGTCAGAAGCCTTAGGCCCAACATCAACATTTAGTTGTGTGTAAGATATAGCAGGGCTATCGGCACAACTTGTAGATTCATCCAACTCCAGTGAACAATTCTGTTGCATCCCAGCTCGATCAACATCTTGAAGCAAATCCTCCCAAAAAGTCAAAGAAGATTCCAACTGATCTAACAGTTCTGCGTTCATTGCCAGAAGAGAGGAGGGGTTCATATTTTCCCAAGTCAAAGCCCTAGAGGAAATCCCTTGCATATCTTGCAGGTCATTTTCATCATAGAGGCAGTTGGTTCCTGGAAACCTTCTTTTTCTGTCATTCACTTGAAGTTGTGGCATGTGACTCAAATCCATTACTGGTCTATCTAAGGTTCGAGCTAAAGCAGAGAGCATTGTCTTCTGACGATGTTCTGCATGTTGAACACGTTCAGTCAAATCCTGCATTTGCAATTCAAGTCCTTGGTGATCCTGCTTATGTCTTTGTAGATCCATGTGAAGTGATCCATTCTCATGCTTCAACTTTTGAATATCTTCCTCGTACCTTTGTCTTTCTGATTCAGTTAATGGAGACGACAGGCCATGAAGATTCTGTGCAGAATGACTGTGAACAGGTTTACGCCTATGGATATTCTTCAAAAGGTGTGGCTGACCTCTAACAAAATTATCTTCATTTGCAAATTCCCATTTTTCAGGGTCAATTTTCCTGAATCCCTGGTGCACAAAAGAGGCCATAGGCATGTGAATACTAACGAATAAGATAAATGGATAGAAATATAAAATTATTTCAAAATTGTGAGGGGAACTAACTCACTTACATAAGTGTTTAGCTGTCTGATAAAGCTGGAAAAATTATTGTGCTTGAAGTATCTAGGCAACAAATCCCTTGCAAAATCTGGAGGATTCCACACAATGAAGCTTCTATTACTCGAACTCCAGGAGACAATGGCATCACAGGATGGATCATCCACCATTTCATATGTCTTTGCAAGAAAAGGAGGCAGTGCATGTGTGCTGCACGTAGCTTCATCCATGATACGTTTAAACAAAAATCACAACCCCTAGAATAAAATAACAAAAAAGAGCATCTACTGAGGGCAAAACTTCTTGTTATCACACTCCAGAGCACAGAAACGAATAGTAAGGATCGTGATAAGCTCAATCTCCTTGCGATACAATCAAGTTGAAGCAAATCTCACCTGATCACTCAAATTTCTCCCACTTTCAGATCCCATTTACAAGCACATGCTTGTTTCCAGAACCCCACTACAGGCAACTAGCTCAATTGTGAAAACAGATTTTTATCTTATATATATCTGAGTTTGCGGTTACAAGAATTCAACCCTCCTCAAATGTCTTTCTTCCTATTGTCAACTAAAAGAAACGTCAAATGTATCATTTAAAAAAAGGAAAAAAGAACTTCTCAAACATTCCAGAATGCATTCACATAAAACCAATAATACCCAGAACTCCTTACGTCACAACCGCAATCTTGACAAGTCCAAGACAAGATAAACAAAACCCAAACCTCACAACTTCAAGAAACTCCACACATTCTGCCACGCTGTAACCAACCAAAGGTAACATTTTTCCAATCATTTGAAGAAACCCAACATTTTCCGGAGCTCCAATAAATGCAAAATTCCCATTATCCTCCAAAAAATCAGCCCTTTTTCCAAGTTCACAATCAAGGACAGATTTTTCCTGCGTTCACACTAAACAAAAGTCAAAATTGGACAGGAAAAAAAGTAAAATAACAAAGAGAAGTCCAATAACCCATTAGATAAATTTCTAAATCCATTACATCAAAGTCGTTACAATAAATGTAAAAAAAAGTCATGGGTGTCCCAAACTTCACGCAAAAGCATCCAATTATACACGAACAGGAATTAAAAAACAATTTACCTGAGAAAGCAAAACTGTTTTAAAGAATTTGACGCCCAGAAACTTGTTTAGGCCGCTCCGTCTTCTTCCTCTGAAATAGCTGGTTGGTACTTCTAAGGAATTGGTTGTGTTTCTTGGGATCCGTGAGGAATCTACAAAATCAAAATATTGGGATTTGTGCAACTTTTCTAGGGCTTAGTGAACATTAATGATCCCAAATCTCTTGGAAACTGGAAGAATGAACAAAAAAATTCAAAAATTACTTGCTGTAATAAACAATTGCCTTTTGCAAAGCAGAAGAAGGAATAATTTGGAAATAGATCAAAAATTAATTAAGAAGTAAACTGTGGGAAAAACAATATTATGTGGCAATAACTATTGTTGATCTTTTTAGTTTAATGAAAAAGAAATTATATTTGTTTAATCGCGACGTCGTTGCAAGGTTGTGGATGTTGAATTAATTTCTTTGGGAGTAATTTTCCATCTCATTTTATCTTTTTTTAAACTCAATCATTTATTACCTTTTTATATTTATAAAATAATTTAATTATGATTTTATTATTATCAGCTGCTTTTTGTTCTATTTAATGGTTTTATTTGCTTTTCCTCTGTCACGTATTAATTGAATTTATGAGATAATGTGCACATATTAAAAAAATATTCAGAGACAAAATTTATATCATGCTTTCCATTATTGTTCTTTGTAAAATCATATAAAGACTTCAATAAACAAAAGGGCAAATATTAAAAAAGTTTCAAACATTCTTTTTGAACTTTAAATAATTTAACTATTTTAAACATTAAAAAAATCTAAGAAAATTAAATTAAATTGAGACAGAGGGAGTATTATATTTATTTTAATATATTTATTCTTGGATATGTTTTAAATTTTTAATTATGCTGAGCGTTATTCGAAAATAATTATTTTACCATTAGAATTAGATAGGATAAGATTGTGTAGGCATCACTCTCTTCAAAATTTATTTGTGCGATTACACTAAAATATTATTACGTTTAATTAAGATTTCTTTTTCTTAATAGCTATAAAAATGAGAGAGAGAGAGAGAGAGAGAGTGTTCAATTTTCTCTAATTAAAGATAAAATATAAAAGAAAATACACCAAAAATCAAGAAAATACACATATACTAATATATACATACATAAAAAAAGAAATTAAAATTTGAGCTAAAAATTAAATTTATAAATTTTAAATTAAAAAAATGGGTTTATTATAATAATATGTAAATCTCATACGTTATTGAATTCTGTCAAACGAAAGACCAGATCCACCTCTAATAAAAAATATTTATTATTATGATATATTTTCAATTGGAAAATATCGGTCAAAATATTATAATTAATTTAAAATTATTGAATTGTTTAAAAATAAGTTCACTTTAGAATAATAGGAAAAGAGTTGTACGGTAATGTATTATATGTTTGTTGTTTAGTTTGTGTTGTTAGCTTGGGATGAAGAAAATGACAAGTAAATTTTATGACGCAGCTGCTTAGGTAAGCTATCTACAATTCCTTGGGGCCTCCGAAACCGTGTGGGCATTATTTTCCATTCACGACAACATCTTTAAAATTAATTAAACGGAATCTTTATAAATAGTACATTATGAAATACTTTGCAAAATATATTTTATTTACATGCACATGAAACCTAATTATAATTGAAATTAAATGAATATAATAAACGTTAAAAAGTGATAGAAATAATTCTTCACATATTTGATAAGAGATCGACGTTGAACTTCTTTTATAACTA
>JAOTQR010000045.1:15094274-15107774 GCA_025774065.1 Solanum ossicruentum | reverse complement strand
GACTTTTGGCTTTAAACACTTTTTTAAGTTTTAGAAGTGTTTGAGCAGTACAAAAAGTGCTTTTAAACTCCTTTTTTAAAGCGAAAAGGTACTCCCAAAAATAAAGAAAAGAAAAGGCCAAGAATTTGGGGTTCTTGACTTTTAATTTATAAGCCACTTAGACAAAATCAATACAAACACCTCCTAAAATGGAAACAGGTTCACTTATACAAGGAGTAATATTTCTTGTGGTCTATTTAAACCCTTGCTGGACAGAACAAAACCACCATTATGAGGGGAAAAAAAATGATATCAACCCCTTTGGTTCCATTATTGTTGTTGGTTCCTTTATCTCTATTGATTCCAATATTTATTTTCATAATTATAGTTGATGCTGTAGAGCATGTGGAGATATCAATTTTGGATTTGATGGTAAGAAAAGCTGTTGTAGGGCTACGACGATAGGGGGTAACATTTTTAGCTGAGTTTGTGGTTTAATCATTTAGTTGACATCATCATTGGATGTGGACACCCTTTCTCAAAAGCTGTTGGGATGGTAGGGTTATAGTTGTCTAATATTTTTGGTGGTGCCATCATTCTATGTTTTCTATGGCTTGTTTTGGCAATAGCGTTATGTCAAATTTTATGTGTATTTGGATTCTTTATCATTAACATGTAAGGCTTTAGTGTCGTGTTATCCAAGTCTATCAACGGTATGAGAGGGTGGACCCTACATAACATGATTGCTATGGCTGAAAGTTGAAAAAGAACCATTTGAGAATAGCAAGACAATGGCAAAAAAGATTTTGGATATTTTTTTGGTAGGCGTCAAGTGGGGCCTAAATTAGGAAATTTAAAGGTCGAGAATAGATGTGGGTGGGCGGATAAATGCGTAACTGTTACAGTTAGAAACCTTTTTATGTAGGAGCGTTTATAATTAAATTGAATAATAGTAATGTTTACTACCTTATGAGTTTCAAACATTATGTTCAAAATGTTCGGTCAAATAGAATCTCACTTATGGAAATAGAGTGGCTCTTTTCGGCCCAAGAGTATTACTCTTCATCTTGCTGCAGATAATGTGGCCTTTGCAATACTTCATTAGCTATTTCAAACTACTAGAAATCTTGTCTTGGGGAAAAGTATTCACTGAAATTTCAGGATTTCCCAATTTGAATACTCCATACGTCTCAATCTAATATTTCTGCTTTGACAGATGTATATATTAGATTAGGGACAAGATTTGAATATTTGAATAGTCCTAATTTTTTTAAAAAAAAGGAGTTGAATGGTTGAATTTTTTATTATTAGTTAGAAAGAAGTAGGTTCATATGTTGACCCCATCATTCGTGGAGTAAAAAGTACACGAAAATTGTGATAAAAATAGTGAACTTTGGGTCCCACATAGCTGTTGTGTCAAACTAAGTTACAGTTACATCTGATTGAAACTTTTTGGTTGACCACAACTGGAAGATCTCTGTAAAATGTGTAAAAGAATTCTGCAAGTAAATGTTGATGGCTCTTTGGTTCTCCTTCATTATTGTTTCTCTTATTTACTGTTTTTGATTTAGTAGCTGCCAGATATATTATCCCTTCCTTGATACTGGTTATCATAGAAGGTCATTACATTGTTGCTAGCTTCTTTGCCAAATTATTAGATGTGACTATCCTGTGGATACCAAACACAAACAGGACAATTTTATTCTCAACAATGGGCGTGTTTTTTTTTTCTTGAAGAGGGTTGGTTGGTCAGTGTTGTGGGGAAGTTGGTTTCCTACAGCAACAGCAATATGTGCACCTTTACAAGAAGCATAAGTGTAGGTACTCATTCCAAAACAAAATTTGTATGCCCATTTTGAGAGGGAAGCTTCTGATTTCAATATGGGATTTTTGTGCTCCTGATAGAGGTATGCAAATGAGCTGATATATCACTAATTAACTGGTGAATTGCCAAGGTGCATTCTTTTATTGGAGCATTCAAGTATATTTGGTATAAAGTAGTAACAAAGTTACACTTAATTTAAGCCCTTTTAGTCATGTAAAGGGAATACTTTTAAGCTTTATAAAGATATAGAGAACTCTATAATCATTCAATCTTTCAATTCTGGCATTGCAAAAGTCAGTTCTCTTTCTTCTATAATCGCATAGTTCTGAGGAATGGTTACTATTGACTATTTGATTAGCCCCTTTGTTGCTGCTTATCATTTGTGCGTTTCTGCTGGGATGCAAGCCAGTAGAATGCATGGATATTGGTGGTTCCGTTTCTGTAAGCCCTTGTTCGTCTTATTAACTGAGCGCTAGTGCTTTGTATAATCCGAGTGTCATTTCATCATCTATCCCTAGCCCGGTCTCGTCCCATTATGTGAACAATGTCCAAAATAATTCTGATCCCAACTCACTTATTCCTTGGCTCAAGAATTTATCATCTGGCTCATCGCCATCCTCCTCGTCTAAGTTTCCCCATCATCTGTGCATTCCTGGAGGTTCTATTAGTGCTCCTGTGACTCCACCTTTGAGCTCTCCCACTGCCCATACTCCTAGGATGAGTGATAGTTGGGAAAATCCCACTGCGAACTCTACATGGATACAGCAGCATTATCTCTTCTTGCCATCCTCAAACCCTTCTAGTCCAGGTTGCCAAACCCCACCAGATTCCGGATGGCTCTCTGGTGTTCAAACTCAACAGGATGGGCCTTCATCTCCCACATTCAGCCTTGTCTCATCAAATCCATTTTGATTTAAGGAGCCATTATCAAATGGCGGCTCTCGAATGTGGACACCTGGGCAAAGTGGGACACGTTCACCTGCAGTTGGACCTTGTATGGACCAAACAGCTGATGTACCAATGTCAGATGTTATCTCAGCAGAGTTTGCACTTGGCAGCAACATGAAGGGTGTAGTGAAGCCATGGGGAGGAGAAAGAATTCATGAAGAGTGCATCACTGATGATCTTGAGCTTACTCTTGGGAATTCCAGCACTAGGTAAAAACCTCGCCCTTCCTCTTTTTCTCTCGTCAAGCTTGTGAAATTAGCTGATTAGCGTTCTTTTACTGCTTTGCAGATAAGGAGTGTGATAGGATGTAAAAATCTGTACTTATATGATCGTCACACAGTTTTTAACTTCATGTGTTGATCGTCCCTTCCGAATGTGAAGATACTCTGGTACGGTGAAAACCACAAGTCACAAATACAGAGTAGTTGTAGCTGTAGCAGTTAGTTTTGCTATTCTTGTTTTTTACAAGAATAGGCTCACGTGGAGCCTCTTTTTTTTTTTTTCCCTTTTTCCTGATTGGGTTGGGGGAACGTTATCCTATTTTCTCTTATATTCTCTCCTCTTCTTTTAATTCTTTTCCCTTTTAGTGTTGAATATGTTTGTAGTTACCCTGTTGTAATTGTTCACAAAATATAGTAGCTAGAGTTGATCAACAAGAATCTTCCATTTGTTTTTACCTCATAAATTTCATTTCTAAACGGAAAGCTTTAATGAAGAGTAGGCTCTACCAGACTACTGTGAAGGTTCGAGGTTACTGCCTACGTGAACACTCTTTAATGAATGGAAATATGAGCCTATTAAGCAATAATTAAGGAATCTTGCTGATATTTCAAAGGGTTGAACAGTTTTGGCTGGAGTTGACAGCTGAGGCTGCAATCATATTCAGATAATTCTTAACAGTTCATCGACTGTCCATAGACAAATAGCAACCCCACACCCACGCCAACAGTAGATATCTTGAGAAGAGATTTTTCCCACCGATGCATTTTTTGTACTCAAGTTTATTCAAAGTTATAATGATGTAGCACCAGACATCTTGGGAAAAGAGGAAGATGACTTTTAACCTCCTTTTTTCAAAGAAATAAATGGCTCACGAGGAATGCAAAAAAAAAAAAAAAAAAAAAAAAAATATATATATATATATATATATATATTTGGTCGCTAAGTCCATTCACTAACAATCATGGATAGGTCTAATTTGTAGGAATCCATGTGACACGACAACGAAGCATCGGCTTTAAATCTATAAGCTTTAGAAGAAACACAAAATGTAAAAAAGTATAACATTGTTAATAATCCCACACTTCTTTTTATCCATTTTCCAAATTGAATGGCAAATTGCCAATAGATTCAATTGAGCTTGGATATTCTCCCAGCAAAGAGAATGATTATATTTACAATTCTTTCTTCCAGACTGTACACAATCACTATATCTATATAATCAATAATTCACAAAGAATACCAGTAATCAAACTCCAATCAAAGAATACCAGTAATCAAACTCCAATCTCCAACCCAAACATAATGTACAACGCTTAAAAACTCGTTTATGACCTTCAGAGCTTCTGGTATAAATCAGTGAGTGCACGATATAGGGCGGCTGCAGCAGGGGGCCTCGGCAACGAGCCAAGGAGAATGTCTGAAGCTTTTATTGACTGACTACCATAAAATCTGGAGTTTTCTCGTGTTCGGGTAGTCACAACACTCCCCTGTAGGGAACACCCAACGAAGGCACCTGTACCCAAGAAAACATAATAATAAAACACAGCACTTCAAACATGGATATAAAGATGTAATAGGCATAGAGAAAGCATCAACTTAACTTCCAGTGATATAAACAAAAGATCTATTCATAATAAATACAATGGGGAAATTGAAACTAATTTGAGGTTCACCAACTTTCGTAAACTCTATTGAAATTAAATCAACATTAACTAAAGTTCTATGAATTATTGTAGTTCAAACCCCACAATTATTTTCTGATGAGAAAATTTTCTGCGTATTTGCTTATTCCAAACTTTTCTGTGGAATTATTAGATTAATACTTTCTGGCCATCAATAATCGTGTTGATATAGAAAGTAGATATAAATCACATGCCAAATCTATGTTGCAATAACAGAACATACAAATCAAAACAACAATACACGTGGACTTGATACCTTTACTGCAGCTGTATGTGTAACAAGCAGCATAGCCGCCAGTACCGGCACGAAGATCAGCTTCAGCAGTTCGTCCAACGATCCCAGCAGCAGCACTCACACCAGCTCCAACTGAAAGATGCATATCACCACCAAACGTCTCGACAGCATCAGTAGTTCTCAGAACAATAATGAAGTCAGTAAGTTCTCCACCAGCCTACAAAATAAAAGTCAGTTCTATGATTTACTGATGGCAAGTTCCTCTGAAAAGATATGATATTTTATTAACCTCTTTACAAAATTTTCCACTTTTTGAAGAAGCTACATTGAAGAAAGAACATAAGAGCCGGAACTTTTCAACTAATTGATAATTATCTCTAGTATATAACTACTAGACATCTTTCTTAGATGTTCAACGCCTAAACAGAAATAACCAAGGCTTAATACGAGACCCAGTGCAGAACTGCCTAAGCACAAAATATCATGAAAGGAAGACTCCTTTCCATCCCAAATCATCTCAAGATGGTATTTGAATTTGCCTAGTTACCCATGATCATGGATAACATCCAGAAGCCACTGGGTAAGGATTTCAACATGTGGCAATTAATACATCACTGTCCATGGGGAGCCATATGCAATGCTCACATCTATCGTTTCTTCCTACAATGACGAATGCCTCTCTATACAGACGAGCTAAAGCAACAATTATCCTCAATCCAAATTTAGTTTCCGGCTATAGGAATCCTCTATATCCACACCACTCTATACAGGTAGGAATTATCCTTAACCATATTTAGAAGAAATATAGTAGTAAATTTATTCACCTGAGCACCCCATCCCACACCGAAAGAAGAAATGGCCGAGGGAGGAGACCATGAACCATCTTCTCTACGTGCAATTACCAATCCGGTTCCGATGTTGTAGGTTACCATCACTCCAACTTTCACGACCGTAAGTATGGCAAGGCCTCTTGCATTTTGTAGAATAGCTTCTGGAATTTTCTTCTCAGAACTCAACAAACCAATCTGAAATTTTTTGTTCAATATATTTCAGGCAGCAATTATATCATTGTAAGATATCAAACAATAACTCCAAATGGTGGGTGAGATGCTAGAAGGTTAAATAGTACAAATAATGCAGAAATTGCTATTTCTCAAATCAGACTGAAGTATATAGCAGGGAGATATACATATTGTGGGGTGAGATATCAGTGTTTGCTTCAGTAGTATGAGCAAGTAGATACATAAGAGATGCAAAATTTAATATAAAAAGACAGAACTTCATACCCTTTCATAGCCCCGAATAGTGTTAGTGGCCTTATAAATTTCATATTCCATTGACTGTCCCCAGGGGAAGTTTACCCAGGATCTCAATGTGCTCAAGTCAGTGAGGTCATGGGTTGGCAGCTGAGCAGCACGGCTCACTTGATCCATTAGGTATGGCTGCACAGACTCAAGACGTACACAACATACATCACATACTCGTTGAGGTTCCCCAGTGCGAAATTTTTCAGGGAGCAAACTCCTTCCTTTGGTACATTCATTGCAAAATATTCCTCCACAATACCGACAATGATGCCTGCTGCACATGATAGGGTGGAACCGTACATTACATAACATACAAGTGGAAGATGCACTATCAGGCAACCATTTGGGAGGATCTGCCTCAAGAATTTCCCGGGCATTCCCAAAATTAGCTTCTGTTAGGGTTTGAGCCATCTCTTTCCAAGCCTGCTCAATGAGATGGCTTGATATCCACGACATATTACCTACTATATCACCAGACGCAAGAGAATGCACTTTTCCTCTTGCTGCAAGCAACATATCCAGAACCACATCCCACATGGTCAACTCCTTGTCTTCCCTCATGCACTGGTTCCAATCTGAGTCACCTTCAGGAAGGTACCCTCCATTTGAGCAGAAGCCTCTACTCCACTCTTCATGCTCACTCTCTGACATTGGAGGAATTGATACAGGTATCCAAGCCCCAGTTTCACCAAAAAGTGGTGAATCATAGCAGAAATATTTTTCTTGATTTTGGTGGGACTTACTTTCATCTACATTTTGGGATGACTGAGTTTCACATTCTATATTTTCAGTTAATTGTGGATAATGAAAATTTCTTTTTACATCACTTTCGTTAGTCTGTTGGATCAAATTAACATTAGAGACTTCAGCTTTCACCATTCCATTAGTTGTGAATGCCCCCTTCTCATATTTTTCTTTTGTGCACAAAGGAGAATCATGATCAGTTTCTTGCTGTCCATTCACTGGTTTGCCCATGATATGATTCTTATCATTGTTTACATGACCTGCACTTTGACTAAATGATTCAGAACCACATTTTCCTCTTTTATCCCAATTGCTGCTAATAATCTTCTCAGAACACCTCAAGATATTGTTCTGTCTCAGGGTTATAGAATCTCCTTCAAATTCCCCTTTCTGGCCATCCATATGGTGCCTCTCACTGGCTTCTTGAGTGTCTTGAAATGACTGTTCACTGAATAGTTCCTCTGCTTGAGTATCTAGACGCCTTGTCGAACTTTTGTTCTCAGGAATTTCATTCCTTAGGTGTACAGATACTATGTTATACTCTTCATGCTTATCCGTTTTCACACTGTTAGAACCTATGATTGGCTCAAAATCATCCAGTCCTCTGTTATCTCCAAATGTACAACAGTCCTATCACCAAAAAATATGGTAAGTGTGTATTCTCATGTCAAACTTAAAAATTTTTCTTGCACTTACAAAATACTGCAACTTTTTACCTACATGAATAAATAGATAACAGAATAACATTAGAACAAGTAACTATTAAAATTGGCAAATATCTCTACTTCCCCAAACAAAAGAAACCGATCACAACAATTTGAAATGGGACAAACCAATGAGGACACAAGTAGTAACTATCAGCATATAACTAAAACTTCCACACATGGCTATTTACTTATTTTTGGCAATGAAAAATTTCTCAACTGCAGTTCAAAGAGCAGAGTTTTCATCAAGCAAATAAAACACACACTTTTCTTAAGGTGGGAAAATTTATCATGCACAGATCAGCAGCTATAGACAAAATTTCTAAATATAAATTATTCAATTTGACCACAAGAATCTAGTCAATCAAAATGGCAGGGCAGTGTAACGTATCCTGAACAGATTGGAAAGAAGGATCTCAGGTATACTACTTTGTATGGAAGAATTGAGCGTGCAAGTGAAACATTGATTTACAGATGTCAATGTTGTTTCTAAATGGATATTAGATGGAAAAACAAGGCTATGCAAGGAGTCCTCCAATAGAACTATTTACATGCATTGTTAGCATTTTAAAGGGCGACAGATGACATTCTATTCTTGAATCTTCATGTCTAATTGCATAGAAGTATTACATCAAGGAGAGGCTAAGCTGCACCTTGAACCCAAAGTAGATTGGGCTGGCCAAAGCACAAGCAAAGTTATATTAATTGTGTGTCTGCTTTTGCATGCAATCACTCACAAGAAAATCCAAAAAACCAAGACGAGTCTTGGGAACAAATCATATTTAAGTTTGAGAAAACTTTTGCAGATGCTTACCTACATACAGTTGATCTAATATGAATTGGGATCTTTTGAACTTCCTTTCATGATTAAAAAGAAAAAAGAACTAGAAAGTCAGTTCTCCTACCATTGATGAGAGGCAGCTAAGTTGTAGCAGAAAGGTATTCATCACCATCAGCAGCAATTACTTTTACTTCTTATGAGTCTCGTTTATCATCTATACTGATTCTATCTTTAATCACCCATGGAACTACCCACCCACCCCACCAGAAGAAAAAAAAAGAGAAACCAAGGAACTTCATCTTTTCATTGTTTGTCAATGACTAATTGAGATGATGACTACCTAACCCCGCACTATAACTGCCAGTTTACTCCCCACAGATAATTGCACCCCTAAATCCTTGATTATTTACTCAGACCAAATTAAAACCTCAAAAACAGCAAGAAAACTCATTGTATATATTACTGTATTTTGTCCCAAAGGCAAATCTCCACAAAAATGATATAATATAACAAAATCCTCCTTTTTTTAACTCCTGAAAGCTCATCAATTCCTTCGCTAAAATAGCCGGGTGGCTTGTGCACATTATTCAGTAACTTTGTTCCACCAAGGCTAGAACAAATGAAAAAAATCACCATAGTGCTTTTTTCTCTGATGGGATTTGAATGTGAGAGCTCATGGTGCTCAACACACCCTCGACCACTTGGCAAAATAGTCCAATTTTCTTAGGACAATCTCACCAATAAATTGAATAACTAACCAAGATAAAAAATTTGAAACATCAACAATTTCACTAATAAAGACAATAACAATTCAATCAAGATAAAAAATTTGAAACATCAACAATTTCACTAATAAAGACAATAACTTTATGGATTTTGAAACAACTTTTCTATCTCCATAAGCTAGTGGTAAGGACAGCAAACATTTTACTCTCCCAAAACCAACTTGTGGGATTCCATGTCGTTGCAAAGACAATAACTTTATGCAGTCAAAGCAAAACCCAAAACTTGGCAATAGTCAAAATTGATAAAACAGCTGCTCGATCAAATATCGGTTCTTCAGATAAGTTAACCAAATCAAACAGCAATCATATTCATCAAATCCAAAAAAGAATCAACATAGGAAATGATAGAATTGAAGAGAGAATTACCGATTGAAGAACTGAATTAGAAACCCTAGAAGAAAAAGTTGAAGAAGGATCGGCTTCTCCTCGAGTAGCAAACTTAAAATCCGAATTGTGATGGGGCTCCATAATTAAAGCATCGTTTGTTGGGTTATTAAATTTAATTTACCACACAATCAATATATACTTATATTTGTTTGTTTTTTCGCCTATAATTTATCTTCTTTACGTAAAATATGAGAATTTGGAGGAAATAATTGAAAGAGAGAATATAGAGTTTTGATTGATTAGTTGATGAGATGGCGATGAACCTCGTGGCGTGTCCTTTTAGATGTCTCTAATTTTATTTTTATTTATTTATTATTGATAATTATTAAAATCTCTTGAGGTATGGCTTTATAATTCATTTTCTAACATTACACCCTTTTTGATTGATTAATTTCATAAATATTCTTTTTTAAAAATAAATAATTACTACTTATTAACAAGAGAATAAGGTAGTAGCTTCCGATCATAGCTGCCTGTTTGAGCATCTTTCGATCGCAGCTGTCTACTTCTTCGACTTTATTATATAGGGCCAATAAAAAATATTTCGTGAATTTTTTAATTTAATTTTTTCAAGACAGTGTCTGTTTCAATTTCTTCATAATATAATTTTACAATAATTTTTGAAATACAGATAAAAAATCTAGACTAAAAAATAATTTATATTGCAGCCTCCGGTGAGCCAACAAAAAATAATTTGTGAATATTTTAATTTATTCTTTTTAGGTCAGTATTGACATGTCTACTTCAACAATTTCATAATATTTCATCAGCTGTTTCAATTATAATTTTACCATATCTTTTAAATATATAGAAAAAATCATCGATGTCACATAAATTAAGATTAAAAAAATTATATTGTGAATTCCGGTGAGTCAACAAAGAATAATTTATGACGTTTTAATTTAATCTTTTCAAAGTAGTTGTGTATTGATGTGTCGGTTCCACTCATCAAAGTGTGAGACGCAAAACCCCAAATCCTTGCTTCTTATTCCCGTGTTTGATCTCTGCTTCAATGACTTTATAATATTTTTTCAACTGGTTCAATTATAATTTACAATATCTTCAAAAAATATATAGAAAAAATATATCAATATTCTATAAATCAAAACTAAAAAAATAATTTGTATTTGGCCCGTATAGGCTTTCGCCACTACTACGGTAAATAAGGCGTCATCATGAGGCAGAAAACTATTGGAGAAAATTGATCATTGATTAATTTATTTGTTTTTTTGTCCTCGCTCTGTTTATTAGTAGTATTTTCTTAATAGTTGTTTAGATTTGCATATTATAAATAATTTTTTACTTTTAAATTTCAAATTCCTTTTTTAATTTTTAAGTGTTTGGATAATTTGAAAAGTATTTTAAATTTTTTTAGGCTAAAAAAGTTCTCCAAAAAATCAAAAGTTAAATATTAAGTATTTTTTTTGGTAAACTGTAAACGACTATCATAGACAAATAATATCTACACAGAAAGAGCACTCTTAGGACTCCTAATCGAAGTCTTAGTCATCATTGAGCTTCCAAGAACAGCAAACTAGTTGCAAATTTTGTGAATTAAACTACTACATTTCCTTACTTTTCTAGAGCTTTTGACGAGTTGAATTCTCTCTATAATTTCCTTCTTGATCTGAGTAATGACATACTCTATGTTTACAATATTGAGTGTTTTGAACTTAAGACTTTTAATCTTTTACTTAAAATCATTTTTTAAAAAATCAATTCAAACACTTTCTTAATGTAAGTTAAAAATACTTGAAGCTACCTATGTTGGAGGCTAGCAAAGTTTTATTTTATACATTTAACATATATTTAGGAAAATTTACATAACTAAACTAACATATAGTAGTTAATTATGCTTTATAATTATTTTTTAATTATAAATAAAGATTATAGTTTAAAAAATAACTATCAATTTGTCCCACATTTTGAGATTTCTACACAAATATATAAATCTTCTTTTTCTCCTTTTATACTAATCTAAACTTTTTCTCTTTTAGTATTTCATACCTTAAAATCTTTCATATCGCCTTAAATCTTTAATAAATTTAAAATTAAAAAAAATTTAAATCTTCCCTCCTAGTCATGTTATATCCAAATCAAGGTAATTTTCATCAATTTTTTTTAAATTTGTTCTCATTATTTCATATTTTTAGTAATAATGTATCATCGTTTCAGTAAAATCGCTATACACATTCAAATTATGAATGAACAATCTTGATCAAAGAGAATTGCAAACACATGAGCATGCAACATCTTATCTTCGTCCTTCCTTTTTCTTGGATCTAACTCAAAATTAGAAGAAATCTCCGGTTTCATTATTCAAATCTCAAGTCATTGCGAAAAATAATTCAAAACAAAAAAGAAAAAAAAACAAATGAAGCCAATTCAAATGAGGTAAAAGAAATTGTATGTACAAGTAGTGAATCAAAATCATATAAGAGGAAGATGTTCAATGAATGTCAGTGCAAACAAGACGGGGGAGATTTTGAAGTATTTTGTATATATGGATTTGTGTATCTTTTTATTATTTAATTTGTGTATGTATCATCAAATTCGATAGCTTTTTGTATATGAGTATATAGTTTGTTTGTATTCCGTTCAATTTATATATATTACATAATTTTCAAGGCATATGTGAATTTATATGATTATGATTTATATATATTAGCAGTTATACAATATAACTACTGTACTTATACAATTATATAGCATTTGCATAAGTTTACTCTTGTTTTTAGATCTCAAACAATTGTATATTTATACAAATGACATTATAGCAACTCATATTTTGTATAACTGATTTTTGTAGTTCACATTTGTATATTATCAAAGAGCATTCATTGTAGCTTCTAGTTGTATAAATTTAACATTTTGGGAATGTTTTTGTATACAATTTTATCTGTGAATGCTTTGTATATATATTTGATTTGTGTATTTATGTATTTTTAATCCATGTATAAAAGTTGCAGTTCGTATTTATGTATTATCAACAAATATATATGTTTAGCTCTTATTTGTATGACTTGAGCATTTGCGTTAATTAGTCAATACAAATATAATTCAATATGCTTTTTGTATAATTACAAAAAAAATTGATATAAATACAATAAGTGATTTCTGATTTTTTTCTGATTCGTGAGATTTTTTGCTTAATTCATGGGATTATTCATGATTCATGAGATTTTTTTTTTCAAATTTATTGCATCCATCATTAATTAAATTGAGTGTCCTATATCTATTCAAAACTACAACTACGTTATGTAATTCGCAAAAAATTAGCTATATTATTTGCCTCATTATGTTTTCAATCTTTGCCTTTTTTTGAATTTTTTTTAATTGGTTTATAAGAATGTCAAGTTATTTAATCAATAAAAAGATGATATGCCTAATTGTTATTTAATTTATCCAAAATTCACCCTCTATTTAAAATAGCTAAATTTGATTTGTTAATATGTAATACGTCGTTGGTTCCCTCCTTAAGTTTTGGAAAAAGAGGTATTGTATTTCATTGGTTCAATCATGTCCATAACATGTGTATTTCAAATATGTGATATGTTTCAAAGTGAGGTATTCACGAGTCCGTTTAAAAAATTATTTGATCTTGGCCTCAATTTTAAATGCACTATTTATATTATTTTTTAAAATCAAACTCTTTTTAAATTTTAAACAATGGACATTCTCTTTATATCTTAATTTATCGAGATAAATTCATCTACCAATAAAATGCACCTTTAAAAATTTAATGATTAATATCTATCAATTATGAAGATCAATTTCGAATTTGATTCAATCTATATTGGAAATAAGTGTAACTACATAAATAATACTCCCTCCGTCTCACAATAATTGAATTTTTGAAACTTTTTTCAAGGTTCAAAATAGTTGAACTTTTCAAAGTTCA